>JAPMOR010021552.1:113703-210161 GCA_026543865.1 Argiope aurantia
CAAAATTATAAAACAGATTTATAAACAAAATTATAAAACAGATTTATAAACAAATAACACAAACAAAATTCATTATAAAATAATAAGATTTAATAAAATAACTTTAAATTACACATAAAAACATGCGTTTTATAAAAAAAAATTTTGTTCTCCAAAAATTCTGAATTGAGAGTTTAAATTCGGACTTCGAGTAATTTCTAAAATTTTGGTATGTTTTTGTTAATTTTGGCAAATTAAACAACTATTATACATCAACTCCCACTTCGCTTTCAGAATTATTTGAGTTTCATCATTTTCACAGAAATTAAATATAATACATGCATTTTATCCTTCTAGCTACTTATTACAGGAAAATTATTGAAAGAGAATCATCAAAGTTAATAGAAAATCATGTTATATATAAAAGCATTAAACCTCTTAATATGTTGAGAGTCCACTTCACAATAAATACAATAATACGAAATGATTTCCAGTTATACCCATCTCTATTCTCTATTTAAAATTTATGTTAGTTGCTTTGAGTTTAGGGGGGGGGGTATACTTATATAAATAAGAAGAAATTAAAATTAGTTTTTCTAATAGAATATCATAAATTTATTCGTTTCATCAGTTAAACCAAAATTGTTTTATTTTCCAAATATACATTACTAATAAAGTATGAGATGTTAATTCAATATAATTAATATCTCAATTAATTTCCTTTTAGTATTGCTTAGTTCGGTTGGGTTCTTTTCAAAGTGACCTAAGGATACGATCTTGATGTATTCTTAAACCCTCTTCAAGTGCATAGGCGGCAACTGGAAGGCTCTCCTCATTCTAAATTACCAAGCCGCACCAGAAGGAAAGCGTTTCACCATGACAGAGGATAAAAAATATTAAAGGATATTTCAAAAATATGTAATTATACCAAAAAGACTATTTGAATATAAATAAGTATGTGAGAACGTTGCTGTAAAACGAATATAGAGTGCGTGGTAGCCTAGTAATAAAGAATTCGGTTGGGGCCACCAGAAATCCTATTCGAAATCTGAAACCAAGACAAATCAGACGTGCATGTGAATTTGGTTCACGTTAAATCTGACGACAAAAATTGAGCAATAATTGAGGGTAATATTGTGGAAGTTAAAAGAGAGATTTTAGAGAAAATCCTCGCCATTTGACTATAATTCATGAGCAGGAGGTTCATTCCGAAATAGATGTCATTTTGCTTCAAACTGGAACACTAAAATAACTAAATTAAACTTAAATCAGTTTCAATAACTCTGAAAATAATAAAAAAAATTGGCCTTAGCTTTATATGAGGCTGAATAACAATAAATAAATAATAAAAGATATACAAATTTCTTTGAACCATAGATCAGTCTGGCACAAATCAACGAGAACTTATTGAAACATTGCAATATCGCTTTTTGAAGTTACTTTTCAAATGAGCGCTGTCCGCCAAAGCTGAGTGTTCGATTTGTCTTTGGGGACTTACGACGTCCTCCTTTTGGACTGAACATCTTTAATTTTGCAGTGGGGTGTGCCTACCAATAATTACATTAATATCTTGAATTTGAAAATCTGTTAATGCATTTTACTTATTGTTAAATTTATGATATGAATTATATCATCAGCTGAGTTTCCATTATAGCAAAATAGTTATGGCTCATTGTCATTTCCCAGGTGAGAACTAAATGATTCATTATTTTAATTTTATATAAATTATAACCGACTGATGAATTGATATTTTTAAAGCAGATATTTCGCAATAGACGGTAGATTATATTCTAAGCACGTTAAGCAATATCTCCACAACATCTTTTGAAAACTTTTTGTGATTAATCATCTTTATTCACAACAAATTATGCTTAATGAATTCTCAAAAGAAATAACAAAAGTAAACATTCCACATACTTCTTCAACGTTCTCCACTTCTCCCATATTTTCCATGCAAGTGTTGTAGTGAGGTTTAAGCTGCAGAACAACAAGAAAAGCAACAAATATTTTAAAATTGATTTGATAAGAAACTTCTGCTGAATATGCAGTTTAGAAAATAATCTGATAAATAAATTTTGATAATGTATCTGTAAAAGTATTTCTATTTTATAAAAAAAATATTTCGTTCGATATTATTAAAGCACTTTTCAATGCTTTTTTATGTTAGATAGTAGAAATATCTAATGAAAACTAATGAATTCTCAACAAAATGGTACTTTTAACTAAAAATTTTTCAATGATTAGCATTCATGAACGGAAATTCTCTGACAATATGATAATCTTCTTGAGAAATTATAAAGGCATGTTAACAGAAAAGGAAATAGTACATATGAGCATTATTGATGCTATAATTTAAATTAGAAGTGGCAATATTTGTAAAATTACACTCTAAAAGAAATAAGTTCTTTTTCACTTTTAGTTTTTACTATTTAGAAGTTATAGTTCCAGTCTTCTAAAAAAATAACCTGCAAAAAATTTTAACTATTAGTTTATAAGTATACGTATACGTTTTGAAGTATTTAGATGCATTTGTCATTCGTATTATATAAATGTTAAATTACATTACGAGACAATTAATTACTCTTATTATATATTCTTGATCTTATTGAAAACATATATGCATGTCAAAGATAAAAAAAAGAAAGCCAAGTTTTTCTGAAAAATTAAAATATTTATGATGAATCAGCACAAAAAAATTATTTTACCTTTTCAGTTTCAAAAATAACTTTCACTTATAAAGCTCAATTTTTTTATCATTCATTTTATAAAAAAAAGATTCCTCCAAAACTTCAAATTTAAGATATGTGTCGTAGATTTACTTTTGATCTTTTCTTCTTTTATGTCGATAAGAAGAAAACATTAGCATTTGAATTTTTATTTCTGCATTGATTGAATTTCATTTAATACTTATTTTTATATAATATAGCCTGACGTAGATTTTTCTTAATTCATTTGTCATAAATCAAGCATTTGTCTCTTTCAATATCTACTACATTGGAATTATGATCACCGGGTACTTTGAAGAGCTTTTATTTTAATCTCAGATTTGTTTATTGAAGTGAATTATATTAGGTACACTTGTGCTATTTTCACTGTATTGCAGTACAAATTATCTACTTTAAAATAAGATTTTTAAAAATGTATTCCAATTAAGATTTAAAACATTCCAGTACTTCTTAGTTTAAAATGTTAACGATATTCTCAACATTCTACGCAAAATGACAAAAACAAGAATGAAGTAATTGATGGTAAAATAATAACCCTAACATATTCTAAATTATTAAAGCAAATCTTAAGAATTTTGTATTCAGCTCCGTAAATCTTCATAACTTGTCTCAATTCTTAAAGATGTGAGGAGAAATTAATTATTACAATAACTTTCGTAGGCTATTTTCATATTAATGAACGTTAATTATTACGTTAAGTAATTACTTAATTATCAAAAACGTTTGTACTTGGGGGAAAAAAGAGAAATATATAGGTAATATCTTTTTGAAGCTCATATGAAATAAATATAGATTTACAACAAAAATAACAACTAATTAGTGAGATGTATCTTTAGGGCTATTAAAATGCGTGAATCAGAAGACAATTTAACATTAGTGGAAAATAAAGTATTTGTTTGTGAAAACTGAATTATTTTTAAAAACAGGGCTTACCTCTTCAGGTAATAAATTTCCAAGACAGGACTGAGTCAAATTATCCACTGGCATCATACTGCCCTCTTCCATCTCCATTGGCGCTGAAACAAAATTAAACTTTTAACTAAAAACTATAATTTTATTAATGACTCAGTCATACTCAAACAGAGATTTTCATAAAGGAGTAATTAAATTCAGCTAATTCAATCTCACGAAATCACATGTTCACACAACTTTAATTACTCGCTTATGAGAAGTAGAGAAAAGGAAAAATTTGCAATCATCTAACAATTCGATTACGGGATTTTGATGCATCTTAGCATTTAAAAATAGAAAGTAAAGAAAAGTTTGGCGGTTTTATGTTTGTCTCTCTCTGAACATTAAAATTCAAAAACATGACAAATTAAAAGGATGAAATTTTGCTTATGGTTTTATTACTAGAATTTAGATATGTGTCAAGTTTTAGATCAAAAGTTGGTGATTACGAAGATTTCCAAAAAATATCAACATGTTGGACCCAAGAAATCAACATGAAGGTGTTCCAAAACATGCTCAATTCTCTTCTCAAGAAAGTTAACCCTTTCTAGGGCCATGGGAAGTATGCTTCCCAAGAAATTTATCAATTTTTGTATGAATATATGTAGGTTGGCATAAGTTCTGACAAAATTTTTAGAAAGTAAGAAACTTAGATGCTTCAGTTCTTTATCTTACACAAAATGATGTGTCTTGATTTGTTACTTAATTATCAATTAAGCAAATTAATTAATTAGTCAAATTAAATTTATCTAATAAGTTAAATGAATCCCATTCCTTATTCTAATTTCAAGCCTAAAAATATTTTAACATAATATGACTAGAAAAAAAACGGCCCTTTAAAGGGTTAAATACAATACACGCTAATTTGCGAAAGGCATATGATAAAATTGGAGAAAAAAGTCGCACTAAGTATTGACCATTAATTTTTTTTCATTTTTTTTTATAAATTACTTTTTTTGAAATTTCAGAAGTTATTTGTTTTTAGACATTTTTTAAATTTTTCTGCAAACTGAAAAAAACAACATTTTGCATCAAGAATTTTAGAAATGTTTCAATACAAAATAATTAAAATAACAAATTTATTAATAAATATAAATAATATAACAACTATAAGGCAAGTTTACTAATTATAATTTATTAATACATAATAATTTAAAAACTGGTTTAAAATTTAATACTTAGCTTTATTTGTTTTGGAGATTAAAAAAATATTATTGATTGCAACAAACTTAACAGTTTGCTTTAAATAAATATGTAGAGAAAATTATTCCAATACTTGAAGAAAAGTGGATAAAATATAAAAATTACCCATTTCGTATATTTTAATTTTTTTTGTTAAAATGCAGCTATTGTATTTTCGGAATCTGTTAAATGAATAGAAAATGGAATAAAAAGAATGAAAAAAACATCGATAGAATTCTATAATTCATAGAATATTTTTAGTATATTTGACTTTCAAAACGAAAATGTTCATTTTTTTCTATGAAAAAAAATCTGAGGTATTAGTATACTAGCAATCCATGCCATTTAGAAAAATAAAAGCAAATGCTCTCTCCACGCTTTTGTTTAATCTATATAAAGCAATTATCCTTACAATTAAGACTGACTGGTATTGTGAAATAAATAAAATATTTAATCCAAAAATAAATTCAAAAGTGAAAAAAAATCAATCACTTTTTTTTTTTATTATACGTGATTTTTCAGATCTGATATTTGAACATAAAATTTTTTCTGAAAATTGCAGGGTTATTTGTGAAAAACCGATGAAGTTATTAAAATCGTGATTTCGATTAAATCAAAGTGAACTATCTAGTTAACGAAAAACGATTGACAGAAATATCATCATGAGATGTTAATTAAGAAGGAATGCATACTTACCAGCAATGGCAGAAAATATCCAAAAGGATGCAAATACGGAAAGAACCTGCCCGATCATTTTTTTACAATCCAAACGATGTCAGAATGAAATTTGGGATGACTGTTGCTCGGTTTTATACAGCACTTAATGATCAAGAAAAAAGTTTGGAAAAATTGTTTCAAAACTACTGAATAGAAGCCCTTCCTCTCGCCATGAATAAACAAAAGATGAAAAGGGTTCATTCGGAATTGCTAATCAGCAGAGCTGAATCCCACAATAAATGGCTGGCGGTTAGGTCTCGATAATGCACATCAAGGTAATTTTGCAAAATTATTCCCAAACTCCATTAGAAAAACCCTTAATTAAATCTACCTCCTGTGTTATGCAACAGCAGCGATTTCAGTAGTTCTGACATCCTGTGAGTTGAGATATCAGAAATTAGATATAAACAATACTTTTACTTGTAGAAGTTTAGATCTAAAGCCTTTAAAAAGATAAATATTGACAAAAAAGTCTTTTTTGAGAGACATGATTTTTTCACAAATAATTGTGCTCACTACATACCCTACACTTAATTTGGTGAATATTTGAGAATGAGATGCTTTACATTTAAATTGGTGAAAGTTTGACTTAAAATTATCATCTAATTCAATTAAAATATCTTTTAAATATGTGAAAGTAGAGGAAAATAGATTTAAAAATAACTCAGAAAGCAGAATTTTTATTAAAATCATCTTTTATTTTCTTGTACTTGCTTCAATTGATCTTCTGCCCCTACCATTTTTTTGGCTCTGCTTATTCTTCGCACATGTTCTCAACTTTTATGAAATTTCTAAAAGTTTTAGCAAATGGTAAAATAAGTTAATGAACTATAATATAGTCTTTTTGTACCCACCGTTTTTGACTTTCTAGTAACTCTCTTATTCTTTTCTCAACCTTTATGGAATTTCTAAGAGTTTTCACAAACGGTAAAAAAGCCAATGAACTATAGAGCAATTTTTTTTGCGCCCACCGTTTTTGACTCTCTTGTAATCGTTCTTATTCTTCTCGCTTGTTCTCAATCTTCATGGAATTTTTAAGTTTTCGCTAACTGTAAAATAAGCTAATGAGCTATAGTACAATTCTTTTTACACCTATCATTTTTGAATCTCTTGTAACTGTTCTCGCTTGTTCTAAAGTTTCGTAATTTCTAAGAGTTTCCGTAAACGGTAAAATAAGTTTATGAACTATAGTGCAATTCTTTTTGCATCCATCGTTTTTGACTAACTTGTAACTGTCCTTATTCTTCTTGCATGCTCTAATCTTTTTGGAATTTCTAAGAGTTTTCGCAAAAGGTAAAAATCAGCTAAAGAACTATAATGCAATTTACACTTAGTACAAACAAACAAACAACACAAGTTATGATTGGAAGGTAAGTTATTTTATGAGGATAAGATGAAATTTTTTTCAAAATTTCATGTAAAAATCTAAACAAAAATTCTGTAATAAATGTCTTCCACATGCAGAAAAACAACATTTTACTAATGTCACTAACATATTCTGAAACTTCTTGCCATTCTTTCTTTAGGGCATATCTCTTTATAAAAGGGCACTTATATCTCTAAACAATATGACTCCTGCATTCATAAGATTCTTTGTTGTGAGAATGCCTTTCAAACATCGATATCTTTTATATTCTGAAATTTACCATGAGAAGAGTGACTAAAAATGCATGTATAGAGAGAGCGCATTAACAATATGCAACATGTTTTGTAAAAGATAGTAATTTATATAAATGTTGATATTTATTATATGTCAGCGGTATAGAAGCGATTGAAATATTGGCAATTATTGTGCAAAAATGAAATTGAATTACATTAATGGCATTTTTAGGCAGGAATTTCATTAATGCAGAACAGTGAAATCAAAAATGTAGCTCAGATTTAAGTTTTTTTTTCTTTGTTTTTGTTGTTAAAGCCTATTCTAATTCATAATTTGTACTTGCTGTTTAAATGAATATCATGTTTTACGCGGCACTTAGATACCATTTTCTAAGATTCCATGCAAAGCAGGGCTTAATTTATAAAACTGCTATATTTTATTTATTGTTTCTGTTGTAGTTATCCTAACAATAGCATTAAGTTAATTCGTCGCTTGAATCAAAAGTGACATATGAAATATATATAAATGCAAAGAATGAATTAATAGGCTGGAGTCCTGACATAGGGGTAGCGCATTTTTCCCTGTGATCTGGACATCCCGGGTTCGAATGCCGGTTCGGGCATGGTTGTTCTGTGTTCTATCTTTGAGGTGTGTGAATGTGCCCCTCAGTAAAAAGGAGGTTTTGCAAGCGAATGTGTGTATGTCATCTTTATATGAGCTAGAAGTCAGACTTCTGCCCTCGGGTGCTCAGGGGTCTTTACCCTCAGAAGCTACTGCACCCCCTTTCCGTGTTAACGCGGACACGACATCATCATCACGAATTAATAGAATTAAGCCAATAGCTGCTTATTTCGATTATTTGAATTACAGTTTGAAATTCGCATATAATAATTCAGATTTATTTTATCTTCTTTAGCTAATGAGCATGGTGTTAAAAAAATAATTTTTTTTTAGATTTTTATTTATAGTGAAACCCATGAAAAGCATGAGATTGCTTTAGATTTAATTGTTTTGATTATGATGCCTTGTCATTTCAGTGGAAACTGCAATCCAAATTTATGAATAAAGAAAAATTTTATCATTTAAATAAATTAAATTATCTATCTTCATTTATATAATTGGAATTGCTATCTTTTAATCGCGATAACTACTGAAGACTTTAAGAAGTCCACTTTGTGAAGCCTGTCGTATATTCTATTGCCGGATTCACTGCAAATGAAACGAAATTATTTTCTTCAAGCTGATAATGCAATACATATTTAAAAATCGTCGTCGTCAAAATAATTTAAGAACGAAGAAAGAATTTTCATGCTCCATTCATTCACGCAATTTATTTCTATATGATACTTTAAAGAAGTGTTCAGATTATAAAGGTTTCCTCTTATTTCTTTTCAGAATTTTCTTTAAAGATCATGGATATTTTTGATTGTTATAAGAAGACTATTTGAAGTACATAAAAATAAATCTTTCGTAGTATAATTTTTTTCTTAGTTTGAATTTTTTGTATGCGCAAATTGAAGATTTTCAGAATATTCTACCTTTAAAATCAAGATAAAAGAGTGAAAGTAAATCATTTTAAAATTGTTGCGAATAAAAATCATATATAATAGATAAATCTCTAAAATATCTCGATATTTCTATTCTGTTTCATAATTAGTCTTATTCACTCTTTTTTTAAATAACTAAATTACTTTTCATAATATATCATTAAAATGATATCTTGTTAAAAGTCTTACTGTTATTGTTATATTACATCCAAATATAAAGAAGAATGTTTATTTTTACTTATAAGACCACTTAATTCGCTCTTATCATACCAATTATTTTCATGCATTCTCATGTTGTTTAAGGTATCTGTAAAGACTAGAAATTTTAAAAAAATCTGACATTATCCATTAACAACAGGATTTTAAATTTCTAGTTTACAATAAATGTTAAAATTATTATTTTAAAATCGCTAAGTGTAAGCAGGAATCTGGAGACTAGTTCCATTACTTGAAAAAGTTACTTGAAGGTAAACAACTCTACAGAACTTGACTATTACAATCAAAAGATATTTTATAACACTTACATTACAGTGTAAGAAATTTTTAAAAATTAACGCCAAGACGAGCAACATCAAAGACTATTCAATTAAGACGAAGATAAAAGAAACCCCTGCTGTTCCTAGATTAATAGAAAATAAAAAAAATCAAATCAATATTATTTGAAGGAATCATATCTAATTACGCATTATCTTTGGGTAGTTAGGTATGACCAAGAAAGCTATCAAATTTCCAAAATCAATCAAATAAAAATAATAATTTAATTATATAAAGAATCCCAGAATCAGTTGAGGAAGTTCCACAGTTTACTAATGTTACTGATCTCAACATAACATAACATAACGCCATCTTGTGCCCCCGGTGCCTATAACAATAAGTTATCTAACCAGTTGGCTGAACACAAGATGGAAGGAAGAAAAAAGAAAGAAAATTGTTGATAGAAAGAAAGATACGACAGACTATCCAGGGTTCTCCAGAGAGAATCCCATCGGTATCAAATCCTACACGACTGTATTTAATTTTTTGGTTAAGTAATAACTGGATGGAGGGGACAAGAATACTTAAACAAATGGCGACTTTGAGTTAAAGTTACATGGAAATGAGATTACTAACTGAAAAAAAAATTGATAAATTACATTGAGAACATCTGTATGACATGTATAAGTATATAAATAATCACTGCAGAGTCAGAAATCTGTAGCGTCCATCTGAGTCCTCTGGTTTTGATTTCCTTCGCGAGAACTCCATTTTTGAGGGACTTTTGAAGTTATAATTTCGGCTGATTTGGACAACTGGCATTTTGGTCTCAGCTACTGTGTAGTCTTGAAGCAGTCTTGGTATTTATGAATATGGTTTATTATGGTGTGATCTTGCCGCATGAAAGGGTATTCGATGCAACTCTCCTATACCATTCTTCCTCGAGACTTGTTTCTGGCTTTCTCATGTGCCATGAGAGAGTCATTAGTGAATTGGGCATCCTATCTCCCCACAGCTACAGTAAGGAGAGTTGACCAGATGGAATCTGTGTAGGTGTGTCTGGAATGGGCTGTGTTCAGTGAAGAAAAAGACATACGCACTGTTCCAGTTGGCCGTACTGATCTCAACAATTTCCTCTTCCTGATCTTTGGATGATTTGTACTAAATTGATTGATATGGCAGAACCACTGAAATCAAGAAGTGACAACATGGATTTGATGTGCTGATAAAAAAAAAAGTCTTTATGGCAAATAAAGAAAATCAATTCGAGTCTTCTGCTATTTTAGCCAATAGAAATTAGTTCATTTAAATATCGATGCATCGTGTAATAGCAATGGTATTTCACTTAACAAAGATGGGATAGCATTATCTGAATTTCAAAACCACTTTCTTTAACTAAAATAGTTTGTTATCAAATAAAGGAAAGCTCAAGCAGAAGTCTAGGAATGAGTGAAATTCTAAGCCTGCTTTATAGACCTTAAGATAAATTTTAAAATGAATTGTAAGATCATTCCTTTTGTATTCAGGCATAAAATATCAGATAGCACATCTCCTCATCTTCAGACAATGAAATGAACACTAATGTGAGATTCATATAAAGTACTTTACAATCTATCAAAGATAATTTAAGTGCGTGTTTGTTAAATTTACAAATAAAAATGTTTCTCTGAATCATAACATCTGGTTAATACTTAAAAAACTAATACACTCACTCTATTGATGGAACTTCGAAAATCCGTTCATGACAAATATGCATAAGGAATTACTTCACTTGAGCTCAAAATCATAAATGTATATATTTAAATGAAAGCCACCCTATATCACAAAGGCGGACTCCTGTAAAACAATCCATATTAGACATGCCCCAAGCTTCAATCTCGAAATTTCGGAGGAATTGCCGGCATTTATAAGAGGGATTTTATTCGTTCCTTTTAATATGTTGGCAGAAATGAGAACTCTTTACTTACATGCAAGATTCTTAAAAACAAAGATGATCCTTTGATATTTTTCTGGAAAACTTAGCTGAAAAAACATCATTTATTCCCACCATTCTGCAATTTTATCATCAAACCTTTTCAGACAAAATTCATATGTATAATTCTTATATCTAATGCCATTGCCATCGAATTATTTCGAGCACATGTTTAGCTATTGGGTCATGTAAAAATATATTGACCGCTTTTGTTGATATCCTGACAATTTTTGTGTTTGATAACTTTTGTATTTTATTGGCATTGTGTTAAGAATTTTAATGCTCTAGAAACTGACACTTCATTATATAATCAATTCTTTTTAAAATGTAATGTAATTTCACGTTACACACCTGATGCATGATGTTCCAATTTAATTTTGGACTATATTGAACATTTTGCTGAAATAAAGATGGCATGCCGCATATCACAGCATAGGACGACATGAGGTTAGATGCCTAATGGCATGCGCAATTACATTAATGATGTGATAGAAGCTAACGGAAATAGATTCCATTGTCGTTCTTTTAAGTAGTCTTATTTTATTCTTTGAGCATAAGGTAGAATTAATGGTATTTTACCTCTCTCAGCTTGTTTAGCCTCACTCCATCTTTTTAAAATACATATTCTGAACTCTAAATCAAGATTATAGTTGAATTGTAATTTAAAAAACTATTATATTTGGAAGTGCTTCTATTTGGCTTCGTAGATCTCTTCTTCAGCATTACTTTTTTCTCTTTTCTATCAGATTCAGAAAATCAGATAAAAAATTCTTATGAAACTCAACAAAGAGCTAATTAGAAAAATTATGTATCATTTTTTAGATTTAAAACTTTACGAAATAACCAGGTTAAAAATAAATTTATATATAATATAAAACAAATATAATACTGTATATATTATTCTTTTAGAATAAATAGAATCTTATCCATTATTCCATTTATATTCTCTACTAAATCGAATTCGGAGGAAGAAACAAGTAAGTTAGCTAAAGATTGATCACGAATAATTTTATATTCATATAATATTTTTAACAACAGACACAAAATTCAACAATTTGAAAGAAGTCTCCCACGTGTGAAAGTTTCACTCTTTTTTCCTATGTCATTGTCACAGATGGGAAAACGTTAGTAATTTATTTCTATTATTTTTGTCATTTAATGAAAGGTCAACTGAAATCTGAGGTGCAATGAATAAACTTGGGCAGGATATTCGCAACTACATGATTTGAAGGATATTCTCACGCCTATTAGAGAAGACAAAAGACCTCACAAAACGGATTCACGGTTAACAATTAATTAAAAGCTGAAATGGATACATCATATTATTTTTTATTCTAACTCAGACAAAGCTTAACCTGAGGCTGTTTTTGCAAAATAAGTTGGAAATTAACTGCCAATCTATTTTAGAGGTTAAAATAATTTATAATAGAATCTCAATTATCTGAGTTATTTGGGATTATTATCTCTTTAATTATTCGGGAATTCAATTAAACGAGACTAAACTTAAATCAAGACTTCTTTTCTTCCAACAAAGGCCCCAATATTGCTCATTTTAAATTATAAAAATAAGTCCTGACTACTACCATTCATTAGCCAGCAAATTAGCAGAGACTGCTTCTTTTTTCTTTTCAAAATTATAAGAATAAAACACGCATAGCACATTAGAAATACGGCTGAAAGATCCATTCTTGATATTGATAAAAAAAAATTCATGAATGTTAATTTTTATTTTACTTGTTTTTATTGCATTTTCTCAAAGATTCTTTAATCATGCTCTCGAAAGAATATTTTCTTTAGCTCAACAATGCAAAGCTTTCGCATATATTTGCCGTTTTATTTTTTCATTAATATATATAGAATTTGTTTACACCACTACTTAAGTATTTAAGTACAGAACTAAGTGTTTAACCTTTTATTTAAATGAATTTTTGAATTATGAAAGACTATTTTCCAATTATTTGAGGTTTTAGACATTTTGCGGCCCTATACAATGCCTAATATAAAGTCTTCTCTTGATTAACTGATAAATTTATTTTACATTTCATCAAATTTTTAACTTATTATTACCGTGATGATTTTTAAGTATTTTTTTTATTTTAGAAATTTTGTAAAAAAGGCGTGGTTTTATTTATTATTATGATTCGGGACATTATGGTAACCAAGGATGTTCACACTATTATTTAAGCAGATACTTGGTGTTAAAAAAATACTGTAATAACTAAGTGAACAAGATAATAATCATTTCTGGCAAAATTTTATATTACCTAAATAATTTATAAAATTTATGCTATATAAGTTTTTATTTGGAAATTAAATTAATAATATCTTTTTAATCGGTCTATATATATAGCCCTTCCTTGTCCAGCGACCTTTGGCCTTATCAGAAATATACTGCTGCTTCTAAATAATGACCTTTTACAAGTTATCGGCATCCTGAAAAATTTGAGAAAATCAGATCCAAATTCATTATTATAGAACATTTCGTTGATTTTATGGAAAAGAAAAAACACAGCTCTATGTTTTTGGACCCGCCGGTTTCCGATTGTAAAAGGCCCAGTTATTTGAATTATTTATTGTAATTTTAAGATTTCTATTCATTAAACTATGAATGGAAATCAAAAGGAAAAGAGATTCTGCTTGAACCATAGTATCAGAAATGGAAATAATTCCAACCAAAAGTAATTTTTATATCAAATATTTTGTTTCTTTCTTAAATACAAAAACAATTTGCAGAAATTAACTGGTTAACATAGAGAGCGAATTGCATCAGTCAGATGGCTTTATAATACCATATAGAATACATTTTTGGGCTTCTTTCTTAACAAAATGTTAGTTAAAAGTATCAGATGTTTGTCATAAGTTTAATTTTTTCCCCTGTTTTCGAAATATTTATTTCGAGTTAAATGAAGCCATTCATTTACATTCGTGATTTTTCTTGGCAACAGTAATTTATCGAAAGTCAATAAAAATTGTTCTTTGTTGAAATCTTGAAATGATAGAGGATTATAACTGTAATTATAATCTGTTTGATGTTCTGGAAATTGAAATTTTTTTTACAAGAAATTAATTTTTGAAAAAAAAATGATGGTGAATGCGATTAATTGTTTTTTTTTAATTTTAAAGATATGTAATTTTAATTTCTACATTTGGAATGAAATATTACATAAAAATTCGTTATTACAAAGAAAATTTCACAAGTTATTGTGCTGCACAAAACAGTACAAATTAGTCTAAATTCTATGAGAGCAAAGTTTCTTATAGAATAAATAATGATCATTTTGACTTTTTTTGTAAAAAACATTAAAATAAATCATTTTTCTTAAAAAAATCGAAGGTGTAGATATTTTTTGAGGAAGATACTCTGCTAGAAAACTTATATTTATTTTCTATAACTATATTTATGTTACGTTCTATAATGATATATTATTATTTCCATAATAACTGCTAAGTTTAAAGACTTTTTCTCATTTTAATGAGAAATAATTTTAATGATTCTACCTTTTTGTTTTTAAAATTTCAACAATCTGTAATATCTTTTGCTTTGTTTTCTATAATTGTTAAGACTTTTTACCAATCCTGTGAAAGTTTTTTTACAGTTCCCTAAAGTTAAAAAAGAATTTCGTGAATGTTCTAAAAATAATAGAATTTTTTCTGCTGCTTTAATTTGCTCAATTTTGCAAAGAGACTTAATAATCTTTTTGCCTAAAATAATTCGGTAAGACATAAATGTTTATATCCCTATGGTACTTGAAAGTACCATTTAAAGCATGCTGATATCAGCTTAAATTAAAAATGGTTTCCGATTATCCTTGTTTACTGTCCTTATAAACATAAAGAAATTATACATGATTTAGAATTCTAATTATAATTATAGAGAAAACATCATTAACAACAGTTTCCCAAATGGATTCTTCAATAAAGAATTTCTGTTCTGAGTAAACCAAAAGTCAACAGGCAATCTGTTTAACAATATGGCAAAATTTTGATGAACAATTTTTTCTAGAGTAATTTTATTAATGAAAATGTGTTTTAAAGAATTATTAAATTTGGAGTTATATCTGTCAAGAAAGCGACCATCTGTCGATTTGTATTTTCACAAATATATAAACCCGATAACTCAAAAACGAATTGATTTAAATATATGAAATTTGCTATACGATTTTGTTATTGCAGTTATAGTTTTGTTAAATTTTTATTTCCATCTTTCGGGAGGAAGTTATCTAAAGTTTACATTTTGTTCTGTGTTGCTTTCATCGTAACAGCAACCCAGTGATTAATCGCCAAAGATCGCACTCTAAATAGGCTCCTTCATTATTATTATTGGCTTATGAAATATGGATAATAATATGCAGGCACATTTATAAGTGAGTTTGCGAGAAAGTTTCAAGGAGATCATTCCTATTGATTACATGCTTGCAAAATAGAGTGCTAAAATGTTTCATAAGCTCATTAATAAATGAATATTAAGAAATTTTTAATAAAAACATTTTGCTCTGATAAATTAATTGAAATACTTAAAAGCATTTAATTAGAATATTTTATTTATTAGCAAATCATTAATCTGAACACTTATGTTAATATTACTTTCATTATATAAATATTTTTTTTCTCTTAGTCCTACAATAAAACTTATTATTTGCAATTTTAATGTTTTGAGTTGATATCAATTCATGTTCACGTTAAATTTATATAAAATGTACAATGCTTTTAATCATCTTTTTTTTTGTATGTAAGAATCAAACTTTTTCCAAAAAACTGATAGACAATTAAGTTTTTTCCTGTTTCAAGTAATAATCAGTTGAAACAATCAGATTGTAGCTTTAAAAATAATTTTAAAATATAACAGAATTGAAAATTCTCTTGTGATGTCTACAAACAAACAAACAAACGAATAATAATAAAAAAAACATTGACAATGTAGTGATTGGATTTTGAAGCGTTTGGGAAATAAACGTTCATAGATGGCTCTAGACAACTAGCGAGAGTGTAATTAAAAGAGTGAGGTCATTCGAGTGTTTGCTCTTGGAGAAGAAGGAGTTACTGAGCAGAGTAACTCGAACGAATCTGCAATAAATTTGTTGTTAAGTTTTCTATTTGCCTATTTATTCAAAGCACTCACGAACCAGCCACGACATTTGGCGCCGTCGACAGGATTGAGAATCGAGTGCTATTTTTGACGAACTTGAAATCGAACTTTATTCGATAAAGGTGTGCTTTCGGTATCGATATGGCCTTCCTAGGCAGTGCGAAAAAGGAAGATTTGAAGTTGTTGGCGAAAGAGCTAGGTGAAACTGTTTCATTAGAGATGAAAATTGTGGACTTAAAAAAAATAATTACTGGAAGTAAAAATTACGAGGAAGAGTTTGTGAAGAAACAAATGATAGTTATCATAGAAGATAGAAAAGAGAGAGAAGATCAAAAACGAAAGCAAGAAGAACGAGAATTTGAAGAAAGAAAAATTAAAGAAGAGTGGGAATTGCAGGAGAAAAAGGCACAAGAAGAACGAGAATTCGAACTTGAGAAATTGAAACTGCAATATTCCAGTGTACCCGTGGATGTCGAATTACCAACTCCCAAGATAGAACTCAGGCACATGATGCAGAAATTCGATGAAAAGAACAGTGATATCAGTTTATATTTGCTGTTGTTCGAGAGGCAAGCCGAGTGGGCTCAAATAAAACGAGAAGATTACGTGTCGCATCTATTAGGATTATTGCCAACGGATATAACCCAACTCATCGCTCGAGAGCCAATCGAGAAAGTTAAGGACTATGACCACATCAAGAGTTTATTAGTGAAACGATTTAAACTCAGCCTGGAAAAATTCAGACAAAAGTTTATGACTCATTTTAAAAGACTGGAGACTACCTGGTGCGATTTTACTTACGAACGTAAAAATTATTTTGAGCAAAGGATTCGAGGATTGGAAATAACAACTTTTGAAAGTTTGTCGGGTTTAATCATAACAGAACAGATAAAGCGGAAAGTACCTACGGACATTAAAGAACATTTTATTGATGTTTGGTCACAATTCACGAATCCAAACGAAACTGCAAGCAAATTAGATGATTATGAAAATGCGCGATCAAACATTGTGAGGAAAAAGAAAGAACTATATCAAGAGAATAACTGTTCTAAACATCAAACCTACGACGAAAGAGAAGAGAGACATTTTTCGGAACGGAAATATGTACCCCCGCATCAACGAGAATTCAGAAACAAAAACTTTCATAAAAGCGAAACTACAAATTCAAGAAAAGTAACAAGAGACTGTTATGTTTGTGGATTGTCGCATTTTGCTAGAGACTGCCCAAATAGACATAAAAAATCGCAGTTGAGAGAATCTCCGGCAGAAAAGAAACGGGAAGACATTTATACCGCGAAAATTCAGTCGAAATTAATTAATGGTGAAAAAAGCTTAAATATTAACCCTTTTCAATACGTTGACATTTGTGTGGACAATAGAGAACTGAAAACCCTAGTTGACTCAGGTGCTATGATACCAGTTTTAAATTCTAAATATTTGTCAAGTGAACAAAAAGGAAAAGTCATTTTAAAAAGTGCATTTGGAGAAAGGATTAACGCTACTCTTTCGAGTTTTCAAATATCATTAAAAGATAAAAACAACCAAGAATTTTCCAGGCCTATTGAGATAGTTGCAGCTATCACGGATAGAATTCAAGAGCAGTTCATCCTACCACCCTCTGTATTAAACTTATTGGGAGAAAGCTTAAACCCCAGCCGCACCCAAAACTCGTCTGAATTAGAGGCGCCGATGGAAGAGAGCTTTGATGAATTTATGATTTGTTGTGGAGTTAGTCAGAGCGAAGAACAACCGAGCGGAAATGAAAGCGATTCTTTGGATAAGAAAAACAAAATTAATGCGTTGAAAGAAGAACAAAGAAAATGTGATACTTTGCAGTCAGTAAGAAAAAATATATCACTTGGGAAAGGAAACTTTTTTATGAATGATGAATTAATATTTCACCGGGATAAAATATTAGGCGAAAAAGTGAGTCAGCTGGTTTTGCCCAAAAATAAGAGACAGCAAGTTCTTAAATTAGCACATGAATCAATTTTCGGATGCCATATGGGATTAAAAAAGACTACTGAAAGAATTAAATACAGTTTTTATTGGCCGAATATGACAGATGATATTAAAAACTTTTGTAAATCCTGTAAAGAATGCCAGTTGAGGAGTTCGGAAAAAATTATTGATAAAATTCCTATTACTCCTGTTCTCCGTCCGGAATTGGCATTTGAGATAGTAAATATAGATCTAATAGGACCCATTGAACCCCCTTCTGCTCGTCGGCATAAGTATGTATTATGTTTAATGGACCAGCATTCTCGATGGCTGGAGCTATCCCTCTTCGTTCGTTAACGGCTAAAGCTAAGTGTGATGCTTTATTGGAGATATTCATGCGGACTGGAATACCCAATGTTATTGCAAGTGATAATGGAACGAACTTTATTTCTAAGTTAACCCAGGAATTCATGAAAAGATTAGGTTGTGCTCCCAGATTTACGACACCTAAACATCCAGCTGGGGATGGCCTCATAGAAAGATATAATAGGGTGTTCAAAAATTCTCTCCATCACATTATCAGAACTGATCCGAGTAATTGGGATAAATACATTCCGTATATGCTTTTTGCGTACTGGGAAGTTCCTAACTGTACGACGGGTGTTTCACCATTCAAGTTGATGTATGGACGTGAAGCACGAGGACCTCTCGGTGTTCTAAAATCGAGCTGGTGTGGTGATATTGTCATTCCGTTAAACATGGAGAAATCAGTTGTGGATTATTTACAGGAGCAAAAAATAAACTTAGAAAGAACTGCAGAGGAAGTATCTCTCATCGCTTCTGGTAAGAAGCAAGCATATGCAGAATATTTTAACCGCCGAACCGCTTCTAAGAAATTTAAGCCAGGTGACCAAGTTTATTTATTAATACCCGATTCATTGAACAAATTATATGCCCGTTGTACTGGTCCTGGGGAAGTTATCGAGCATTGCCCTCCACATTCATATAAAGTAAAACTTAGCGATGGAAAACTTCGGCATTGTCATGCAAATAAAATTCTGAAATACTATCCAAAAATTAATGCTGTAGGCATGATCTTTGAAGATGATGCAGACTTTGGAGAAGTTTATTCATCCCCCAGTTAAAAAAATGTATGTTACTGGAAAGAGATATTATATCAAGTGGATTTGCGACATCTTTCTGAGGAAGTGAAATGTCAAATCCTGAACTTATTGCGGACTCATCATTCAATATTTACCGGACAAGTTAGAGTTGAAAAGGTTGGTCATCACAAGATAAAATTAGAGGACGAGAACGAAAGAAAAAACCCTTACGTGTACAGGATTCTTGAAGCTCTGAAACCTCAAATGGACTCCTAGATCGAAGAACTCCTAAAACTAGATATAATCGAAGAGAGCTCAGCTGACATTTCTTATCCTGTAGTCTGTGTAAACAAGAAGGATAAATCTATCAGTATGTGCGTGGATTATCGAGCTTTGAATGCAGCGACTAAAACCGACGATTTACCCATAGAAGACGCGACGGAATTAATATATTCCATAGAACAGGCAAATGTGATTAGTGTGTTAGATCTTTTGAAGGGGTACTATTCGCTTCCCATGGAAGAAGATTTTCGGGATTATACATCTTTTAAGACCCATAGAGCACAATATCGTTTTAAGGCAATGCGTTTTGGGCTGAAAAATGCAGCTGCAACTTTTCAAAGGGAAATGAACAAAGCATTGTCGCCATACAGAGAATTTTGCCGTGCTTATATTGATGACATTGCTATATTCTCCAATGATATTCCCTCTCACTTGAAGCACCTTCATTTGGTGCTGGATAGATTGGAAGAGCTGCAATTCACTGTTAATCTTTCAAAGTGTGCTTTCGTGAAATCTGAAATTTCATACCTGGAACATATAATTGGCTCAGGAAAGCATCAAGCTGATCCAGCTAAGTTAGAAACGATCTCTCGTTTGCCCGTACTTGAAACCAAGAAACAACTACGTAGTGCTCTTGGCCTGGTCAACTATTATCGTGATTATATTGCGAATTTCGCCGAGATTGCCTTTCCATTAATAGAACTAACAAAGAAAAGAAGCCCTGATGTGTTGCCGTGGTGTGAAATTCATAGTGTTGCTTTTGAAAAATTAAAAGCAGCATTGTTACACGCTCCTACTCAACACACCCCGAATATGAGCAAGCCCTTTGTGATTCATTGTGATGCCTCGTCAATCGGGATTGGCTCGTGTTTATCACAGACTGTCGATGGAAAAATGTGCCCTATCGCTTATGCAAGTCAAAAATTAAACAAAAGCCAACAGTCTTGGTCGACAATCGAACGGGAAGCATTTGCTATAGTTTGGAGCTTGAAAAAGTTTGAAACCCTTGTGTTTGGATCCGAGATCCACATTTTTACCGATCATAACCCCCTTCCTTATCTGACCAAGTGCGCTCCTCAGTCATCTCGATTACAAAGGTGGGTATTTGCCTTGCAGAGATTCAACATAACATCAAAACATTGCCCTGGTTCTAAAATGCTTCATGCTGATGCTCTGTCACGTTTATTACCAAAATAGACTGAAAAACATTTTTTTAGTACTAATATCATTTTTTCTGTTTTATATATCAGTATGGGATTAGTGACTATAAAATAATAATTTGTGCTTGCTATTTATGTATATTTGTTTTAATGTTTTTTTTTATGATTATCATTTTCTTAATATGTTGAATAATTGGTATTCGCAAGTTTGGTTAAGAGTATAATGTGCAAAACTATTCGAAATAGGATTAGCTACAGGAATAGAACTTTTTCTAGAGTTTGTTATAAATTTTCATTCAGCAGTTTTGGTTATATTTGAATTATCATTTGAGTAATGTTTATCAAGTGAAATCCTTTCTTAATTATGTATTACTGTATACTAGGTGATTATATTCATCATAAATTTGTGTTTATTAGTTGATAAGTGATTATATACATTATTAAGTATATATTAATGTATATTAACTGATAAGTGAATTTCTTATTATCAATATGGTATTTATATTCAATTGTGCATTTCTTATTTTACCTCATTGCTATCTTAAATGTTTATTAGTAATTAGTTATTCATTCGAGTTAACTTTGCATTTGTGTTTTTTTTTTGGGGGGGGATAATTTGATGTTATTAGATACGTTTTAAAATCCAATTCTAAATTTTATTTCAGATGTATGTTTATGTTTTCATATAAACACTACTCTTACGTTGGGGATGTAGTGATTTGATTTTGAAGCGTTTGGGAAATAAACGTTCATAGATGGCGCTAGACAATTAGTGCGAGTGTAATTAAAAGAGTGAGGTCATTCGAGTGTTTGCTCTTGGAGAAGAAGGAGTTACTGAGCAGAGTAACTCGAACGAATCTGCAATAAATTTGTTGTTAAGTTTTCTATTTGCCTATTTATTCAAAGCACTCACGAACCAGCCACGACAGACAATATCTAAAATCTGCGGATAATTCTAACTTTAAAATTAGAATGGCTCAAATTTTAGTTACAGCAATTCTAATTACGTAGAGAGAATCAATCTTTCTGAAAAATTTAGAGCGATTCTAATTATTTAGACACAATCCATCATCAAAAGTTTATGTACAAAAACTTTTAATAAACGCTACTTGATTTAAAATTGTAGTTTTATTTTCTATGCAGAAGAGACGACAGCGAAATTAAACTTTGGGGCTCGTTTCTTCCCCACGATTTACATTATAAAATATTAAAAAATATATATATTTTCGGAAATTGTTTATTAAAAAAATTTTTTACTTCTGTCCTTTTAAAATTTGTACAATCGAATAATAATGATATTCTCATTTGATTGTATAAAAATAAACACAGCTATTTAAATTAATTTATATAAATACAGTAGCACGAAATGTCAGTTTTTAATACTACGACAATTATTGTTCATCGGTACAGTATAAAATAGGCAAGACTCTTCAATTTTATTTGCAAAACATGTGAATATTGAGCGTAACTTCAATTTATATAATCACTAAATCCACTTGGTACCTCATAATAATTTCAATCTTCTGTTTAAAGAAATCAAATTCTTTGTTTTCTTACTATCTAGTATACGAAGTGGCAAAGTGAAGATTTTGTAATTATCAAAAAATTTGAATCTGAGTTTTTGACAAATCTTCACGTTTCAAACCTTGCTGAGTCCAAAAAACTCATTTTTGAAATCATGACTGTCTGTAAAGCGACAATTCAGAAACGCTTTCAGCTAGACGAATGAAATTTGGTATACCAACTTTATAACAAATTATTGATGTCCATCAAATTTTTTACTTAATTCGTACATATGAAATCTATCTGTCAAATGTCTGAATTCAATCGAGCATAATAATTTCGAAAGGTAAAGAGCAAAAAGTTATAGATCATTTTCAAATTTTAAACTAAATCTTCTAAGAATTGACTATCTGCCAGTTTTTAGTTTCCGTGCATATTAGTGCAATAACTCAAAAACGTAATTATTGGAATTAATGAAGTTTGGTTCACAATTTATCATCTAAACTTAAGAATCGTACAAAATTTTGAATTAAATTTATCAAGAATTTGACCATCTGCCGATCTTAATACCTTCGTGTATATAAAAGTGATATTTCAGACACGCATCAATTAATTTTAGCAGAATTTGGTATGAGATATTGTTATTACAATTGTAGTTTTGTGTCAGATTTTGATTTCAATTCGATCGGGAAAAAGGACCTAAGATACATACTCATTATGCATAGGTGCACTACACTCATTATACACTAAATCCTCATGTTTGGGATGTCTCATATCTCTCATATCATTCATGGCCTTATCGAAAGTTCCACAATTTAAATTTTTAGAGAAATCATTCCCTCTAATTTTTTTTTGGTAATATCTCTGTACCATTTTTTTAACGAAGCGATTAATTTTTAAAAAAAATGACATTTGACATCGTTTCAGATTGAACAAATGACTTTCAATACAATGAAACCATGTGTAATGGTAATAGACCTTGAGCAATGACAGATTTTTAATTTTTTAAAATAATCTTAAATAATTTAATAATTAGTTAATGAAAATTAATAATTAGTTTTTTTTACTTGATATTGTTTAATTTTTAGCAAAGCAAATTTAATTAAGGAATTGTTAGTTTTTGTATTAAATTTAAATAAATATAGTTTAAAAATAAATTTTATAAATACATTTTCTTTTATTTATAAACAATAAAAGAGTTGTGCCTGAGCAAGAAAAATAATTGTAAATCACAAGGTTAAAAATTATTCGAATTCCTTTCTAGAAAATTTCTTGTATTCATTTCTAGGGAAAAAATTATCCAGTAAAATGTATTTAAAAATAGTTCTTTTTTTTGTTACTATTAATTCTCATTAATTTTCTTATTCATTTACAAATTTAAAAAGGAAATTTTTCTGGAGTTTTCTGGAAAATTTTTATAGCACTCTTTTTAAAGTCTTCAGTGTAATGTCGGACCTTTTCCATTGCACGTATGGAAAAAAAAAAAAAAAAAAAAAAAAATGAGTCGTCATTTAGAAATAAAAAGCGCTTCAAAAAAAAATTTAAAGATTTCTTAAGAAAGTTGAACCTAGATACTCTCTTTTGTTGCTATGGACATGCAATAGAAACAAATCAGTACTGGATAAGAATTTAATCCGTCCAGTGGTTTTTCTCTTTAAGAATAGCCAACGCTTACACAGATGATTGGAAATTATGAATGGGATATAGTTGACGGATTCAAATATTTCGCAGAAAACTGAATAAATAAATTATTAACGCTACACATAAAAAAACGTTCAGAGCTCTCCAGTTCCGCAATACCTTTGCATGTGCTGGAACCCGCTCCGAGAATGAATTAAAATAAAATAGAAAATTTCTGGCATAGTTTATATGAAACCATAACACAGCATTTATTAAGGTAAAAATCAATGTATATGTAGAATAATCAAATATCAAAGATGAATAATATGCAGAATTTATAAGAAAGCAGAATAAATCTGAATAATAAGCAGAATTTTTTTAATGCTGTAGAATTTATTTCTATCAATTTTTAATCATATTTTTATTTAAAAACATTAAAAAAATAAAGAATGAAAATTGCTGTCATTTTATCATTTTCCTGGACATCAACATAGTACTACTCCCTCGCCTTTCACTCTTCACTATTGATTAAAAGCTTCAAAGTCAAAATATCATATATAAGGGTAGCATCCAGTTACAGTGTAAATATTTGAAATGGGAGGGGGAGGGGAATTAAAAGCATTTTCAATTCAATATTCAAATATAAATGAAATGGAAATGAAAATAGTATATTGGAAATTTGAGTAGCAAAGTAGAGGATCACCCAATTTTCGCTATATTTTTATTTTCTTCACAGTCTAAAATTTGTTTTAAATAATTAAAAGCAATCTTTTTTTATATAGGAAAGTCTTACACTCAACTAAACAATTAATTTTTTTTTCGATGCAATGCTTCAAGTTTGAATAATTTTTCAACTTTTTGGTAGATTAGCGGGTTTGCCGAATCCTATGAAAATGAAGCAAAATGAAATGAATAAATTGTACTATTTGTATTTTGAGTTGTGAAAATTTGATTTCGTTTGTCTTAGAAAATTTCAACTTAATTTAATACTTCTTTTAAAATATTTATATTCGTAATATTGTGTTATTAAGGTACAACATCAAATATTCATCAGTAAAGAATATGAAGGAAAAAAAAAGTCACGATTCGTCAAGCAAGCATAAGCACAAAGTAAATTTTTTTATATATTATTTTTGCTGTATTATTCGATTTCTATTCTTGATAGTCAAAATCGCCAAATGGTATCCGTCCCTAGAACTGTTCCAAAGGATGAAATAATTCATTTAGAGTTGATTTGACAAACAGCCGAAGAAGGGATTAATCTGGTGGATCTTAAATCTTTTATGGTTTCTTTGTTGTTGTTGTTACTTAGAAATGCAAGAAATCAAACCTCCTTGTTGTCTTTTCCACTTATTCAGTTTTAATACTATCTAGTTAAGAAATTTAAAAAATCTTCTTTTATTATTTTAAGTTGATAGGAACATTAATTTAAGTATACTGAAAACTTACTCTATAAAATGTAAATCTTAAATTATGTTAAGTGAATATTGAATATTTATGTTAAGTGAATTATTAATTAATGTTGAAATCTTAAATTATCTTAAGTGTTATTGCATAATTTAAACTACAGTTTTGTTTATTAAGATATTTATTGATGTAATAATGATGGTCATAAAAAGAAAATAATAGAAAGGTTTTATTTTTTCTATTAAATTTTTTCCTTATTTTTTGTGCATTGAAATATGAAACATTTTAATATTGTACATATTATATTGTTTGATATATATTTTTCTTTTATTAAATTCTGAGGAGAAAAGAGAACAAGAGGGAGTGTTTTGACGCAACATGAAAGATTGTTGAACCTAAAGCTACAAAATTTAGTAAAAATATACTTTGGAGAATAGGAATGAGAATCTTGATACCGTTGTTTAAATTTTAATTAGATTTTCACTGAATTAAGAATTTAAGTGAAAAATTTTACATTTTTTTCCCTTGATGAATGCAGAAAATGTTCATCACACAAGTACCATGTGTTTCGTACCATGTGAAAATTTTTATATATATATATATATATATATATATATTCATTTAGCTGTGGTGTAATTTTTCTCTGAGTTAATAAAATTTTTTAAAAATATTGCATATATTTTTCAATAATACTTTCATTATTGCAATTAGGGATTGCAATACTGGTATACCAGGATACCAAATACCGGTATTTTGAGCCATTTGTACAATTTTTTTATACCGGTATTCACAAGTTTAAATACCGTTTTTTCAGTATTTACTAGAAATTTTTAAAATTGTCTCCACTATATGTTCAAGGACCACCAACATAGCAAAATAGTATACGTTTTTGTTTTTATGTCTCCCTAATGGACGAAATTAATTAGCTAACTATTGGCTTATTAATTGCTTAAATCTAAATTAGCGAAACATGGATGATCCCTGAACGAAGATATTGTATCCATAACGACTGATAGAGCAGCAGTTATGAAAAAAGTTGGAAAGTTGATTGGTGCAAATCAGCAATTCTGCTATGCTCATGGAATTCAATTAGGAGTAATAGATGTATTATACCAAAAAAATAAAGAACAGAAGAATCTAAATACTGTGAATATAGAAACTTCGAATTCCAACTTTGAAGAGAGTAAGAGTAAGAGTGATATTGACAATGAAGATAATGATAATGTAATTGTTGAAGAAGATATTGCTAATGAGAATGAAATATTAATCCATCAAGAATTGCTTCCTATAATTTATAAAGTCCAAAAAATTGTTAAGATATTTAAACTTTCTTCTATAAAAAAATGATATATTACTAAAATATATACTAACTGAAAATAAAACAGAATTATATACTAATATTAGATTATAAAACACATTGGAACAGTTTACTCCTAATGATGGAACGATTTTTGAAACCGAAAAATTCAATCCAATCAATAATCGACTTAAACCTGTAAATTAATTTTTCAGACAATCAATTCGACTTAATATCCGGTATATCAGCTCTACTTCCAATAAAATGACTTTTGAGGCATTATGTCAGAGAGATTCTAATTTATGGACAGCTAATGCAACAATAAATTTCATGTTGCAGTCACTGAAAGAACTGAACACATCACTATCTGAAGAATTATATATTGCATTGAAAAATCGCACAGAAATAGAAAATGTCTTATGGTATTTATATAATTATAATGATTTTAAAAATGAAAAAGAAGAAAAGAAAATAACCAATTTAAATCTGATTAAGTTTATTGTAAATTTTCTTAAAATTTTTTACCACAAACCTATCCACATTCAGAAGAATTCGGTTCAGTTATCGAAGATTATGATGACACTAATGTCAATAGTGAAAAGGAATTCTCTCTTGAACAAAAATTAGAATTAGTGATAAAGTTGTCAACAATATCACTAGTTGACTATTGAAAATTTTCTCAGGCGATGATCCTTTTGAAGCCACTAGTGATCAAAGCTAATTAGTATTTGAATATACTGAAATGTTATTCAATTATTTCTTTGTATTAAGTTTCTGATATTTTTTGTAATTAATTGCACAGTTATTTCATATTTTTTTTTTATTTATTTGCTTGGGATTTTTTTATTAAAGCTTACTTATTGCATCTGATGATGATTTTTAATCTTAGAGAACAAGTTTGTATGCTACTAACATTGTGCATGCCATGTGCCTTTTTTTCGTATAATAAATTCAATTGTGAAAAATTTATACAATTTCAAAAAATAATTGAAATTAAAATTTTATTGTTAAGACATTTTTCTTATGTGTGTAACCAGATATATATAAGGAAAAGATTTTTTCTTTTAGAAAAGCAAGAAACATAAGAAAGAGAAAGAGAGAAAATCCAGTTCTCATCAGTCAGTAAGTTTCTTTATTTGCTTTGAAGTTCATCTGAAGTGTGTAAAATTTGCAGATTTTAGAACTGGTTTGGAGAATCAGAATTTTGATGTAACGCTTTTTATTATTTTACTTTTGGTATGAAAGAACATCTAATGAAGCATTCAGCTGAAAAGTAAACATCATTATTAAAATTAATAAAAAGTTAGTTGTTTTAATTTGTCAAGAACCGTAAGAAAAGGGTTGTTTAAAATTACCATTTTCTTGTTTAATATATTAATACTAAAGTTTTCATATTTTTTAATTAAAATTAAAGTTAGGTTGAAATAAAAGTTAAAGGGAATAAAATTTTGTACCAATTTTGTCCTTTTTGAGTAAAAATTTTAAACAAGACTGCCATTTCAAAAAATGTTTTTCTGCAATTTGTATTATTTTAATGTGATTTGTAATTATTTGGAGGGATGAAAGTATGTTATATTTTTAAAATAAAATTCTATTTATGTATTAAATTTAATAAGTATATGTTGTTAAATAATAATGCATAAGTAAGTAATCCTACTTATGCATTAGTTGATTGTGTCAAAAAAATTTTAAAGTCAAAATTGTGAAATTTGTGACTGATAGTCAAATTTGATGCAGCCTAGTTCAGTCTTGCAGTTTATAACTATAATGCAAAAAATTATGTTATTTGCTTCTTATTTTATAAAAATAATACTTTCCCAATTATTTACATTACAGTTTAGAGAAATTGTTTAAAATATAATAGAAAAATTTTTGAAATAAATTTTATTGTACTATAACTGAATTAGAAATAGAAGAAGAAATAAACCATGAGTTATCTTTGATTTTCTAGATAGTATTTCATGAGTATCTTATCATGCACAAATAAATGTAATTCTTATTCAGAAGAGTTATAATTGATTATTAGAAGGCAAAATTCAGTGTTATTAATAACTTTAAAGTTTATATGTTAATTTTTTTTCTAATTGAGTGTAATTATTAACATAATTAGCTATTTATGCTTAAAATTTGTAATAATTTTCTTGTAAAATTTAGAATTGTTGACAACCATCATGCATTAGTTTTGAAATTAACCACCTTTAGCGAAATTTACCTTGAAGTTTTAAATGAAAAAAGTCGAGAAAAGACAATTTCATATAGTTATCATTTCCATATGTACCAAATTAGTAAAAATATTAAGTTAATATGAGCAAAAAGAATAACAAAACAAAAAGAAATGATGAATCCAGCCTGAAGACTTTCTCAAGGGTCATTCTCAGGTAGGAATTCAAATAAGGGATTTTTTGTATGAGGGTTCTGACTTTTGTCCAAATATTTTGACATCTCGTGACCCAAAAATCCCCTGAAATTGAAGCCTTAGAGATAAACTAGCTTCATAGAAATAAAACAATAAATTATAACTTCCAAATTGAAATGAAATTACAATAACACAACATAAACTACAAAAGATCACTCATAAACCAAAAATATCATTAAAACAAAAAGGAAAGAACATACGAGTAGCAGGTGAAACTCCAGGCTACTCCACAAAAAAAAGGCATCATGCCAAACTACAATTGAAGCTTCCTGCAACCATAGCTGCACCTGCAATATCACTCTGGTGTACTTAAAACTATAAGCATATGCAAAAAATATATAACTGACATAATTACAGTTTAATTACAAAAGCACGCAACTAACCTAAAAGTAATTTAAATAAAGTCCAAATCCATTGAAAATAGTTGTCAACAATCAGAATACAATGTGCACACGTGAGTTTTCAACGCCAGTTATGGTAACGCAAATGTGTGAATTTTCTACGCCAGTTGGGATAACGCTATGCAGATTAGAAATTTTTAATTTCCTTTATTCTGTTTTATTTTTATTCCAAAGTACTTTAGAATGAATCTGAATAATGGATTAATTAACCATGTTTAACTTTTAATGCATCAAACATTAAGAAAATAAGCAGAATCATATGATACTATCGGTCGGAAACATGTTAAACCTAACCTCATTAGTGTGGGGAAAAACTCATTTGGTGGTGGGGAAATGAAGATTTTTTTGGAGGGAATGTTAGTTTTTAATTAATAATTAAAATTCTAATAAAAAAATTTTTTAAAAAGGGACCCAGGTGCACATTTTTGACCTCCAAGGTATACATGTACCAAATTAGCTAGCTGTAAGTCAAATGATCTATTTAGAGCACCAACACACACACATTGAGCTTTATTATAAGTATAGATTAATGCATTTGACTGAATTTCTTATAAATATTAGTGATTATTACTTCTTAAAACTTTGAACCATAAATTCAAAAAGTGGCAACTGCTGCATTAATATATAACTGTACCAAATATAAATAAATGTATGAAATTATATAACATCATAATTTTCATATTGGTTGGAGTAGGTAGTGTGATCAAAGGTATAATATAGAAAATAAATGTAGAGAAAGGTAATGCTAAATGCTTTTTTATTTGGATTGCCATATTTTTTTCATTGCATGACTTTGTAAAATGCCATACATAGGAATCTTATAAATTTAAGCTGAAATCAATTAAAATAACCAGAATTGTTATTTGTAATGGAATTATTAAAATTTCCTGATCCTTTAATAATAAATGCCTTGAAATAATTATTCAGTATTTTTGTCTATTCCAATATATAAAAGTGCAATTATAAGTATAAGTATTGTGCATCAATGATTTTGCAATCTTTGATTGACAAATTTTATACTATTATGGCCTTTGATTGTAGATTTTACTTTTGAAGTTTCTTTAGAAGAAATAAACCATTTATGACATTATAATAAAATTATTATTGCCATTGATTGAACAAAAGTGCTGTTTCATTATGTGTCTTTATTATCTGTGTTGTTAATAAAAATATTATTACTATTGTATCTTAAGTTTGGTTGTGGTTTTTCACCAATAGATTTAATTTATAGAATTTCTAGCATTATAATAATACAGAAATGTGCAAGCATCGGTTCTTTGGTTTAATTTTATGCATATTTTTTAATTATAATTTTATATGATATTAATTATTTTTTTAATTTTAGACAAATGAGTATTTTTTATATTTTTTCCTGTTTATTATTTGTTATATCATTTCCTCTCCTTTAATATTAATTGTTTTTCATTTTCTAGGATAGTGATGAAATTGAATGGGTAGAAGCACCTCCACCTCCAAATGTTGGGGAACCAAAAGAGGAGGTTAGATATATATTACATATTTATATTCATTTTGAAGTTTTTCAAAATTAAAATTTTGATATCAAATTAACTGCTTTTTAAAAAATGATTTAGAGACAAGAATGGATGAATGAAGAACTTTTTGTTTCCACTCTTAGTCGGGAGGAAATGAAATCTGGAAGTAGCAATCGTGAAAGGAAGAAATTGGCACTGGAAAAGAAGCAAGAAAAAGAGGAGGCGAGTGGCCATTTTTCTTTAATTTTCTTTCTTTCTTTGTGTGTGTGTGTGTGTGTGTTCTATAATTCTGTGGATTAATTTATTTTGATAATACATTTTCCTACTTTAAAATATTTTTGTATGGTTTATTAATTAATTATCACTATTCATTGCATTCTTTCTTAACCATTTATTAGCACATTAATTTTATATATTGGATCTTTCAGAGTTTATGTATAACATTTCAAAGTGTATGTTGTGATCCTTCAATCTTTTGATGTTGATGTATTGTTTGAGTAATAAATAGGAATTCAAAGATTAAACATAGTTCACTTTTTAGATCAATAATGATATAAATATTAGATCATTCTTTGTGACGTAAATATTCTAGTTATTACATTTAAAAAAAAATAGAAATTTTTAATTGATTCTTGTCTATTATTGTAGTTTATAAATTTGAACTTTTCTTAATGCGAAATTTCTTGGGTAATTTTGTTTTCCTGAAATGATTTCTCTTTTAGAACTTATGATTTATTTTTAAGCAAAATAAATATTGATTAGAAAACTTTAAAAAAATTAATTTAACATAAACTAAATTTTTTATGATTAATATTTAGAAATGATTTCTTGTTATTAAAATATTTTCTGAGATTTTAGTCCAATGATTCTTATATCTCTTGATTAAAGTTTTTATTCTTTATGCCACATTGTGATGTTCTCCTTATCATTCCTTTTTGAAAAAAGTTTTTTATTCATAATGTTAAAGGCTTAGTATAGAAATCAAATGATTTTAAGCTAACCTAATGATTTAAATCATTAGTCAAATGACAAATTAATAATATTTGTAAGATTTTGTAAGTATTTAATTCTATTTTTTTTGTAATAATATTAATTCCATATCATAACACAGCAATAAAATAAAATTGATTTTGATAAAAGCTTGCAATTCTCATTATTTATTGAAAAAAAAGAAAAAGAAGTTTCAATGAAATCTTTGGACTTTTTCATGAAGCAGAATTTTATCATATCAGGTAAAAATAAAGGAAAAAAACTTCATCAAATGGAGTTTTGCCAAAACTCTATCACAATCTCATGATGGAGTTTTGTAAAACTTATTGTAATATTTGTTATTAATATATGTACAAGATTGATATTTTTTTTTACAAGTTCTATGCAAGCAAAAGACATGGAATATTATATTACTATAACCCTGAATTTTTTAAATTCTGTTCTTTCACTGTCATCCAGTGGTTTTAGATGTGCACAACTTTCTCTTTTCATTTGAACATTGGAAACAAAATAATTATATTCTTTTTTCCATTTTAATCTTTCATATTACTGTTTCTTAACTTTTTTTTTTTTTACTTACACACCTTTTAACCTAACTTCACTAACTAACTAACCCAACTGCACTCCATTAACTATGTATAATTAAACTTGCATGTGTAATGATATGTCTGATTTTAATTTAAATCCTAATCAATTTCTTAGTTTTTATCTTAAATCAGCCTATGCTACTTTATTCTAAAATTTTCTTTTAGATCCAAATTTCACTTTGTAATTTTATTCTTGCTAACACGCACTTAAAAACAATTGCTGAGTCACAAATACTCAGAGTGTAGAATTAAAAGTCTTTAACACTTATGACATAACTTCCAAGATACACAAGATTCCCTTTCCGAAGTTGACATGTGTCAAAGAAACCCCTATGAGAATTTCTTAGTTAAATCATTAAGGCGAAGAATTTCTGTCTCTTGCTCTTGTATTCTAGTTCAACACATACATATCTCTTGGTGAAATAAATTCAAAAGTCTCAACCCTTTGGCCATGCTACACGCATGTACACACATACATATTTTACACCTTTATTTTCAGATATAGACTTCTGCTCCTAAATCTTTCAACAGATACTGATTCTGGTGATAAAATATATTGCTAAAGCGAATTTAAAACTTTTATATTTTTCTAAATTAAAATTATTACTAATTAAATTTAATTATTCTGATTTTTTCAAAATGAGACATAATTTTGATTGGAAATGTCGGTTGTTACTCCAACATTTTATCTTCTTTTTTACCTTTCAATCTGTCTATCAACATTCACAATTATTTTTTTCCTGCATACTTGCTGAGAGCACTTTAAATAACCTTACAGATATATACAATTTATATATAGATATATAACACAAGCTAAGAAATGCTGTTTTATATATTTTCTGCTCCATATTCACCAAATTTTGGGAACCTCTAATATAAAAGATCCTTTCAAAGATGTGAAAATCATTATTTAAACTTAAAATCTGAAAAAAATATTGCATTTATATTAAAGAGGTAATTTCTTTATAGGCAATCAAGCAAGCAAGAGAGCTGAATCCACATTGGAAAAACAATGGAAGTGGGCTTCCAGATGAAGAACCGGATGTAAAAAGTCTTCAGTTGCCGTCTTCTTCTGTTGGTGATGGTGGATATACTTATCTAAAGAAAGCTTATATTCGCATTCAAGAACAAGCACAAAGAGAAGGAAGATCCATGGAAGAGGTGGCAGTAGAACGATGGGGGGTGAGTTTTGCAGTACATTGAAATTTATTTTTTGATTCTATGTGCTTTATTTTGAAGTTTAATAGTAACTTTTTTTACATTAAAGCTATTCTAAATGCATGCAGTTATAGATGAAATTCATCGTTTAGAAATGCATACAGGAAAAAACATATTTGTTTTTCTATAAACCACTAATATTTTGTAGGATATTGTATTTTAAGTAAAATTTATACTACAGAAATTCAGTGTTTTGTTTATTATATAACATAAATATGGTTAATCTGAAAATTTTGTTCTGCTGAAATAATAAGTCTTACTTATAACAAAAATAAAAATTCTTTTGCTAGATTTTAATAATATAGGACCATGGCATAATGCATTAATTTTCACCTAAAATTGTTGAAAATTAAAGTGCATCGATTCATTGCAAAAAAAATTCTAATAAAATTTCATATATAAATATTTTGATTTTTAACAAAAAGAGGCATGTAAACATTAATTAGATATAAGAAAATGAGGTAAATATAAAGAAAATATAAAAGGATTTTTGGAAATTACAGCATTTTATTTTATACATATTTTTCAAATATTATGATATGTCAAAGATTATAAATATTGTTACAAAAATTGTCCTGTAGGTGTTCATTTAAGCAGCTAATTTTGCTAGCTCTTGTTAACCCTTTAAAGGGCAATTTTTTTTCCTATTCATATTATGTTAAAATATTTTTAGGTTTGAAATTAGAATAAGAAAAGGGATTCATTTAGCTTATTAGATAAATTTAATTTGATTAATTAATTAATTAGGTTAATTAATAATTAAATAACAAATCAAGACACATCATTTTGTGTAAGATAAAGAACTGAAGCCTCTAAGTTTCTCTTTCTAAAAAAAATTGTCAGAACTGATGCCAACCTACATAAATTCATACAAAGATTGATAAATTTGGTGGGAAGCATACTTCCCATGGCCCTAGAAAGGGTTAAACAAGCTGTATAACGACAGAATAAACTTTATTTGATGAATGTTATAAAAAAACACAGATCACAGATTAAAAAGAAAAAGCAGTACTTGTAGAATTTGACTCCACAAGAAAACAGCAATTGTGAAATAACTGTGATTGTTGAGCACAATTAAATAACAGCAGTTGTTCTCAACAATCGCAGTTCACCAGCTCATTCTACAACCTGAATTCCAGGGATGATTAACTTGTTTCATTCTCTTGGGCTTATATTATGGGAAATGGCATTACATATTTGTAACAGTATTTATTATTTTGTTAATAATATTGAGTTGATTGAAATTAATTTTAAATATATCATAATCTTTTAAAATTGTTCTCTGCTTTGTGTTTTATGGGCATATTTTGATAGACAGTATTTATTATGACATTTTATACAGTAATAATACTGCTTTTTGTAATACTGTATTAATATTTTAAGCAGTATTTGTGATGCACAGTAAATATCACCTTATATAAAGTAGAATCTTAAGGATTTGAAGCAAAGTATTTTCATTGATATAAAAAATTTACATATTTATATTTGTTTGCTTCATATAATACTGTTTGCTTGTTTCACAGTCTCTAGACAAATTAGTGTCAATGATTGATGAAGCTGAAGCTCGTATGGAAATTCATTCTCGAGATAGATACAAGTCCCATCACAAACGGCATAAAGATTACAGAGAAAGAGAGCATTCCAGTCATTTCCAAAAGCCTTCTGATCACCACCGATCTCCATCTCCTGAACATTCTTATCGCTTTCAGAAACCTAGGGACTATAATCGTAATAGAAAGAAAAATTACCTTGTCAGTAGCAGTACTGAGCAGAAACGAAAATTCTATGATGATGTATCGAATTTTGATGAAAAAGACCATTCATCTCACCAAGAAAAAACTACTAAATCAGGGAAAGAAGATTGCATGGTATGGGAAAGAACTAGTTCATCAAACAGTAAGTCACGTGTTCCTGCTTGGAAAAAGGTGAAGGCTATTGAAGGAAACCCTTCAAAGCATGAAATTGAAGAACAGGGTAATTGAAATTTTATCATCACCATTATTTATTTTTTGTGTTTTTTGTTTATGCTGTTTTATTCATAAATATGCAACATTCTCATTCGAGATTGATTCATTTTCATTGCTGAACTGTTTACATATCATTATTTCATTTTTATTTTGACTAAATATTATTCTGCCTTTCCAAAACTAAAATACCCCTAATTAGATTTCCACTTATGTTTGTTCCTTTTCTGTTTGTAAGATTTTGAAGATAAAAGTATTCAAATTCTTTTATTTTTCTCAATTATTTATTTTGGAACTAATATAAAGAAATTGCAAATAATATTTATTTTTCATATTTTATTAGAACTGAAACCATTTTTTAATGTTATCTGCTAAAAAGACTTTTAAATGATTTTTAATGATATTTTGATTGTTTTATTTTTTTAAAAAATATATAATTTTGGGAGGAAAATGAAATTTTGCTTCACTTTTATTTTAATCTTGGATGTTTATAATGCTACAGACTTTTACTGATATTTATGTTGTAATTAATTTAGACAATATTGAGATAAGCTGTAAATTAATATATTTTGGAAGTTTGTTGTAGTGTTCATTTAATGTAGTGACTTCTGAAAATGAATTAAAATCGAATTATTAAAAAAATATTGTAATTTCTTTCTTTTTTTAATTTATTTTTGTAGAGCAAGAATCTGTCCCTGAGGACAGATCTAGTGATTCCAGAAAAAGCACTTCTCATGAGCCAACAGTTATCTGCTCAGAAGATGATTTGAATCGTCTTGCTGCAAAATATTTCAAGGCTAATTTATCTGGTGAGGTTGCTGAAGCATCACGACTTAAAGAAGAGCTAGACAAAGCTAGGGAAAGTTTCAATTCAAAAGGAATGAAATCTGGCTCAGAAGCATCTACTCGCCAAAAGGAAAAGGTACTCTTGACTAAAATGAACAGTAGCGGTTATCAGCAACCCATTCGCTCTTCAAGGGAAGAAGCAGGATTTGATCGCAACTCTGGAAGCAAGGTATTATAATATTAATATTTTTATGATACATAACTAACAGGATGTATTTATTTATTTATTTTTAATAAAGAAAAAGCATCTATGAAGCAAGTGTAAGAACATTTTATTTCATTTAAAATATTCATAAAATACAGAGAAAAATTAAGTGATATTTTTATATCTTTTAAATTAGTGTCGCATATGATCAAAAATTAACAAGGCTCCATGTAATATTTGATGACTGAATACCTTGAAGAACCAACAAAAATTGTGGAGTAATGCAGATTTGTCATTAAGTTCCATTTTAGTTGTTAAATTAGATATGTGTTATTTATAAATGTGAATTTTTCTGAATTAGATAAAATTATTATTATAAAATTTGTGCAAAGACTTTCTTAATCTCTGTAAATGAATCATGGAATAAATTTAATTAATTTTGCTGGATTTCCTATTTTTCAGAAAAGATCAGAAAAATTCTTTGATGATACCAGTCGTTATTCTTTAAAACAAATGGTGAGTTATTAATCTTCACTCAAATAATTTTATTTATGCATTATTTTTTTTTCAGGTTGCATGAATTTTAAAATTTTGTTCATTCAAAATATTTTTTAATCTAAAACTTTCTACATTCCAGTTGATAGGCACCAAGTTGAAATATCTTTTCAATTACAGAAAATAAGTAGTAAAAAAAGAATGTAAAATATATTAGTTACATTGATCAGTTAGAGTAGTTTGATACAGAGTTCAATTATAAAAAGATTGCAGGACTACTTTGTTATTCTTTAAATGAAGTTTCTTTTAGAATTTTTATTTAGGTGATTGTAAAAATATATTAAAAGCACAGATTCATGAATTTAGTCATAACATTATTATTTTGATTTCATCAATTGCCTTTTAATGCAAGAATGTTTCTGATATATTTCCTCTGATATGTGAAGTAAATTTATTCGTTCCCTCAACAATTTTCTTTTTCTTTGTTTCTGATATATTTCCTCTGATATGTGAAGTAAATTTATTCGTTCCCTGAACAATTTTCTTTTTCTTTTCAGTTTGAACGAGAGAAATTAACTACTACAGATGATAATATTGAAATGTTTCTGGATGTTGCTGCAGAGGTAAATGCATTTGTAAAATCTTAAATGATAATGTTGAAAGCCTCTTTCTATTTATATTTTTTAAATTCTCTTTAACTGGATAAAAATAAAATGGATTATTGATTTTTCCTAAGAAATTATTATTTTTAATAGTTTATTCAATTTTAAACATACTAGTCAATGCTGAATGCTACTAAATATTTATAAGATTAAATGATCCTTTAAAATTAAATCGAATATAAAACCTAATTTGTTAGTCTGTAGTTTTGTATGCATGTGAACACAATACTGCCTAAATTTGATGACTTAAATCAATGAAATTCAGTATGTATCTTGTAATTTTAACTGTAATTCCATTCAAGTTTTGGTTTTGATCAATCATAAGAAAAAAAAAAGGCATTCAAACTACATATTTGTATGATAGATTCAGTAAAAATAGTAGATTCATGCCATTATAATATAACTATTGTTATATTCAAAATATTTATTGTTCACTGATATCATGCAAGAAATTTGCAGCCTCATCTAAGGTCCACAATTTTTATGCGAGAGAGGGAATACAACCTTTTTTTAAGAATGCATGAAAAAATTCTGTGGAGATCACTGTTTTAATTGTATAATAAGGCTATTGTTTTAAGCATTTGCTTGTTAGTTAGTTATTAAAGCAGAAAACTTTTGAAAGCTTTCAAATAAAATCATCTGTCAGCAATTGTTTTAACATTGAGTATTTAATTTATCTTTTCCACTGATTATTTGTCAAGTAGTGTAGACTTTATTGGTAAGTAAACTGTTGATTTTTTTTATAACTGTTGTATTAAAAATTAATCTTTAAGATATTATTCATTTTTTTAGTGCAATGATAAAAATGCTAGAGATGAAGATGATGAAACAAGTGATATTTCCAAAAAGGCACGACAAAAAATGAGCCACAGTGTACAAGAGGAAAAAGATATTGGTCGAGCCATTCAACGTAAGTCAACAAAATTTGCATAATATTTTTTAAAGAATATAAATTTTCTCTGCTTTTGATCTTTCTCATTCAATAGTCTCCAAATTTTGATATTGTAATTTTAAATGCATTACAGAATTATGTAATTTCTTTGTAATGTTTAATTATTTGCTACAACTTTTCATTTGATAGACAACATTCTTATCTTGACAGTGTTTGACTTCAAATCAATACAATAAATATTTATCATTGTATAAATTATTCAAACAAAACAAAAAGGGTCTCATAAATTACTATTAAAAAAGCAAGAAATAAATTAAATTCAGTAATTAAAACATTTACGCATAGTTACTTAAATATAAAGCATCTTAAAGCAATAAAAAATCCGATGCTTGCTTTCGCTTAGTCTAACTTTGTTTCCTTATTTTTGTGTTTAATTTTTCTCTCTTGTATTTGAATTTAAAAATGTATTAAATATTTTATTGTTATGATTATTAATCATAGTAATTAAAATTCAAAAGTAACATGAAATGTAATAGAATAAAAACTAAAATCATGAAGAAAAAAAAACAACAACCCTGAATCGTATAGCATTATTTGTTTTATATTAAGTGAAAAACACTGAACATTTTTTTTTTTTTTTTTTTTTTTTGAGGAATTACCTATAAAGTCTAATCTTGAAACCAAGAATGATGCGATTGAAGCATGTCTAATCTAACTAACTGTTCTAAGTGTCTTCTTACTTATTTTCTTTTCTTATGAAGACTTTTAATTATGCTATCTTAATTAATTAAGTTCACCAGGGCAGAGTTTTTAGCAAAAGGGTTTTCCATTGAAAACATTAGATACAACCCCATACATTATCAGATATTATGAGCTTTGGTATCATCAACATGAACCATAGCCTTCTAGCTGATTGAAATGGAATTGAAAACTGATATTCTAACTTGTCAGGAGCTCTGCCATCCTAGATGTTGAGAATCTGTTATTTAAAGAACTGAATGAAGTATCAATAACTTTAAACATCATTATGTTTTTTTTTTTAACATTTTATACTATTTTATGTTTATATTTTTGTAATTTCTTCCATTATGCTTTACTGTTCTATTCTATTTCTTTTTTTGTCTACTTTCTTTTTCTACATTTATAAAATTTTAATTTTTACCTTTACTCTTTATTATCAACGGTTTGATCATCCTGTTACTTGGTAATAAGGACCTAAATATAAATAAGTCAACTGCTGGCCTTAGGCTTGCACTTTGGTGTCTTGCCATTATCTTTTTTTGCTTCAAATGGATTACTTCATAATAGCCCATCTTTTCTCATTTGGTTTTGACCTAGGCAGGATTTATGTCTTATATATTAGTTTAATATAATGAACTAATTGGATGAAATAATCCAAAATAAATAATTTAAATAATTAAACTATAAAAGCCAGAAAATAATAAGATGAGTTCTAGTTTAATTTCATAGTCTTTTTTTGTTGTAATCATTGCATTATTATCCTCATAAGATATGTGGGAAAGAATCTTTTAATATGAGAATTTTAAAAATAAGAAAGAGTTCTAAAAAAAAAGGCTCAATATTTGCTAAATTGAATTTTTTTCTCTCTAAAGAAATAAGTAAAATAAAATAGTCGAAAAATAATGGAAAATAATAATAAATTTTTTTTATAAATCTGTATTAAAAATTTTTTAAGTATATTAATTATAAATGCATATTAATATTTTTTTAAATATAATAAAATATTGCAAAAGAAAGATTACTTCCAATTTACTTGCATTACCTCAGAAATAAATCAAAGGAAAAATAAAAATTCAAAATAATAATGCTTTTTAATATTTTTTTTCCCCCTAGAACATCAAAAGCTGAGTTTTGCTCTTAAAAAGTGTGTGTACTGTATGGATAATCCCGACATGAAACGTCATTTGATTGTCTCGATTTCAGAACATGTAAGAACTTCTTGTTTAATCTTTTTTTTTAAATACATGAATTTTTAAAGAAAGCATGCTACAAAAATTTCATAAAATAATGAAATACCAATCAACTAATTTAATTTTTGTCATTAATTTTCCTTGAAAAAATATCAGCATTATATGAAAATAAAAACTAAACTAATTGTATTGATAAAATGAGTACAGTTTGTATATTCTTTTCTATTTTTAAATTTAAATATTTCTAAATTTTGTATTGTTCTTTTTTTTTTTTAATCTTATTTTACCTTTTACAGAAAAGGGAAGGAGATATTATTATTTAGATAATTTCAAAAGAATTATAATTGTGTGAGTTCAATGTGGTATGATGCATTAAAAAATATGATATGCTACATACTTAATTAAAATGTATTTTAATATTCAAAATAAGATGTGCTACAAAAAAAGAAAAATGAGTCTTATACATATTAGTTAGAAATTTTCTGTGCAAAATAAAAATGCTCAAATTCTTTATGTAATGCTTTATTTGTTAGATAATACTCATTATATAGTAGCAAAGCATATTACTGGAGAATTTTTTGAAATGCATTAGAAAGGAAAATAAGATGACTTTTTTAAGAGACATTTTGTTATCATAGTAAATTTTGACTAGTATATCTAAATACATTACATTATTCAATAGCCATTTTTCATAATGTATTGTTTTTTCAGGTGTATTTATGTCTTCCTAGTTTCCAATCTTTAACTGAGCACCATTGTTTGATTGTTCCCAAACGACATGTCTCATCATTTCTTCAACTAGATGAGGATGAATGGAATGATGTGGAAGTGAGCTATTTTAAGAACTTTTGTAGATGATGTTGAAATGTTTGTTTAGATTGTTCTGATTTTAAAATATATCATATAATTTGAAATATTGTCTATCTGTCCTCTTCATATATTTTGGGTCAAGATATTCAGTGATAAAAATTTTAATAATTGAAATTAACACAGATGCTAAAATGTATATTATTTCTTTAATGATTTTAATATACTATGCATAATTTCTAGTGAAATTAACCTGTCCTCTGTATGTATTCTGAAGCAATAAATGAACAATAAAAACTGTGATGATGTAAGTCAATGCAAAATACAGTCACTCAAAAAAAGTATTAAGACTCAATATAAGTTCACAGATAATTTTATCGTAATATATAAATATCAAGATAAAACAAAAAAAAAACTATATCGCATTTTATTAAATTCAAATCATAGTAAATTTAACAAAATTCACATATTAATGCAATTATGATTATGAGTTAAGGTAAGAAAAAGCAAGTCAGAAAATCTGCTCAGAAAGATTTTGGAACACTGTCAAATAAATTAAGAATAATTAATTTAACTGATAGTTAATATCTTGTTTGGCCTCATCTTGTTTGGCCTCTCTTCTTCTTTTTTACCTTTTGTATTTGATTTGGCATGGATTTGATCAGTTTTGTGAAAAATGATCCATTGATTTTGGTCCACTCTTCAATCAGACATTTTCTTAACTCCTGTTTGTTAGTATTCTTATTTATTTTTTGCTGCAAATTACTCCAATCATGTTCATTGGAAGGTTTGGACTCTGAACAGTTGTCTTAATCTCACCAGGACAATGGTAGAGAGCCTATAACTTACAAATATAAAAAAAAAGTATCAATATAAATAAAAAAGTTGCAGTAAGAAGGTACCCAGGTGTAAGTAGTATGTTTTTGGGTTATTATCTTCGTGCAATTAAAAATGTTTTGAGATTCCCAAATTGCATGGACATTCTTATAAATTTTACTTGAGAATGTCAAAGTATAAATATTAATTCATTGTACTATCTATAAAGTCTAACTTTCTAACAGCTGATCTTGCCATGCAACGCCAGACTAATTGGTTGCCACCTCCATATTTTACAGTAAACTTTAATTTTTGATATGCAATGCCTGGTGTGTGGCAAAATTTTTGCTTGCCATACAATCCAAAAATGCTGTATTTGCTTTTATCCACAAAAATGACACTTTTCCAAAATTCTGCTGGTCACTTTACATTCATTTTAGCAATTATCAATCTAATTATTTGATTTGCTTCACTGACATAAGGATATCTTTGAGGTATTTGCCATGATATTTATCTTTTCTGAAAATATTTCTAATGATTTCAGAATTTACAGACTTTCTGAAACTACTTTCACATTTCAGAGTCAGTTTTACTGTCATAGTTTTTGGATTAATGTTGATTTCTCTTACAACCAACTTCTTATGTCCATTAAATGTCCTTGGTACATCCTGATCTGTGCTTGTTTTGAACAAAGATAATTTGTTTTCTTACATCTATGAATTATATTAAAAACAGTAGACTTACTGTAATTCAACAAATTCTTATGCAGCAAACTGATTTTTAATTTTTTTAAAATGAATTTATTACCAGATTTTGCTTATCAACAAAACTACTTTTATTTCTTACCATTGTTTCATCAACAACTTTTCTGCTTATAATTTATGCCTAATATTATAGTCTAAAAAAAGTGAAAATCAAATTTTACTGATATGCTATATATTTCTTAAATTTTTCATTTCAAAAGTGTCCCTATATTTTTATGACAACTGTTTGCATTTAAATTAAATGTAAAAGGATAGATCAAATTGTAATTCTAAAAGAGTTAGAAATTTTTCTTATTTACTGTATATCAAATGTTCAAGTATTTCTTGATTAATTTTGTTTTTGTTTTAATAAATAACTACTTTTATAAACAGTTTTATGTATTATACATGCCAAGTGACCCAATACTTTTTTTAAGCGATTGTATGTTTATATACCAAAGGTTTTTTTTTTTTTTTTTGTCTTTTTTTCAACTGTGAGTTATATAAATCTAAAATTTTAATCTGTAGATTTAAAGATTATAAGTCAACTTAAATCTGTGTTTATTTTTCATTTTGAATTACTATTTCAGAAGTATTTTATTAAAATTTCATATTTCATGCCACTTGAAATGATACAAAATATTTAAATAATTAAGTTATGAATTATTATTAATTAGCCATCTTAAATGATCAGCTTGTTCCATTGAAATATTTTATTTAGTTTCAATTAAATCTCTTATGTATAATGTGATATATATATATTTATATATATCATTCCCTTTGCAGAAAATTATTCAGCAGCTTTGTAAACATCCTGTTCATTGACCACATAAATGTCCATAATGAAGCCATAATAAAATTAGAAAAGAGTATTCCTTTTTATATCCAGTAACATATTAGATCAATTATGTCAATAAATAGAATTAAACACTAGCAAATACAATCTTTGAGCTTATTGAATATATTACCAAATATATTTACTGCTATAAAGGACTGCTTTCAGATTTTAAAGAATGGCTAAAATAAAGAAAAAAATGTAAAACCCATTAAGGAATTATGTTTCAACAAAGAAAGGAAAAAATACTTTTATATATTAGAGTTTTATTAATACTTTTATATATACTTTTATATATTAAACAGAGAAAATAGTTTAATTGTTATTGCAATAATGAAGTTGTATTTTTAGACTGCACATAAAAATATTTTTTGAAAATTCATTCATTGCAGAGCATTTAAATTTGTAACATTAAAAAGATATTTTTGTGAATTTTAAGATTATTTCTAGAAGTTATTGGTGAAAAATGCTGTATATTACTAATTTTTCTTTATTTATAAACACTCTTTATTAAAAATTCAAATAATTTGCCCTGAACTGTTGTTCCTGTCCTCCTAAATTAAGCTTTGAATCTTTGAATTGAAATAGAAAAACATTCTTTTTTTTTATTATTAATAGCAGAGTTTAAATAATAATTAGCATGGTTATTATGTACAGGATATGAAGAATACATTGCGGCGCTTCTTTAAAAAGAAGGATAAAACTCTCCTGTGCCTGGAAACTAGCATGTATTTCAGACATTATCCCCATGCTTTTCTTGAGTGCATTCCTGTTCCTGAAGAAGAGGGAGACATGGCTCCACTCTATTTCAAGGTAGTAATAGGACATTTTGTTATTTTTTTATAAGCTGAGTAACTTTGTTTAGAGAATTTTCTTGCCATGCATTAGAATCTAAAAAGATAATATATTTTTAATGCTAAAATTCTTGTCAAGAAACTTAACAAGATCCACCTAAATCCTTTGAATCATATCTTACCAAAACATACTTTTTAATTATACAAGAAATTGTGTGACATAATAAAATTAAACAATACAGTGGAAGATTCATCAATGAAGATTTCATGTGTTTGTTACAAAAAATTAAGTCTATAGACTAAAAATATCATGTTTGAGTTACTATTTTAAATGAAATTAAATTTATTTTTAATTTTCGAGCTCCAAATAACTATACTAAATGAAAATCGAAATTTATTTCTTTCCAACTCAGATGAAGTAATCCAAGAACAGAGATCACAAATTAATATATGAATATCATTCAGACTGTCTGTTACGTAAAATTTCAAATGGAAAAATAGAAGTCATTGGAACTTACAAAAGAATTCAAAATTTTGACTCAAAATTGAAAGTGTGCTTTATTTAAAAAAAAACAAAAAACAGTATTGTTTTAAAGTATTCCAAAATATTAATTTGAATGCTTCGCAAATTAAAATGTTATCATAGGTTCCAAGTTCATAGAATTATGTTAAAAATAAAGAAGTTCGAAATCAAGATAACTCTAATGTTAAATCTATTGAATAATCTATGAAAATTTAATTTCTCTCATAATATAAGAATATGATTAGCAAGATGGTTTTGTCAGCAGTAAAAATGTTTGTTCTTTTCTATGTCAGTTGTCTTTTTTATAATGAAGTTATAAAAAAGTATATATATAATGAAACAAAAATGTTTTTCTTTAATAAACTGTTTATTATTCTAACAAGCATAAATTATTGCAAATAAATATTTTTTCAGTGTATTTAGTTTCATTATCCAAACCAAATCATGTCAATCTTTCTCTATTTAAGCTTACTCCATAGATATATTATATCATTATCTGTGAAACGTTTGTATTGTCAAAAGTATATGTTTTTGGTTTACACTATATTTCTGTATATAAATTTTTATTTTTTTAACAGTATTTCTTCTTTTCTGGTTGTATTAACAATTTATCCCATTTAAACAATTTATGACGAACAATTCATGCAAAAATATAGTTTATAATTTAAGAATATGAATATCTTAAGTATATATGAGTTAGTAGTTCAGAATCCTGGATTGGATGATTTGTATAGTTTATTAAAATAGAAAGTTGAAATGCTTTGTTTACTTTATTTAGTGTCAACCTATTTACTTTATATAATAAAATACTGTAACAATTTTTTTTTTAAAATTTTAAAGTAGTGATATTTTTTAATATTGTTATTAAAAACCATTCACAATTTTTTTGTTAATTGTCAGTTAACTTATAAATATATTTAAAATTTTATATTTTGCTTTTACAGAAAGCTCTTTTGGAATCTGAAGAAGAATGGACACATAACATTAAATTAATTGATTTAACAGGAAAAGGTTTGCGACGATCTGTAAGTAAATAATCTGAAAAACTGTACATTATCAGTTCTATGAGCAAAATGTATATTCTTAATTGTTTTTTACTTAATTTTTTTTAGGTACCAAAAAGTTTACCTTATTTTTGTATATCATTTGACCCATCTGTCCATGCTGGATTTGCCCATGTTATTGAAGATGAGAAGCAATTTCCTAAGCATTTCGGAAAAGTATGTATTTTGAGTTTTAAAAAAAATGAAATAAATAAATTGTATATTAAGAGATAAAGATTGAAATGCTGGACTTCCTTTAAGATGATAGATATTTCTAATTCATATTATTTAAGCTAAAGTTTAGTAGAAAATATTTTCATTTTAATACTGAATTACAGATTTTTTTCTTTTTCATGTTATTATTTTACTTTTACACATTTCTAAATTTTGCATTTTTAAAGTTGCGAAATTTAATTTCAGTATAATTTTATTTCACTTTCTTCTAATATTTTTTAATTTTATTAAAAAAGAAAGAAAAATGATTATGTATCAAGATTATATTTGTAAAAATATAGTCTAAAAAATATTTTTGTTTTATGCTCTGTAAATTAAAATGAAAAACACTATCTGAACTACTATACTAAAGTACTATCTTCAATGATATTTAAAAGAACATGATGAGTGGAGCTGTACCAACAAGCAGTAAATTTCATATAAAGGCAGAAAATAAATATCTCTCATTATCGATTAAATTAATTTAAAAAGTTTCCTCCCTTTGTTCTTATTGGATTTATTTTATGCTAAAACTTAACTAAGATACAAAAATAAAATTGAAAAATTTATAAGTTAAAATAATTTGTTAAAAATAAAAATTTATAAGATAAAATAGTTTGGTAAATAATGGATTAATTGATGATTTATATGAATCCTTTATTATAATAAGATTATTTGGAAGAAATTGAAACTTTTTGGACTTTGCCAAATAGTTTCAATTCATTTTTTGGAGCATTTTGATTGCAGATTTTTTATTTGTTTGTTTGCATTTTTGCTTTATGCTGGATTGTTGAATTTTTTCACAACTGCAGGAAAAAAACACACCTTTAAATGAAATGTTTAACATATCTTCAGAGATAAATACATTTGTTAATTTTTTTATGGGAAACTGCTATATTTGCTTCTGCAGCATAACCATCTCCTTTCTCTCTTCTACTTCCCATTTTTTTACTCGTTTTTCTGTTTGTGTTGTAATTTCTGTAGTGATTTGCATCAACATTTCATTTTGAAGTTAGAATTAGATGGAAAATAGTTTCTCTATTATTATTATTATTTTATTATTAGGAAGTTGTTGGTGGTATGTTAGATATTGATTATCATCATCTTTACAAGAATAAAAAGGATGACCCGGTGAAAAAATCAGCAGAAGCTTTACATCTCACTCGAATGCTGGAAAAGTTCACAGAAGGAAAATCATAGTCAAGTAAGATTATTGCTTGAAAGAATGCAATCATTAGTAAAATGTAGGAATGTAAAAAAAAAAAAAAAAAAAAAAAAATCTGTTTATAGATAGCACTTTATGTTTATATGAGCATTCTTCATTACACTATTTTTATATATTATGAAAGATACCATATGAACATAAGTTTTATTTTATTGTTTTAAATTATTTCATTAATAAACATTTTAAACAAATAAAATAATAAGTAATAGAAGTAAAATTGAATTGTTATAATATTTTTAATGTGTTTCATAAATCAGAAACGTTTATTTAATATGAAAAACATTTATTAGATATATTTGTCATTAAATTAAAAAAAATATTGTGGAGTTTTATGATTTTAAGTGTTTATATATAAACACCTAAATAACGAGTTTTAAAAAATGGGAAAGAGAAATTAATTCCATTTTGATTTTTATAATTCATTTCCTTACTAGAATAACACACTAAAAATATTATAAATCAATAAATAAGAGTACTTTTTAAATTTTTTCTAAAAAAATTAAAATTTAATACAAAAGAAATAAATTCCAACACTGCAGAAATGTTAACTGTCTCTCAGTTAAGTTTCTAATTTTTATACAATTTTATGTGTTTTCATGTTATCCTTTATGATTCGATTATAGCTTTTTTTATAAAACATTTTAAATTGTATAGAATATAAATAAATTATTTATTGCATTTATTCTCCCCTTCCCCCCATGCTCACTTTCTTTAATTTCATATATAGTAATTGCTTTTATTTGTGTTTGAATGAAAGGAAAAAAAAAAAAAACCTGTTTGATTAAAGGTCAAAACATTAATTAATTCAGTTTATGTAGAAGGAGGAGGAGGAGGACACCTTTTTATTGAAGAACATATTTTATTGTTTTTATTACTAAGTTGGTAGAAATTTTCATTTTAGGGATGATTTTGATCATTTATCTGTGGTTATTAATGCATGACAAAGTTTTCTGACAAGAGGCCAGAGACAGAAGAGGCAGTAAGAATTATACCCAAAAGTTTTATTATGAAGACAGGGAGTTCATCTCGTTTGGAAAGTGAAATTACAGAAAATTATACATTTATCAATTTTCTGTAGTTTTTGCTTATTTAGCGATTGTTTTTATGGAAGCAGCAACTATATAAGCTTGTAGTATTTTTTGTATAACAAGATTGATGTCCAACAGTTTAAGTTTATTAGATTTTGAGAAATGTGTGTAATGGAGATAAATAGGGATCTTTGCAACTGAGAAGTTAAAGTAAAAATGTTTGTTTTTATCCTTGAATTTAAATGTTGAGAAAAAAATTTAATTTTAGAGATATTGGTATATTGCTGTTATCACATTATGTATATAATTTTTTCTATTTAAAAGTTTATTTATTTGTTGGATTTTTGTTTTTATTTCATTTTTTTGAAATTTTTTTAATTAATTAATTAAATTTTTTTCAGGTTATTTTTCTTACGAAAAATCTTCATAATGTGAAGTCATGTAGTAGATTTGTATAGTAGTGTCACAACTTTTGTGTAAATATTTGTACATATGAATAAAATTCATGTTAAATTTTTGTATTTTTAAATCTTGCATTTGATTTTGTAATGAAAGAGAATTTGATAACATTTGTTTTACAACTTAAAAAAATAATTAAAAATTAAATTCATGTAAATACAGTTGCTTTGCAAAATAATTTATGTATTCTAAATTCTGAAAGCAAACAGTTGTAAAACTCTCTTAGCACAATGATTAAAATTTAATTCGTGACATGTATTTTGCTTTGCATAATCTTAGAACCTATCACTTTACTAAATTTTTAATGTATGTGTCAAATAGGCTTTTTAAAATACACTTTTTCTTTCATAATGACCAGAATTATTAATGTACATAAAACCTAGAATCCAAAAGCTCATTCACCACAGATGACAAATGAAAAAACAGCAGTGTTAGGATAATTCTATATGTATTGAATTCTATACCCATAAATAAATCTTAAAATATAGATTCAAGATTTTCTGAATAGAAGATTATATACACTATTTATTTCTGGTCTAAAATGCTTTATTTCTGCTTATATTTTATTTTTCATGTACAACATGATTTCATGTTTAGATATTTAGACTGTAATTATTTTTAACCTGCATTAGGGATTTCACTCATTAATACTTTGTTGTAAAATGACCTGTCTAACTCATAATCGATTTTTCATCCTTATACACTAGATGAGTTACTTTATGACAAAAATTACTGCTGATTATGATGATATGGAATCTAGTTTCAAATTTCTAGTGTATTAAATCTGACAATATTATCATTATTCCTTTTCGTTACATGCATGCGAGTATTACAATCATTATCATATGTGATTTATGATTAGATTTACTTGCAAAATTTTATTAGTCTAAATTTTTTTTTCTTGCATTTTAACAAAATATTCTTGAGAACGGTGATTATCTACATATGCTAACAGTTATATGAACAGTGATCAATTCTAACGGGGGGGGGGGGGACATATTAAGTAATAAACATAATGGATATGGATAGTACAGATTTTGAAGATCAAGATGATTCGATCTTATTCGAAATCATAATATATATTTTCTTAATCTATACTACTATTATAAATGTGAAAGTTTGAATGGATAGATGGATGTTTGTTAGTCAATCACGGCTGAACGGTATTGGATGAAATTTAGTACAGGGGCAAATTATAGTCTGGAATCAGACATAGACTACAATTTATTCCGGTTAATTGAATTTTTAATTTTTAATTAATTAAAAAGTAACTTTCCCGCTAAAAATCTTCATTTTCCCGTCGCCAAATGAGTAGGGCTTCAGTTGTTTTTCTTTCCCACGCTAAAGAGGCTAGGCTTAACATATTTTCGATTGATTATTTCAAATGATTCTGTTTATTAATTAAAATTAAAAATTGTTAATTAATCGATCTTTCGGATTCATTCTGAAGTACTTTTAAATTAAAATAAAACAGAATAAAGAAAATACAAATGAGAAAATACTGCATTATGTTACCCTAACTGGTGTTGAAAATTCACGCATGCATAGTGTGTTCTGATTGTTGACAACTTTATTTCCATTTTAATTAAAAATTTAAAAGATATGTGTACTGTTGGAGCTATCTCAAACTCGATCGATAAATTAAATAGACTTGACTTGATTTGAAAGAAATTCGGATTTGATTTTCTATTTTATTTTATTATATACTTTTAATAAATTTATTTATAGTTTTAAGTACATCGTTCTTTTAGGTTAGTTAAAAATTTTTTTATTTGTTATACTTTTTCGAAATTCCCAGAAAACGCAAATCTAATCTTTCGAAGAGGAGTAATAAAGCTCGGGCTATGAAAGTAGCTAGAAGACCTGTTTGTAATTTTAGTGAGCATTTGCGGACTGCCAAACCCCCTCCAGCTGTGGGATACATACAAAGACGCTTAATAAGAAGATATCGTGCATAGGCTGGATGGCACTCAAATGACCTAATCATTAACGGAGCTTGGTATTGATTGAGGATAAGATGATTTCCATATCTGGAAAATGTCTCTCTGATTTCAGCCTACTCACACCGCAGCGAAGAGGGGAATTATCAAGCGAAGATGTGAAGGAGCTAAACTACGACACCACGGTCTTAGAAGTGCAGTTTAATGAAATGATACTACTGTTACTTCCCAATCAGCGTCAAGTCTAAGAAACGATTCTGCACCGAGTAATAGTGAAGAGGAGGCATTATTCTTTCTTGACGCACCAGCGAGTACGGGCAAGACATTTATGCTGAATCTCTGCTAGCCCAGCTCCGCAAGGACCACAATATAGCTCTGGCTGTAGCTTCCTCGGTCATTGCTGCAACTTTGCTTAACGGTGGTCGGACTACACATTCCGTTTTCAAATTGCCGCTTAATCTTGCAAGCGAAAGTACCCGCACATGCAATAAAAACCGCGCCCGGGGAGTTCTTTTGCAGCAGTGCAAGTTAATAGTATGGAACCAGTGCACAATGTCACACAAGCATGCATTAGAGGCGTTAAATCAAAACCTGCAGGACATCCGCGGCAACCTGGCAGTGATGGGCGGCGTTGTCATTTTGCGCGCAGGCGATTTTAGACACTGACAGTTATTGAGAGGACCATACCGGCGGTTGAAATAAACGCATGTCTCAAGGCTTCACCTCTGTGGTCTAGGACTGAAAAGCTCTATCTTACGAGCAACATTCGCGTGCAACTATACAACGACCATGAATCAAGTGTCTTTGCAAATAAGATTCTGCATATTGGAGAGGGTCGTCTAGAAACGGATGCAGATTGGATATTTCTATTTTCAGAAGAATTTTCCTATCCAGTGGCTGCAGAAAATGAACTTATTATGCAACTTTTTTCCGATTTGAAGGTTAATATAAATAATGAAGAATGGTTGTGTGAGAGGACAGGGCTGTCGTCAAAGAAAGAATGAGTAAATAAAATAAACAAACAAACAAAAAAATGTAGACATGACCGTTGGAAATTCAAAACTATGCACATCCATAGAAACTGTGATGGCTAATGACTATAGTACTGCCTACCCCGTTGAATTTCTCAACTCCTCAGAGTTAACAAGTGCATCTTCGCATAAGCTGGAGCTTAAATTTGGCGTTCCAGCTCTGCTGATGCGAAATCTTGATGCACTGTGCAACGGCACCAGGCTTCGTACAGAGAGCTTGGTTGTAATATGATAAAAGCTATCATTATTACTGGAGCAGCTAAAGGAGATAGCGTTTTAATTCTCCTCATATCTTTTATTCCAAACATCTTGCCGTTTTGTTTCAAGAGGTTGCAATTTCCCTTAAAATTGGCTTTAACAATGACGATCAACAAATTCCAGGGCCAAACCAGGGCTTAATGTTGTATACATTATGGTATTAGAATGAAAATAAATGTTGAAATTTTTCCGTAGGTCTTCCTCAAGCAGTTACAAGTTTCTTGATTATATCATTACAGACTCTGCTTTCGACAGCACTATAATGATACGTTTTGATAACATTTTACATTTTGATCAGACAGTCAGTTCTCATACCTACACACCAAAATTTCCACGCGAACGAATAGCTAGTACTGATATCGCGGGTAATAGCTAGTACTGATATAATATTTCCAAGAAGACGAAAACATATTAGGCAACAATAAGTAATGATAATAAACTTTCTGGAAACACAAACGCATCGCCAGAAGAAAAGATCTCGTAAAACAAAATAGATATGTGCTTTAGATTACGAAATTTAGTGCATAATGTGAATATTCTGATTTTGTATGAATTAAGTACTAATAACAAAACATTTGAAGTTTTGATATGAACTTGAACATTTGAAGCCTGACTATGAACTTTTAGGAAATGTTATTAACAGAAACTGATAACTACACACAATTTTTCAAGATTAAATAATATTGTTAAGTACTAGTGTGAATATAATTATTTGATTTTAATATGATTATTTTTTTTAATTCCATACGTTCTGTATGTACTACAATCAATACACTGCACACATTTGTCTTGCTTAGTATATTGCTATCTTTGCTTTTGGATATAGGTTAGCATAATTGATTCGAAAAAGGATTTATTTTTTTCTTTAGCTGTTAATTTCTGAGCATTAGGATATAATTAGCTATTGCAATGTTAATAAATATTTTTTAGATGTGAGAAAACTACCTCTCATAGACAGATCTAATTTAAGTTGTAATTGTGTATATATATTTCTGTGCTACAAGATCGTGCTGTGGAGAAGAGAAAACAAAGTACTAATTTCAAGACTGATGCCAATTTCACATTATTATTATTATTATTATTATTGATGAAGAATCGAAGTATGATGTCCAAGTTTGTTATTTTGGAAAAAATAATGGAACATAGCGATTTTTTTTTCTACTTTTCCCACCAACCTAGCATATTTATCTGTGAAGGATTCTAAAAATTATTTACTGATGAAATAGATTAATATAGTTATGTGCTTATTTCATTAAATTTCAATTTTTCCATGTTGTCACTTTCCTGAATGAATGAATATATAAAAATATATTTCATATGCAATATCAGTGTAAAGAATTATCGCTTTCAGTTATCAAGATGCCTCAATGGCAGATACGGTTATGTTAAGTTAATAGAAATCTTGATATCTCTGTGAAGCTGGCCAATCTGATAGGAGCAGGATAGTTCTTTATACTTTTTTCTGCTTATTAGAACAAAAGATATATATTCCTTCTTTGATACTCCATGGACTAATTAGAGTACTCTAAATTTTCTTCGTTATTAAAAAATTTCGCTTGTATATGTCATGACATTACAGAATAAGAGCTTACAATAATTTACAATAAATAAGTATAAAACAGAGCAATGTATTTAAAATGATTTGCAATAGATTTGGCTTCTTCCCAATTTACTTCATAAAGCGAAAATATTTATAATGCGTTCTCAATATGATTATCTGTTAAAATAAAAATTTAAAACATCACAAATTTTGTGGTGAATCGCCAATCTAACAGTTATTATTAAATGGATAAACTGAGTCTTTAGAACAAAGACTGTCATCCTTTAATACTAGAGGGTTACAGTTCATAGATGTCAAAAAAATTACAATGATCGAAGAGAAATTTGTAGATACTGCTTAAGAAAAATAGTTTTTTTTTGGGGGGGGAGGGGGACTTTTTAGAGACGAAATGTTTTAGTGATTATAAATGAGCTAGTTCCAAAGATTTATTCTGTGAATTGAATTATTCAAAAAGTACAAAAGAATGTGTTTAATGGGCTTATTAGTAATTTTTATTGGCTATTTCATTACAAATCCTTATTGTCTATTTTTGAATACTGTTTGAAGTTTCGAAATAATATTAGTCAAAATAATGATACGAGTTTCCTTTTCTACGGATATAAGCTATTTTCATTTTATCATTACTTTGTTAGTTCTCATGCTATAATTAAATGCTTTTAATACAGCGCAGTATTAATGCAATCATTCTTCTCCACGAAGTTGACGTAGAAACAGTTTCATGCAGGGAATCTTTTTCTAATGAATCTAAAGTAATATCTACAAATTCAACAAATCTATTAAACTTTATACATAAAACATGATTAATACAACAAAATCATTATGACCCTTCAATTTTTACTTTATGGTTTATGTAGTGTAGAGAAAATATAGTAATCGCCAAAAAATTTGAACTGGAGATTTTGACGAATCTCCGCTCTTTAGACCTCCCTGAGTTCGAAAAACACATTTTTTGGGAAATGTCTGTCTGTCTTTCCATAACAAAGTTACCTCAAAAACGCTTTGAAGGCTGAAATTTGATATACTGTCTTTACACCACATTTGTAGATTTCTATCAAATTTTGAGTAAAATCTATTTAGAGGAAGTCTGGCTGTTTGAATACAAGTTAACGCGATTTCAAAAACGCAATGACTTAAATATATCAAATTAGGTATAGGAAATATTGTGACTACAAATGCAGTTTTGTATCAAATCTTTCTTTCAATCGATTGATAATAACGTGTCTAAAACATAAATTCGATTTTCGTTTACTATTAACCGCATGTTAGAGATTAATCGCCAAATAACCCGCGATAAGGATAGATTCAGTAAAAATGCTAAATTCATGACAAAAGTTATTTGACTATATGATGAATGAAATTAATCTGTTGTTATATAATCATTGCATTCGTTTAGTTTTAGTATTTAATGTTCAGTTTCTTTTCAAGCATAATAAAGTCATGCCAATCTTCCAAAAACTCTCCGAAAGTCGACCATCTTGGATTACTACAAGTTCTGATAATAAACGGCTTTTAGGTTGCAATAAAAAACTGTCAAGATAACATTTGATAAAAAGTCATTCAACTTATCCGAAAAATTTCAAATTTGTCGAAGGAAAATTAATCTTAAAATGAACAGAGCTTATTTTTCAAGAACTATCCAAACTGACAATGAAAAATCAGTTACTCCCAAATCTTATTCATTAGATCACCGTTTATAAATATTAATGTTAAAATACAGGAAATAAAAACTAATATTCTAAATCGACATCTATGTATTAAAAATGTTATTCCTAATAGAAATTTCTAACTGAAAAATATTTCTCTTTCAATAAAAAATATTATAAGTAAATTTGCTATTAATAAATAAATTATTTAAAATTCAATTAGTCAAAAAGAAAATGTAATTTATTCTGTTGTTTATCGCCTTATTATATATAATTAAGCTTCTTTCTTTAAGTCTTAATGAATTAATATTAAATTTAAAACGGTGAAGTGAGGAATGAATGATAGCACAGGAGGTATATTTCGCAATGTTACACCAAGAAATGTTGTAATAAAAGATCAGTTCAGCAACATTAAATATTTGTTTCGAAAGCCCCATTTGTTTCAATTAATATTATAAAGTGAAATAGATTTTCAAAGATGCTTTTCATATGTCTTCCTATTCTCTTTATTTGTTAAGTGATTTAAATTGACATACTGTTTGTGAGTAAAATACTGCATAATCTTTCGAAATAAATAAAAATTCCATACAGAAATTTCCTTTCAGAGTTTTAAAACTTAAACAAGCGTTCTAGCGAAAGCTTTTCCTGTGATGTAAACAAATGTCTCTATCTTCCCTATTTAGCTATGATTAAAACTTCATTAGCAAGAAAATTCTGATTAAAATTTATTAACCCATACCAGGTAATAATCAGAATAACTTCAGTGTGCTCTTGAGAGGGTGAAGAACAAATTCCGAGTTCTTGTAATTAAGCTTCCTCTGTAATTTTTATGTAGGATATATGAACAACGATGTAGGAAACATGCAAAAGGAATCTATGGAACTTAAGTCTGATAATATCTGATAGATTCAATGATCATTCATCAAAAAATTATTCATTGCTGTTCACCATTTGCCACATGTGAAATCTAAAGACAGACAAGCGGAGCATTTAAAAAAAACTAATTTAATTTTTTTACTTTTATATCGTTTCTTAGTCTTACCTATCTTGTAAATTAGTTTATTCGCCATTTTCTTATATGTGCCCTTGTCCAATGTTTATCTTATTAGAAACACCGTTCCAAAGCCATCCATAGCTTTTCATTGAGCTAATTCTATTAAAACAAATTAGCAATAATATCTTTATGATATCTCCACAATATTTCATGGAATTCAGAAAATCGAATAACATCGTGGAGATTTTGTGCAATATATTGCGAAAAAGTGGATTTATCATTTCAATTTTTCGAAATTTCTCCCTGATTATCGAAACTATGAGAGCTCAGTTCTCACTCTACTCTTGTTTGAACATATTTGTTGAAAACTCTCTGTCTTGAAATTTAATAAGCCTACGATGATCCTTTTAATCACTGTAAGCTCATATATTAATAAAATTATTTCATGACCATTATATGTATGTAAAAGTGAGTATAAAAATATGGTGAAGTTTTCCTTAAGTGAAATGAAAGAACTTGTACAAACAACTTTGGAATCAATATAACGAAATCAAATTTTAACAAAACTTCTCACTCGAGTCATAAATGGATAAATATGAATGGAAAAAAATTCAAAGGGGAGAAGGAAAACTTCAAAAAAGGTTATTTCTTTCTTCAAAAATTTTCACGGTTATTGAAAAGAAACAAAATTTGGTTGCTATTTTTGGACTTTATTGTCCATTACAGTAAAAATTCCTTATTTCTTTGGATGATAAATAATGATTTTAATAATTCAATGTAGACACACATTGTAACTTTAATATTTTATAATTCATGGAATTTGTACTGTTTCAAATTAATTTATTTGTAAGTAGGATAATAATTTTTTAATTGATTTGCCTACGACCCTCCTACATCCAGCTACTTTAAGAAAGTGCTTAATTCCTTATCCGCAACAGCCTACACCCATTCTTTTATAAACACTTGTAACCATTTTTAAGAGTTATTGATGTTTTCTAAAGTGTTATTTAACAAAGAAACACTGATTCGAATAGCCAAAAGAGTCGATGAAACGGCAGCAAATGATTATTCAAAAATAATGTAATATCCAACACTTTCACTTAATGTTAAAATCTCGAATAGTTGTGTCTGTAATTAAAAAGGGCTTGTGCTTTTAATAATTAAATTGGGGAATAATAGTTTAGTGGAAGTAAAAAATATTTGAAAGATAGCGATTCCTAAAACATTTTTGATCATGAGAATAACGATATCTTATACCTGTCTAACAATTCAAGAGTAACAAATTTCACATAGCATAGTGTTTATTAGAGGAAACGTTCCTTGTTGCTTGAAAATGGACATTGCATTAATTACTAAAAAAAAAATGCTTTGTCAGTAATACGTATTGAATTGTCTGTGTAATCTGTATGTTTCAGTTCTAGAAGAAAAAAAATCCTAAATTTTTTTTCTTTAAAATTCTGTCGTGTGAGTTATCTACCTCTTTGCGAATTGAGCAAGCGTGTCCCGTGCTTTGTGGGCGAGCGGAAGTGCCGACGGCGGAAAGCTTTTCGAATGTCCTATGGCGACGACATGCTGTCGGCGCTTCTTGAGGCGGGAATCGAAATCTTGCTGACGAGTTCTTTTCCCCTTTCCTCGTTTATCGTTTGGTATGTTAGCGATCGAAGCAAAATCAGCCATCCACTCCAAGCATAAATCAAAATATGCGGAGGTAACTCTTTTCGTTTTCGTTTGTTTGGCTTTCATTCCCTCTTTTTGGATATATTCCACTCAGCTTTTCGTTACAAGAGAATTTACTACCTTTTTACTACTTGCTAAAATTTATGGAGTTGAAAGACTTATGCTTTTAACTATCAGGTTTTGTCAGTCTTTAATTTTTTTTTAGATCTTTGAATAACGTTAATATACAATGTTGGATTTAGATATTTTGTGGTCGCAGGCAGTCTCCATTATGAAGCTTCTCTTTAAATAAACTGGTAAAGGTTTAGAGTTATATTAGCGTCTCGTTTTAAAGCAACTAGAGCTATTTTGGAAGGGACCTCGTAATTTTGTACCGCGGTCAGATGAGGAGGACGTCCCCCTCTCCAAACTTCCACATCACACCATCTGGAGCGCGTTTAGCCCATACGGATAACTATCACCAGGTCCGTTTACATAACGGTTCTTCGGTGGAATCAGGTCTCGAACCTGAGGTCCTCCGGGTTCGAAGCCGAGACCTGGCCACTTAACTGGTAAAGATAGTTTGACATTTTGACAAATTTTCAATCAACAAGTTAAGTATTTACTTTAGGCTCCATCTAAGGTGTAATATTCGTCATCTGCCTGCGGCTCAAATTTACGAGGTCTGTCCCAAAATAGGCCTTGTGTCTCAAAACGAGATGTTAATTTAGATAAAAATTGAAATTATGGAAAGAGAAAGGGAAAAAAAGAATTTATGCTAACTTTTCATACATTTTAAAGGCAAACTAAATAAATGCCTATCTACAATTTTCGAGAATTTTACTATGCATGAATCTATTTCACATGATTATCTAATATTTCTCTTGTCAAATCAATTACAGGCTTACCTCATGTTGCAGACAAGTTGCAAAGCTGCCAGATTATTTCTTTACCTTCATTTCTAACTAACCGCCTTTTGCGACCAACTGATTCGCCGGAATTAATAGCAGATATTCAATTAATGGATTAACATTCAATTAGATATTTTATGTAACTTGGTATGAGTTCTGTACAGTATGCTTAATAAGCTGTAGGTTTTAATAACATTAACATCCCAAAAACATGAAGAGTATTTTGGAAAGTGCCTTGAAATTTTGAATGTTGGTCAAATGGCAAAGACGAGATCTGAACTGGCATCTGCTTCTCCAAATTTTTGTACAGATCAGTGAGAAAACATTTAGCATTGGGATGGAACGTGACTAGGCCAGTTTATATATCGGGTTTCAAACCTGGAACTTTCAGACTCCCACTCTTTGCTGTTAGTCCACCACATCCACTTTACGTCTGGGGCCAACAGCCTTGAAAAGGGTGCCTTTCGGAGACCGGCCAGTGAAATGGATGGATTATGATAAAGACAGAGACGGCCGCAACAAATCCTGTTCGTTCAATGGTGGCGGGGTGGTCGGTTGAGCGCAAGAAGACGAAAACCACGTCCCGATAGGCTGGCTACAGGAAGAAAGCCTTACTGATAGTTCTAGTACTGGATTCTGCCTTTATATAGCATATAGAAATATCTATTTGAACTTTTCAGGAGAAATAGAAGTAAAATAATCGGATAAAATAATGAGAACTTGGAAATATTTAAAATCAAGATTATTGGTTTTTTTTCCAAAAAAAAAAAAAAAAAAGTAAACGATCTTTTAACATTTTGAGAGGGTTATATTGATCTACTACTATTAAAATATTTAATAATTATTGAACGTGAAACACATCTAGCACTCTAAGAATGGAAATGGTAGGTTCACAAGAAGTATTTTCCTCCGCATGCCCGGGAAAGCAACTATCTCAGCTCTTAAAGTTGACTTAATACTAGTCCATCTGAACTAGAATTTATCTCTAAAAAGCTGGAAAGGAATTAGAATTCCAGAGAATTATTGAATCTTTTACAAAATTAAAAAAAGTAATAAAATTAAAAAAAACTTTTATTTCAGGTGCTCTTCAGCGTGTTATTACATCTTCAAACATTCTCCTGCCTTCAGGTTGTGAATTTGATTGGCGTATCATTGAGATATCGCATTCTCTACTTTGAAGTATTGTTTTGCACTCGACCTCTTTTTAAAAAAATAGCGGTAGTGTAAATAATATTGTAAATCGACTTTCTCACCTTTTTTTAGAAAACGCATACATTTCGAGATCATGGACAAATTTCGCAAATTCTGAAGTTCGTGAAAAATTGCAAATTTTATTGACCTTTCATTTTTGTTAAAAATTACTGAATTGTATTTATTTTTCTATGATATAAAACTCGAAATTGTTTTCAGCAATGCTTTTACACTTTCTTCGTGATGAGTGTTTATTTTATGGTGGTGACACATGTATAAAGAAATTGATCTCCATTGTTTTGATTGTAGACAATGAAGAGTTTTTGTCAGAGACAACTTTTAAGAAAAATAAATAAATCTTTATCCTCTTTTGTTTCCAATTAATTAGTTTTCTTTAAACCGTTAAACATTAGTCCACGTGCATTTCAACAATTTCGAAATATGGAAATGAAGTTTTATTTCATTTTTTTTCAAAATTCATAACATAGGTTACTGATATTAAAAATAATTGAACTTTGACTATAAAGGGAAAGGGGTTAAAATCACTTTTTAGTCCTCTAAACTCTAAGCAACTGCATTTATCGAAAAACTTTTAATGCGAAAGTGAGACTATAATTCGCCGAATTCTATACATTTTTTCTATCTTCAAACTTGAAGAAATTATAGAGGAATGAAAATTTCAACTTTACATCATTTCCACTTCCTTTGATCCGGATGGCCCATCTACGAATACTCCCAAGTTTTCTGATTTTCTTACAACATCATGTTAATCATCTAGGTATCATATTATTAAGATAACATCATCATTTAGTTATCATGTTAATAAGATAACATGGGCATTATATACGTACATATTTTAAAACGTCGGGGACAGAAAATTTCTGGAATTAATAAAAAAGTCAACCAGATTAATTTTGTTTAATGAAAACTCAAGCAATTCACTTAAAGTCAAGTGTATTGTTTACTCGCTATTCGTTATCAAAATTCTGATTCAGTTTTTGTCATATAACCAGAGAAAACATTTTGTGACTGTGGAATTTATTTTAAAATCTACTTTCTTATACTTCAAATAAATAATATGTTTATATTGGTATAAATGGCTTGTTTTATTTCAGTTTGCCGAAAAAATAAGCATTTTTTGAGATGTGTTTTCATTATACTTAAGAGTAGTTTTTATTAGTTTAAATAAGCTAAGTAATTAATATGGCATTTTTTTAGCTTGTAAGATGTGATAAATATGAAGCGAAGCAAAGTCAACATTTTGGTTTTTGCGCCTTAAAAACCAAAACAAATCAACCTCTGTGATAAATATGAAGCCTGCTAGTAAAGAAGCTCAGTTAAGGTTAATAACTTGATTAGGATCTTATCGTATCATAACTAAAAGATTTTTATATCATTTTCCTAAAAGGCAGTTGCTTAAAGTCCTTGGACTGAGTATAACGGGTAAAAATTACGATAAAATAAACATTAAATACAATTATCGTGTTCCTATATGTTTCATTACATACATTTAGTTATTATTGTATTTATAAGCATTAAGTATTGATTTAAATGATAATTATAGAGACGTGAATGTCGCGTTATCGTGAATCATAAATACGTAAATAAATTAATAAAAAATACAATTTTACAAAGTTATTAAAATAAATTATTATTATTTGTTTAAATTAAAAATATATTGAAATCTTATTAATATCAAAAGAGGGACTAATAATGTACAATGTCTAGGACCATAAGATGTCTAAAATGGGGTTGTTTTGAGATGATTACAAAGCCTATTTCAGTTGGTTCTATTTTGATTTACTTCAGATTTATTTCAGACTCTCGTTTAATAAGAGATAGCTAATTCTACATACAATAGTAAGTGAAAATGCTGAATTCTCAAAATCTACATTCGCGTTTAATTTTGGACGTTTTAAAAAATAAATGGTAGGGCAGTGACTTTATCGAAATTGGAAAAGATTCCGAGGAAAGAGAGAAAATACTTAAGGGGGCAGTAAAAACAAGATCAACTGAAAGGAGAAATAAAACATCAGGAACTCCGGATCTTTCAATCACGAACCAACGATTCGTTCACCCGAATTCGATTAAGATGATCCGAGAGCTTCCCCCTGATTAATCCAATTAGGAAGCGCGCTTCCCCTTTCCCCGATCAATGGGTAGGAGAGTGAGTGTGGAAAGATACGCGCAAGCGCACAAGAGTGCCCCGAGAGGTGAATGAAATATTGCCAGAACTCAATGGCGTGTCTCTAGGGCTCGATGACAAAAGTACACACGTCTTAAGTTTAATTGGCAGTGATGTTTGGTTCGATAAATAATGCAAACAAGAACTATAAGACAAATATTCTTTCCCGCCTGATGCAGTGAATATTAAAGGGGTTGAAATATTAAAAATAATCATTTCTCAAAAAAAAAAAATATTCTTAACGAATCATTCCCCCCCCTAGTATATAATGAATAAAAAGAAGAAATATACAATTTGTTAATAAATTAGATCACGATATTTTAATTGATTTCTACAAGACTTTAGATTCAGATATATTAAAGAGCACTGTTTCTATAAATTTTGTCACGAATTTGTAATAGTGTTTCTCAGCGTCATAAGTCTTCTAGTAAAGAAGATAATTCTTAAAGACTTATTTGGCGACTTTCTTGAAACAAATTTGGCGGCAAAAATGAAGTATTCGGAATATTCGAGAATCTTAGCGATAGGCTCATCAGGACTAGATTTTCAGTAATTATTACAAAGCATTGAATTCACCGTCACGGTAACTATAAAAAACGGAGACGAATTGAGAGTCGAGTCTGGAGACGAATGGAGAGACGTAAATATTAGAATGAAATTTTTCTCCTGCGAGAACTCTCTGAGGTCTTTGTACTATTATTGTTGTTTATTGCTTATTTGATGCTTATGTTCTGCTGTTTACTACAAGTGCTGTTCTTGTGTATTCCTCGACTGCAAATTGCTGTTGTATACTAGCAAAATAAAGTGCTATTTTTTTTATTGAGCCTGTTGAATTGCTTACCGTACATACATCCTCACAAATTTGGATTTTTCTGGAAAAAGATGGGTGTTTGTCTCTGCTTGTAAAAACGATAACCGTTGGATGTAACCTTTACTCTAAAATTGTACATTGGTATCAAGTTAGGGACAAAATTCGTCATCAAGTTGCATGTTTATTGATCTGTCAATCTTTATACATGAATACGATTATATAAAATCACAACAATCCAGTAAGACGAATTTCAGTGCAAAGTCTTTACAAAAAATATTTTGTGTGTAACTGTAGAATAACTGCTTTTAAGAATTGGCTGTCTTTTTCTTTCATAATCCGTATCCATGTGAATACGATAACTTAAAATCACAAAGAGCTAAGTAAACGAAATTTAATTTGTGGCATTGTCAACAAAATTATAGGTATATATCCTGTTTTGGACTAAAAATTTTAACAAGAAAGGAGGAGGTTCAAAATGCGTAACAAGATTTTTTCTCTGCGCTAGAAACCAGTCACAAAATGCATAGTCGCGTTGAAACATTTTTTTTGGGTGCCTTCAATAAAGCTTTTTGTTTAAGTAGCTGATAAATACAAACGATTTCTTATTTTGTTATATTTTAGGTAGTATTCTATACGAAGATTACCAGTTGCAATGATCCTCATGACAAGATTCTGCAGTTCTTCACCGATCATGATGCCGATTGTCGATCATATATATATATATATATATGATGATATTTTAACTCTAATTTTAATTTAATTAATTTTCAAAATTTCATCTTAATTTAGCCCATAGTAACTTTATTCTAAAATATTCTCTTATTTCGTGATCCAATTCCACAGTCTCTACTTAATTAATTCAAGAGAAGCTTTGTTAAATTGCAGAATCAGCTAAAAGTCTAACTTTCCCACACTCCGCGTGAAGAGGCAAAATACCGCTGATGAGGCAAATTCTTTTTTAAATTCTCCCTGTGTTTCCCCTGCCTTCTCCGCGCGTGTAACGAAAATCCCTATTGAAATCTCGTAAGATATTAGCACTATGAAGAAAGGTTTTCCCCTATCAAAGCTGGTATTGTACATATGCCAGCTTCTTAAAAATGAAATAAAACCACACACACACACACACGCGCGCGCGCACGCACGCACGCATGCACACACACACACACACACACGCGCGCGCGCGCGCGCGTGCAAAACTTAAGCAACAATGCAAATTTTAAGCAGATAGCCATAAAATTGCAGAAAAGGTGTTCTTACCATCAGAACAATGAACACGTAATTCAAGAGAAAGGTCATGCGCATGCAAATATCAGGAACAAAACGTCACAGACGACGTGAGCGTACGCAAAACACGAGCGGAAGGCGCCGGCAGCTCAACACTACAATAAAATGAAGGACGGAGACGCAATTAAAGACATTCGCTGCAAGTGCACGTGAGTTAATTCGTGAAATATGGCTAGCAGAAATCACCTAGACGATTTCACACGTGGAAGAATGATCGAAAAGCTGGAGGAGGGGCGTAGTGTGACTAGTGTAGCTGAAGAGTTCGGAATCAACAAAAGTGTCGTTTCGCGCGCTTGGAAAGCCTTCCAAACCACAGGTACAGCTGTGAGAAAGGTTGGTGGTGGCCACCCCAGGAAAACAACTGCAGTGGATGACCGACATATCGCCCTGCAGGCGAAAAGAACCCGAAACCGGTCAGCAAGCGCCATTGCTCAGCAACTGTGTGCATCAACGGGGCGACAAGTGTCGCGTTTTACTGTGTCCAGACGCCTTCACAAAGGTGGCCTATTCGCCTGCCGTCCTGAACGCTGCATCCCTTTGACAGTTTCCCACCGGCGGCACCGTTTAGAGTGGTGCAGGGAGCACAAAAACTGAACATTTCATCAATGCAGTCGTGTCCTCTTTACAGATGAGAGTCGTTTTAGTGCCACAAGCGATTCCCAACGCCAGTTGATTTGGAGAGAGGTCGGGACACGGTTTCATCCCAGTAACATCACGGAAAGAGACCGTTTCGGTGGTCCTGGAGTTGTCGTCTGGGGAGGCATTATGATGAACGGGCGGACTGAGCTCCACGTTTGCGGCAGAGGTTCTGTAACTGGAGATCGCTATTGTCAGGAGGTGATCCTTCCCCATGTGCGTCTGTTCCGAGGTGCCATTGGATCAGACTTCGTTTTTATGGATGACAATGTACGGTCACACAGGACTCATGCTGTTGAGGAGCTCCTGGAAAGTGAAGATATCACTCAAATGGATTGACCGGCGTGCTCCCCTGATTTAAATCCGATAGAACCTGTGTGGGATGCTTTGGGGAGACGCCTAGCGGCACGATTACATCCTCCTGGGAACCCCAGACAACTTAAACAGATGCTGATTGAGAAATGGGCACTCTTACCTCAAGAACTGTTGGAGAATCTGGTACTGAGTATGGGGAGACGGTGCGAAGCAACCATTGTAGTAAGGGGAGGGCATATCCCATACTAAGGAACATCTGCTTGCTGTTCTTCCTCTTGGACAGACAATCATGTGTAACGATTCAATAAAGCCTTTTTTTGTTTGATTCCATACTGTATGCATTGTATTCATTTCTGCGCAACTATGCTTTCGTCATTCTTTCAGAACAAAATGCTGTATCTCATTTCTGAATTTCATGTCTCTCAGATGATTTCTCGTGAAGTTATGGCAAAAAACATACCTGTTGCTTAAGTTTTGCACACCAGTGTATATATATGATATTATAAATATAAAATCCTCGGATGAGTTCGTAAATGGACCATGTAGCTCAGAGGGGGTGGAAATGGTGGTGATGGTGGGTTGAAATTTTTATTTCGCTATAACTTCCTTAATAGTGAAGATAGAAAATAAATCCACTGAGCCAAATTAGCGCCACATTAAGACAAACAAATTTTGTAGTTTAAGTTTTTCGATAATTGTTATATCTTAGAAGTGAGATACTAAAAGATGACTTTCAAGCCCTAATTTTGGCTGTTTCTGTTATCAAAAATTTATTTTGTCAGTTTTGAAAAAAAACAAAAAAATGTGTAATAAAACTTTTACTTTTCTTTCATTTCCATAGTTTGAAATTGTTTAAATGCGCATGGAGGGAGATTAAAAGCTTGAATAAAAGTAGTTAAATAAAAACAAGGAAGAGAAGGATTTAATGGTAATTATGTAAAAATGACCAGTTTAAAAGTTTTCAGAATCTATATGTTTTTTTTTAGTTTTTTTTTTGTATATTTTTTTAAATTAACCATGTTATACTGCAGCTTTAGTTAATTTAAGGTTTCTTTGGTGTGATTTCTGCCGCATTACCGAAAGTATATTGTATTAAAATATATTATAATAATAAAAGGCAGCCATTTTATCTTCAAGCCAAATATGAGCAATTTAATTATACTAATAGCAATTAATTGCCCACAACTCTAAAAAACATCGAAAAAGATATCATTCTTGTCTATTGACTATGTTTGCCAATGATATGCAATTAAATCTAAAGTTTGTCAATGGCATGCTGTTAATAAATACGCAAGTGTCGAAGAATATAATCAAACAGATAATGAATTTATTTTTGCTCCAATTAATAGTCATAAATGAAATATTTAAAAGCGCAACAGATAGGTTCTTAGTTCAATAAGAATTAAGAAAAGCAAATGATTTTTTTTCTCCAATATAAATGAAAAAATCAAACGATAAATTCATACATTCTATCATAAAACATTATTGTTTGCATTTTATTGAAGGAAGAATAATTGCAAACGATAGTTCAGATAAAATGCAGAGATAAACTTTGGCACAACTTTTGGCATTTGCTAAAAACTTCAAAGCTTTTGAGTAGTATAAACTTTGTAACAAGCCTATATTTGTACGTTATTTTTTAAAATATGTGTTCTTTGATATTATTTATTTTTCAATAAATACAGAATTATTCAGTACCAAGAAAAACACTACGTATGATTGCTTCAATAAGTAATATTTCATTTTTACTTTATCGTAAACGAAGTATGTGGAGAAGGTATTGTAATCGTCAAATAATTCTAATACGAGATTTTGATGAAACGCTTTGTTTCGGACTTTCTTAATCCGAAAAAAAATATTTTTGGCATTCTTGCTATCTGTCAGTCAGTCTTTCTGTCTGTAACAAAGCTAACTCACAAACGCTTTGAGGTAGACAAATGAAATTTCATATATGACCTATTCACGAAATTTGTAGATTTCAACCAATATCTTTTCAGAGGAAGTCTGTCTGTTCGGCTGTTTGGGTACGAATGGACTCACTAATTACAAAACCCAAAAAGTGATGCCAATAAAATTTGATTTATATAAAATTCATATTCTAAAATAGATAGATATTCGTATAAAATGTTGAACCAAATCTATATAGCAGTTGACTGTCTGTAGGTCCATACTTTCACATATAAACGCAGTGATTTAAATCAATGAAATTCGTTATATTGTCTTGTGACTACAATTGTAGATCCGTGTCAGATTTTGAGGTGAATTGGTCCACTAAATGGGGTCCAAAACATGTATTCTCAAAATAGATTCAGAAAAAAACTGCTAGATTCATGCCAAAGATATGTACTTAGTAACTATCACCAGATCTGTAATTTGTACTATTTTGTATGACGTTAGTGATAGCCATTCGAGGTATTCGTGGACTTATCCAAGGTCCACAATTTCATGTGGGGAGAAGGTTAATTAATTAATTAATTAATTGGTGGGCATGTGAGAATGTTTTAGGAAGACTAAAACCCTTTGGTTTTTGTCTAAGGATTGAAAGGAGTTTGAAAATCATAACTTAGATGAAAAGGAATTTACCTTTCTTTCCAGTTTGTAGAGAGGAAATTTTTTAATTAATCCTTAATCAATGTGCCAATGATACGTTTTAGTTTAATTTTACAGTATTTTTGTAAAAATATATAAATTTAATATATTTATAATTTTAAAATGTATATCATAAAAAATTACAAACTATTTAAAATTCTTAAAAAATTAAAAAATCATAATTATTAACTAATGACTTCCTTACTTGCAAATATGGCTAATTAAATTTTTATGACAGATTATAAAGAAGTAATATTTTAAAAGGAAACATTTAGCAACCAGTTAAATGAATATTGTTATTCCAATACATAATAAATAAGTATTTAATTATATTCTTATTTATTCAATAATAGCTTTAATTATTCAAGGTAAACGTATATTGTAGCCCTACTATTTTATAATTCACAGAATTTGTATTTTATTATTTGCATTTGTTTATTTGATTACTAGGCTGATAGTATTTCTTAGGCTGATAATTCGATTTACCTGCATCCCACTCCTCCTCAGTTCAATAATCTTAAGCCGCTGCCTACACTGTCTGGTCAAAAATGAGTCATTGACAAAAATCATCATATTATGTAAGACTGAACTGAATTGTGAGAGCTGAAGATCCTGTTGCTTTATGAATAGATGAACTAAAAACAGTAAGTACTACGATAGGAATTTTTAATGCAGATTTGGAGTTATGCAATTTAATTTGCTATAATATTAAGGCAATAAAGCTTTCAAACAAAAAATGCGCTGGTAGAGGCAAGTAGTGGGTGTTACTGTTATTTATCCTCTTTAAGTTTTTAAAGGAAATTTTATTTTCTCTTTTAAAATTAAAATTTCACTAAACATTTTTTTTACTTTCTCCTATATGAGTATAGAGAAAGTATTGTAATTGTCAAAAAATTCGTCAAAATTATGTCGCATCTCCAACGGTTCATACCATACTGAGTCTGAAAAACACATTTTTGGTATCATGCTTGCCATTCTGTATATCAGTCAGTTTGTCTGTATGAGAACACAATAACTCAAAAACGCTTGGAACTAAACGACTGAAATTTCGTAAGTGAAATAGCGACCAAATTTGTAGGTTTTCTTTATCACATTTTGAAAGAAATGCATTCATAAGAAATCTGCATGTCCGGCTGTTCGAGTACAAATGAATTCAATAAATACAAAACGCTAAGAGCTAGGCAAATAAAAGTTAGTACAATAACTTAACATTTTCCTTTATCAGATTTAACTAAATTCATCAAACTATTGACCATCTAAGTGGTCTGTATATTCGCATGCATATAAATGCAATAACTTATAAACGTAATGATTTAAATCAATAAAACTCAGTATGATATCTTGTCACGGCAACTATAGTTTCGTGTCAAATTTAGGTGTCGATCAGACGTCCAAAATACATATTTTATCAATAGATTCGGTAAAAGTGTTAGATTATGTCAAAGATCTATATTTCGTAACAAATGCCATGCAAAATAGTACCGACTTTAAGGTTTCCAATTTTATATGGGGGAAGGGGGATAGGACCTTTATTGGATAATATACAAGAAAATTATGGGTGCACCACTTACGCTGGTGTAAATGGTAAAATTGTCAGTTAAGATCATTCAGCTACATTCGTATTTTTTTCTTTATCAATAAATCTGTTTCTGTTGAGTTTTATTTCAATTAAGAAACAGCGGGAGAGGTTTTTCCAAAATTTTCTCGTACAGTCTCTTATAAAAGTGTTATCTCCCACCTCACGTAAAAAATTGTGGACTTTGGGAAAGGCGAAGAGTGTCTAGTAAAGCATTGGCAAGATTAATTTAATAATAAATATTAATTTTTAACAGGAATGTTGCATTTTTACTGAATTTATCGTGGGATCCTTGGCGATGATAATCTCTGGCATGTGATTAATACTATCCGAAAATCAAATTTTTATTTTTGACATGAAAAAGTGACGAAATTTGACATAGAACTACAACCGTGGTTCCAAAATATTATACCAAATTTGATATATTTCCATTATTGCGTTTTTGAGTTATCGCATTTAAAAATTTTTTTAAGTATAGAACAAAGACTGTCAAAACCCTTGTTACTTTTGACTCAAGATTTGAAAGGTGTATACACTACAGCGGACAAATATGTTTATCAGATTTTATCCATTTAGCTCTCTTCGTTTCGTAATTAAAGTTTGTTGCTAATTTGTATTCGGACGGTACGACTTCTTCTGAATAAATTTTATTCAAAATTTGATAGAAATCTAAGGATTTGATGTAAAAATCATACATACCATATTTCATTCGGTCTAGTTTAAAGCGGTTTTGAGATATCGTTATCACAGGCAAACAAACATAATGCAAAAAAGTTTTTTTTTGTTGTTTTTTTTCGAATTCAGGGAGTTTTTATGTGTAGATATTTGTCAAAAACTTAAATTCGAATTTTTTTTGGCGATTACAGTGCTTTTTGTGTTCTTCATTTACGATAAAGTAAAAAAAAAGTAACTACAAAAAAGCACAACTTTTTTATTCTAAAAAAAGTATTTATTTTTGTTTAAAATAATTCAAACGTAAAGGAAGAGAATTCAGAAAAAGGAGTCCTAAGCGCTATCAAAAATTCAAGCAGTCAGAAAGTTTGAGACCGTTGCCAAAACACACAACGAAATGAGGCGGAATAAGTATTTAGACAAAAAAATCTTGAGATTTGAAGGAATGATGGCATGTAAATGTTTCCACAACTAGGAGCTTTATTTCATTGTAGTTAGGAAAATCTCTTGTGATTTAAATAAAAGCCATAAAATATTGAGAAAATTTAGCACATATTTTTGAAGTGTACTAATAATTCTATTAAATTCAATGTTATATTACATTTATTCCATTCAATGACTAAAAAGAGAAGAGAGTGAATTTGAAAGATCAAAATAAAAGCGACCATCCTTAAAAGGGGGGGGGGGCGCAAACACAACCGTGTATTTCTTCATGCGAAGTGAAGATTATTGAATTAATTCGGCTAGCTCCGTTGCTGTAGGTCCGATCTTTTCGGTTACTTTCTTTCTTTCATTTTTTTTTTTGCTTTCTTATATAGAAACTGATGAATAAAAAATGCATTGTAATTGTATCTATCCATCATCCGAGCGTCTATCGGTAAAACATGATTGATGAATGAAATTTGTTAAGTGGTTTCTGATTCGTTATAATCCCAAGCTCATATATTTCTATAAATTTTAAAAGAAATCTATTCTCGAGAAATTTATCTGTCTGCCTGTATAAGAAGACACACAATGTAATGAACAAACGATCAAAATGCAAACCCGTTAACACCAAAATGCAAAGTTTTCATAAAAAATAAAATTTGGTCACTAAAATTGTGATCTAATATTTCTGCATCAAATTTAAGTTTCAGTCAGTCTTAAAAAAAGCGTTTAAAATGCATAAGTTTTTTTTTTTTTGCTTTTTGTTTTGCTATATTAAAAAATACAAAACATTCATGTGCTCGATTCTGAAAATAAAAAAATCTGAGCAATCGTGAAGTTTACTGTTTTGACCAAGGACCATAATATATCCTGCGAGGGAAAAGAGATAAAATTTTTTATAAAAAAGTGTGCGAGAAAGTGTTTAGGAGCTCATTCTTGTTGGTTCTCCTTGCTGTTCGTATTTTCAGGATAGTAAAAATCTTCTTTGGGAAAAGTATAAATTAACGGAGACGACCATCAGATGCTTTATTAAATAACTGTACATCAGACACACATAGAGATTACGAGACATGATACTGATACATGATGTAATCAACAGTCTATGAAGCTATTTTTGGAAAAGCCCTACTGCGAAAAAAATGCAGCATATTTTGTAAATTAAATTATACAAAAAAATCATAGTTGTACAAAATAAACTTTGAAATGCAATGACATCAAATAAAATGTAAATGTGTAAAAATTCAACCCTAAATTATAGGCGAAAATGTAACTGCTCAATATTCTGTATTAAAATAGAAACTAAATTTTAATCATCCACTCAAATGTTTAGTTTTTCTGCTTTCCTTAATGGCCTAAAACATTCTACACTTTTTACTCTGGTGGCAAAGATACGATATGAAATCGAGTTCACTTGATCTTTCTAACAAGTATGCGAAATGGAATTGTCTCTCGCCTGGTACTTTTCTTGGCTCTAGAATCTATACTTTAATTTTGAATACCCTGTCTCCAAATTTTAGAAACTCGACTGATCTCAAATTGATATACGGATATTAATACAATGAATATCTGATTTATGATTAATCTCTTTACTTGTTAGCTGTCTACTGGTCTGTCATTTCGTGCTTAATGATGATACAATAAGATAAATGCATGAAATTAATTTTGGATCAATGTCAAATTCTGGACCAAAGAGAAACGCTTCACAATGCATACTGGTTTGTTTTCATTGAACCACAAAATGATACATTAAACGCACCAAAGTACGGAAGTATGCGAGAGGAAAATGCATCTTCTGGGTTTGACTGTTAATTATTTTCAATAGAGGACACATCTTCGTTTTTCATGAATTGCTAAACATCCTTTAAAGATCATTATTAAATTGCCATGCCTGCTTCAATACGAATTTTGCAATGAACAGTGATGGAAAAAATGTTCTTAATTTTCATAAATATGTGTTTCTTTATTAGAATATTTTTGGCTTTTTTATAAAAAAAAATCCTTTTTAGCATTTTTCTCTTTTGCTAAATTTTCATGTTAAATATACAAATAAGCCTTCCGTAAATATATAGCACAATTTCATTATCAACTTTCAATGGCGTCTTATCATTAATACTACTTCACTTCCTGAAACTATATTAAAAGGTCGTTTTTCCGTTTTGAATTTTATTGTTTTTGACACTTAAAGTTCTATGATCTACTAAACTGAAAAAAATATTTAAAACGAAGACAGAAAACAGAAAATGAATCGACAAGTTGAAGATAAGAGGTTAGAGCTATATTTGGCGACTTAAGTCCACAGTATGAGAATATCTTTTAAGAGAAATTCTAGCGAGCACTTCCCCTATACGAAAGCAAATTCAACCAGTTTGAATAAAAATATGGTCGATTTAAAATGAACAAAATATATATGCAATTATTATCTTTATGCGTTTAATGTTGATATATGTTGAATCTGTGTCATGATATTCGTGAGGTTTGAACATACTAATTAAAGGGCAAAAGGGACTGTTTATTGAAAATGCAAAAAGGAACACATGAAAATCGAATTATGCATTTAACAAACTGTACAACAACCTGCTTTCGAAAACATGGAAATTCGCTCGTTGCGCAGTAGTTAAATGATGCAATCGAATTGAATGAATTTGGTAATGACGCCCTTGCTTTTATTTTTATTTAGATGCAATTATTTAGATGCTATTTATTATTTAGATGCAATTTATTTTTGATGTGTTACTAACTTCATGATTCTCCTTTTTATTTTTATCCCTTCCCATCCAATGCTCACTTTTATTCTCTTGTTTGCTTTTCCTTCTTTTTTTCCGCAGTTGCTTTCACGTTGATCTAAGTGAAATTAATCAAATTTATTATATGTTAGTTTAATTTTGTTAAAAATTATGGATAAAAAAAGTCTATAATTTTCTAAAATACGACTAAGATTATTACAATAAAATAATGTATGGGTCATTTAAAGGTAAAACTGGATTTTTAAAAAAAAATGAATTGTATTTTAGATATTTTGTTTTAAGATATATTTTTCATCACTTTCACTTCTGAATTGAGGAATCATTACTGGTTTTAAATATAACTTTCTGTGCTTGCCTTTGATGGAAGAAAACGCAAAAATAAAATAAGTACTTAGCTATTCTTATTAGTGAAAAATCTCGAAAATGGGGAAGTCCAGCTCTTGGAAATAAAGATATAAAATGCAATAAGTCATTATCAAAAGTTTCAGAATTTTCAGATAATTTGTCAAAGTCTAGTTAAAGAGGTGAAGAACCGGAATGCAATAATAATTTTGCATTTTTAACAAGGGATCCAATTAGATAACGAGGGTAAACTATCTAAGAATTCATTGAAAGAGTGAGTATTTTACTATACATATTTTATTCAATCGCAGTTTCATCAGAAGGCAGATTTATTTGAATCTTCAAAAGTATTGCAGTCAGAATAGTTTTGTTTAAATATGAATCATTAGCGCATAAAGCATCGCTAAGTAGAGTTTTACTGACCGTTTCCAGAAAAGCACAGGAAATATCTGTCTCACTTTCTTTAATTATTAAAAAACGCTAAGTAGAGTTTTACTGAAAGTTGCCGGTTAAGCTCTGGAAATATCTACCTCATGTTCCTTAATTATTGAAGAACGACTAAAACTTCGTGCAGAATTGTTCTGTCTGGATTAGCATTTCTGTTAAAAAATTATGTGCGAAAAATTTGTTATTGCTTTGGAACTGAAAGTGGAATCACTCATTATAAATTCAAAGACAGACTTTCAGCATTCGATATAAATAATGTAAATATTATATATATTGTACATAAATGCTTTCTGAGAAGTAAATCGAACAGTTCAATATAAGGAATCCGTTTTATAAATCTTATAATGATTCACGTCATCTCTACTAATAATAAAATAAAATGTGAATATATCTATGAATATGTGCAAGCATTGGTGCTCTGTAGGATAGATAATTTGATGAGAAAATAAATTTGGCACAAATATAGTGCTTTGAGAAGTGGAAATATACATATCGAAACAATTTCTAAAATCGTTGGTTTGTTGAAAATTTTCGAAAATTATTTTATTGCTTTCCTTCGTAGTTCATATATTTAGGTATCTAAAAAGCGCTATTTTCTCTTTTACGTATATGATAACCAAGATTATAGCACAAACAATAAACCGGAGTGAAATAATAAGAGGAGGTTTAAAAAGCTATAAAAATGCAAACAGTTAATTTGAACAACTATTTTCTTATACCCAAGCAATATTATGCTTAAAAATACAGAAATGTGCTTTCTTTCATTATTTTTTTATTGTTTATTTATTTTTGAGAACTTTATTTTTGAAATTTATGTTTGAATTTAAAATAGAGAAGCCATATATCAAATCTTTAAATGCATTACCTGGAAAACTGCAATTTTTCTTTAGTTGAAACTGTGATAAACATTTTTTAGAAAATGTTTTTTAATTATTGAAATGAAATTTTGCCAAAATGTTTTACTTGGTTCCAGCCATATTATGAACTAGAATCTAGCCTTTCGGTTCTTATTATTTTATAGATATTCGATAATTGTTAATAAAAATTTAGTTTTCTTAAAAAATTGGAAAGATTTCTAAAATTTAAAAATTATTTGAAATCTTTTAATTTAGAAGCTAGATATATTAGATATGTATGGTGTAAAAATAATTTAAAAATATTAGTTGGAATTTACTAAAAAGTGCTTGGAGTAAGTGACTGAAAATATTCACTAAAATGTAGCTAAAAATTGCTTATAATTTTAAAGTTTATAAAACATTCACTAAAATTTCATTGAAATACTTAGTTTTATTCCTTATTATAATTAAAAATATGGAGTTTTTTTTATTAAGATTTTAAAAATTGCATAAAAAAGTGTTACAAAGATAAGCACATACCTTAAAGAGTAATTTTTAAAATGATGTTAATTTAAGTTTTGTAGAATATTTTGTCACATTTAATCGAAGAATTGTAAGTGGTGAAAGCATCGTACACCGTTTACAACTCAACGTAGTTGGATAAGTTGACAAAATCCTTAACTAAAGGTTTCAAAATGCGGATCGCTCATTGCATTTCGTAACTTTCTTCAACTCTTCGATTTTCCCCTCTACACATGAATATTTGAGAGATTCAGTTGCTGCCGGTAAATGTTATTTTGCCTGTACTTTAAATTTTCTTTTAGGATTAGATTAATATTTTTTTTCTATTTCATAACTTCCAAACATTTTAAATGTATTTCAATCCTAAAACAATTCTTATGCATGTTACGATAAATAAATCTTTATATTGATTTTAAACTTAATCATATGCGAGCTTTTATATACAATTTTTAGTCTTCCTTTAAATTTTGTATAAAAATAATTTTTGATCACATTCATTTAGAATACTACAAGAAAATAGTAATTTACAATGAAATATTTTAATGAATAAAAAACATCCAAATCCAAAGGAATTGTACTTCCTGGAAAAAAAATTCATACTGCTTATGTTATTGGGTTAGCTTTAAAAGTGGCTTCTAAGTTTATATCCGGAGATGATACCGAAAGGGAAGGTGAATGTTTAAATAAAAACTTATCATTCTTGGAGAAAACGTGTAAACTAAAATGTTGAAGATTTCTTAAGACTCTATAAAATGAGATGTGAAACCTGGTAACTTAGTTAGATTTAGATCAAGAGAAAATTTTAACATTTCTTTAATAATCACATTCACACTAAGCAAACACAAAGACAAGACAAGACATTCAAGCGCGCAGCTTAACAAAACGACATATCATCTCATTTTCATTACAATCGCATACACTGTGGGATGCGTACCTAATCAGGCATCCCCATCTATTATCCAAAAGAGAAGATAAAGTAATGCAACTGCTGCACCCCCACCCCCCACTCCTATACCACCGAAGACCATCTCGGCGAGGTGGTGTGATATTAGATATTTTTCCTCTTAGATAGAAAAAACATTTTTAATTATTGAAATGAAATACGAAGTTAAACAAATAAACTTGAATATGAGGGAACAGTCACACACCTACCTTCTCTTTTAAACATGCAAAAAAAAAAAAAAATTAATAAAGTAGGCAGAACACAATTTATTTAAATCTCCATTTTTTAAACAATTCCAAATAATAATAATAATAATAATCAGGTAGGAGATAAATATATTTTCAGGAATGGAAAAAAATATGTTCAAAACAATTTTATACGTTTATATTTTAGATGAAAGCAACGCATAAAGACAGAAATTAAGTTTCATAATACCAAAATACCATGCAGCTGAAAAAAGAAAATATATTCAATACTTGTTTAGAATAATCACTTAGGGAGCGACTGAGATTATGAATACTTAATGAGGTTTGGCGCGTCGCTCAAGGGCACATAAAATGATATCAGAAAACGAGAACAAACAGTTTTGATTTCGGTTCGCAAGCTTATGGACCAAGAAATATATCAAGTACGATAAATTAATTCGTGCTTAAATAAAACAAACACAAGGACAAGACAAAACATTCACTCGTTCAGGTTAGCAGAACAGCAAATCATTTCATTTTCATTACAATCGCAATGCACTATGGGATGTGTATCTATTCAGGCATCACCATCTATTATCCTAAAGAGAAGATAGAGAAATGCAACTGCTACAATCGGACAACAAAAGATTGAAATTTCGTATATTGGAATACTGGAAACTATTCAGCGAAACCTCATTACCAAATTTACTACTACAAAAATCCCTTATGTGAGATTAACCCCCCCCCCCTCCTCATACGTTAAACTTTGACCTGATGCTTCATCTTTTCAAGACATTAGATTACAGACACTAATAAATTATCGTCTAAATAAAGTAAATAAATTGATAAGAAATAGAAATTTTACGAATTACAAAATACTAGGATTGTAGAAAATATTAAATTATTAAAAACATTAGTAAATAAATTAAAGTAAAAATAATGCTTAATTATTAAAAATTAATTACTTAAGTTATATTTGAATATAAATTATTTATATAACTTTTTATGTTACATTCCATTTAACAGATCCTGCTATACAATTTTTTAACATTATTTTTATTTGTAGTTTATTATTTAATTATTATTTATCATAAAAATAAAATGTTTTTCTTTGTAAGTAAGTGAATCTAATTCTAGTTAACTAATAATTATGATTGATTTTTCAAGAATTCTATTGATTTAGTCATTTTTTCATGATATTTCCAGATAAATTCCTTTCCCCCCTATATACTCCTCCATTATTAAAGAAGTAGCCTTATACTGTGCTCTGGCAAAGACCACAAATATTTTAAATTTGCCACTGATCCTATCCTTAAATCGTGAATCAAAAGCTGTGTTGTACTCATATTGATAACTAGCCGCTTTAGATGATTAGCTGCTTGGTCAGGATCAATGGCCTTCAAAATTTTTAATTAAATATTTTGAATAACTTGACATTAATAGCGCCTTCAGCAAAATATTTTTAAGCTCCAAATTTTGGTAGTCATATAACTCATAGCAGCAGAATCATATTAGATTATGTTTGTCTTTAAGTATTGAACTATTGAATTATAATGCAGATATTTTAAAAGACAGGAAAATCTTATTTATTTTCTTTCATACAGACACGTGCTAAAACTTTTTAAGATTTAATTTGTTAAGGGAGAATTAACTTCTTAATCTTTTAATTTGAACTTTTACTGGCATAATGGCAGCACGTTGATAAAAGCTAATTTTTTTTTTCATGTAAGCATAATGAGCTCGTGTAAATTACATTTTATTTTATTTTATGTGAGATGTATTGTTGGAAGTTATGCTTAAAATGTTTCTTAAAAAATTAATTAAAAATTAAAAATGAAATATAGCGCAAAATAATAGATAGCATTGAAAAGATTTTTTTAAAATTTTAAGATGTTATAGAAATCATTTTTGCACTATAATAGTTTTGGAAGTTATTGCAGAAAAACGGCAAAACTTTGTTCTGTTTTTAATTAAAATTAAAAAAATTATTCTAATGAACATTTTACCCGCTTTGATAACTCTAGGTCAAACATTCAAGCTCGTAGAGTATCAGCACAGACATGCAAACAAAAACGCAAATTATCTTTATAATAATAATTTTAAAAAAATGATTTGGTAAAACAAATGTTTCTAATGCGTAAAACAAGAAATTTCAGCAGTCACTTTTGTGAACTAATGAAAAGAATTGCTAAGTATATAAAAGCAATTTTTCAGTTTTTAACTATTAAAATCATTGAACTTTCAGTTATTATAAAAGTAGCGAGTTGTATTAGCGTATTTGTCTTAGTTTCCCCTTCTTTCTTACTGCAACACTCTTTGAATCGTTTTTTTTAGTATCTATAAATACTTTTATGTCTTATAAATGGCTTGCATTTCATATTTTATACTGCATTCTTTCTTCCCTAAATTTTACCTTATATTTTATCATTTTACGTGAAATGATCTCTCTCTATATATACCAGTACGCATAATTTATTGTTTAAGACATGAATCCAGTTGGGGGATCAGTAACTACTTTCTACACTTTCAGATATAAGAGCATATTTTCTCTTTGAAGACTACTCTAAATGTCATACATAATCATATTGTTTGAAACAATTATTGTGCTGAAAGATTACGAAGTTAAAATATTTATAGACACCCGATCTGAATTATCATATGTTCCCGATTAAAGAATTATTCTTGTCACACTAAAACTTGAATGAAGAAAAAAAAAGTATCATACTTTTGAGTTCAAAATTGAACGAAACATGAATCTTCGATTTTTTAAAATTATTATAGCGTAATCAGTTGCCACATCGTGAAGTGATTGTTGGATTTTCTTCGAGATAACCATTATAATGATCTGAAATAATCGAAAATAGTTATAATCAAAGTATTACAACTAGCTGGGTTTTTGTTACCAAAGAATGATACTTTTTTACTTTGCTTAAAACATCAGTGTGTAAAAAATTATTTCACTAAATATAAGACTGGATAACTGTGTTAAAAGTTAGGTTTCGAAATTTTTTAGAAGCATATTTATTGACTGAAACAGCAGAAATTATAATTATTTACGCCCTTTAAAGCATTTTGCCAACTAGAAGAATATGCCTGTCTTCAACACTTTAGAAATTAAATATTGAGTCACGATTAAAGTAGATACCTCTGCACACTTACATTAAGAATTCTTAAAATACGGATTCCAAAATATATTTTTTGAATTTTGAGAGGTTTTGCTATTTGTCATTATTATAATTCAGAAAAAGAATAATATTTGAATATTTTTTATAAACTGAGTGCTTTATGAAATAATATTAATGTATGAAGGAACATTTCGTAAATTATTTCTTCATAAGTAATGTAATAGACCATGATTAACAAGTGCTATATATAATAGCGCAGAATACATCGAAAAAGCATATTTTTGGATCGCTTTTATTCTTTTTTTAGTTATGCAGCTCATAGAGAGCTTGAGAATATCAGCTACAGAATTGCCCCCCCCCCCTTCTAAAATCCCTGGATCGATGAGGGAGGCTAAGGGAAAAATCGTGCACTCGTTTACTAAACGTGTCGAGAGGGGAAAGATCATTACCAGAACATGAGTAAAGTGGAAATCTGAAACATGAATGAGTTTTCATCTGCAGTATAATATTTCCGAGAGGATACCGCTTAATTACAGGTATGGTTGCTTTAATAAACAATATTGCAACAAATGAGATATGATATCGTAGAAAGCATGACATTGTCTCGATTTAATTGGGAACTTGCTACAAAATGGGTTAAAATTAGTTCAGTGTTGAGATAAAATAGAGAATTTTTTGTGAGGGACATTTTATTACCGTCATTTTACTTTTGCTAATTATATGTAGAAAAGAAAACTTCAAAAATATTAGTTAGATAAAATCGATGTTTCATTTTGAAGCTAAACAAGATGAGTAATTCGGAAACGGGTTTGGTAATTTTTAACCGTAATCGAATGACAGATTAACACCTGAGCTACAGCTCTCATTTCAAAATTTTTCAACACACTAAAGAGAGATTGTTTGACAAAAACCATACTAACAGCCATCAAATCCCAATATATGGAAATTCTGTAGAATCGGATCTGAAACAGAATGCCTTGAGTGCCGAATTCGAAATCTGCTATCACAATCCCTTCCGCTAAGAAGCAGTTGCGAATCTTCAGCCTAGAAATTAGCAATGTTACAAAAAAAAAAAAAAAAAAAAAAAAAAAAAAAGAGTTTAAAAACCAGGGGAGTGGTCTCCCAAAAACTTTCTCCTATATTCACTAATAAAGGTGTCGCACCATAGTTTTTTTTAAACCCTAGAGGATAAAAATAAAGACCTTGGATAAGATCTGAATGCCTTGCATGGAATTGACAAATAATAGATATGAAACATCTTTGGCGTGAATCTAACATTTTTATTGAAGATAACGAATGATCTTGAGCTATTAAATTTTGACTTGTGGTTAGTGCACAGATTTCCGAAAATCAAATATGTATTTTGGATTCTTTATTTTTTGTCGATTTATTGAAGCCAAAATCTGAAATACAGCTGCAATTATAATTATAAGTTCACATACCAAATTTTATTAATACAAATTATTGTGTTTTTAATTATTGCGTTTGCATACATACAAAGTAAAGACTGACAGACGATCAAACTCTTGACAGATTTTGTTCAAAATTTGATGCAGATCTTGACTTCCAATGGTAAACTTTCATTTAAAACTTTATATATTCAGTTATTTACACCTTGTATCTTATCCGTCTGTACTCGTACAGACGGATGAGCAAAACTCCTCCATTATTCAAATTTTAATAGAAATTTATTATTAAAGTCATATAAATTTTATCTATATCTATCTATATCAACGGGAGTTTGAACTATTGCGTTAAAAGACTGGCAGATATAATGTGAAAATGCAAATTCAGATTTCAAGACAGTCTGAAATCTGAAAACACTTTGGGCAACCCGTGACAATCAAAAATGAAAGCTAAAGTTTTTATTTTCAGAATGCCGCATATGAGAGTTAAATGTTTTGTAAAATAGTAAGGAATACTGAATAAACATTTTGGAATCCAGTGTTTTGACTGATTTAAATCAAAATTTGACACAGAATTTTTAGACTACAATTTTTGTGACAAGATCACATACCAAATTTTATTTATTTAAACCGTGTGTTTTGGAGTTATCGCGTTTGCATGCATGCGAAAGAGTAGATCGTCTAAGACAATACTTTGTCAGATTTGGTTCAAAATTTGATACGAATCTAAATTTTAGTTGTTATATCTGTGCATCAAATTTCACCCATTTAGCTAACTCATTAGTTTTGCAGTTAAATGAAGCAGCATGTTTACTTGTATTCGGATACACAAAAATGTATTTTGTCAATGCAATTCATTTGAAAAATATCTGTAAATAGTAACGACTACATACAAAATTTCATGCATCTAGCTCAAAGTGTTTTTGAGTTATCGTGTTCACAGACATGCAGACATAATTTAAACTAGCAGGCGTAATCACCCCTAAACTTTCCCGCATACATTCTAATAAAAATGTCATATAGGCAGAAATAGTTCCAAAAATATGCTTTTCGGACTTAGGGAGGTCTGAAAAATGAAGGTACGTCAAAATATGAAGTTCTAAATTTTTGTCAATTATAATATGTTTTCCTTGTACATTTCGTTTATGAGAATATATGTAATCATTATAAGCTATCTCAATATTTGATTGTTTTTAAATTTTTTTTATAAGTGCAACATACACACAATGACGGCTGCCTAGTAATCAGCCAATCTTCAATGGGTATGTCACTTCATGTTTTTGGGATTGTTTAAATTATTATGAGTAGCAGAGTGAACATTTCAAATACAGTTACCGAGATTTCCTGCTAAACAGTACATATGTGATGATTCAAAATTATGAAATATGCTTTTTTACTTCTCTGAAAGAAAACTCTTGTATTATTTTAAAATAAGATGTCAATCTAATTAAATTTTCATATTCTTAAATTACCGTTCCATAATTACGAAACTGTACTTTAAATTTTAATCAAATAAATAGATATAGGAATTCTTTCAAATCAAAACCTTCATTTTATGCACGTATTTCACCAGAAAATAACTGACATTGTTTTTAAAAATAATTATTTGGAAATATAATCTTATTTACCTGGATTTTAATGTTATTCTTTTTGTCCTTTGTTTAAAGAGGAAAATTTTAGAACAAAAAAGAAACAGAATCATTTGACTTGTTTTTTGCTAAGAAATGTTTTCCTGCGATTAATACAATGAATTTCTTTTCATTTTTGAAGATATTCATATAGAAACATGTGCTAAAGATTTAATTTATTATGTGATGTTTGTGAATATTAAATTGAAATAAGGATTAAATTAATTTGCTTTTCTAAACATTTTTTGAATTAATTAAATACAATTAGTCATTCAAAAAAATGTTTAATTAATTGATGAGATGAATTAAATATAATTTTTTTTAATTAATGGAATGGAAATTCTTTTTCAAAGGCTATTTTTTTAAAGAATTCAGCCTTACTACAACTGTGAAGACGTTGCACTCCCTTCTAAATAGAAATTCAAGCACTACTTTTTTATTACGAAATAAATTTAAAATAAACACCCTGTATCAATGGTGAGTTTTACAATACTCTAGAAACATTTTTTTGATAACTATGGAATAAGGAGTTTATTAATCTTGGGATATCATACTTCCATAAATTATTTAAAGTAACCTGTTACTAATGATAAAATCTTTTGTTTTTTTACAAGAATTCTATAATATAGTTTTAAGAATAAAAGTGAACAAATTCAAATAAATGTTGATTCAATTATCAAATGGATTGTGATATCCAATTTAGAAATAATTGTTGTTTCATCAATTTCAAGTTGCTATCAAAAATTATATTTCAGTATTCATTAAATTATATTCATTTAAAGGCGTTCCGACGTTAATCTGCGATTGCAGTGGCCTAGTGATAAAGTCTTGGCTTTGAAACTGGCTTTGAAAACCCGATTCCAATAAAGATCAATTGTGCATTTCGACTGGTGCATACTGAGTTTAGCGTTGTGTGAGAGAAGATTTGTCTACATTTGGAGATGGGATGTCAGTTGAGATATCATATTTATCATCTGATCGCTGTTCAAAATTCGAGCTCAGCACAAAAATATATCTCGTATTACTTCAAATGGAGTACAAATACGGGTTTTCATTCTTTGTATAACAGGTTAATCCATTGCATTGTACTTATATTGCAAAAACAAGCTATGAAAAAAAATTCAGAAATATAATTTTCTAAATATATAAAAGTATAATGATATTCCAGAAGATATTTTCCTATTAAATCACTGTGCTTATTTCAATAAAACAATTGTGATATCTGCTTGATTCTAAGAAAAAAAATCAGGACTTTATTTGACATTTTATTTGTAATCGGGATCTTTTTAGCATTTTCATATACGAAATGCAGAGAGAGAGAGAGGAAAAAAGAGATTATAATGGTAAAAAAATTCCAACTTTTGATTTTGACGACTCTCCATGTTCCAGACAGCTCTGAGTCCGAAGATCACATAATTTTAATAGTGTCTATTTTTCTGTGAACACGATAACCCAAAAATGCTTTGAACTAGATGGATGCAATTTAGTATGCTGCCTTTACAAACAATTAATGGAATCACTATCTATCAGGCTTACAAAGAGCAAATGAGCACGATAACTACAAAGTAAAGAGCTAGCATTATAAAATTTAGTATCTAAAGTTAATACTTAGAAAAAACTCCGTCGGAAGGGACTGGGGTTGACTGTCTGACCATCTATACTCTCGCATGCCTCTCAATGCGATAATTCAAAAATGCAAAATCTTAAATGAATAAAATTTGTTTGACAATTGATTTTGACAATTGATTGCACAAGATTGACAATTTTTTGCAAATGGGGAGATAACTCCTTTATTAGAGGGCATGCGACATAACAGGGAAACACTCCCATTCTTTTTATCCAGGACAAAAACCAGGTATCGGAGTGTTCTGAGGTACTCGGAAAGATCTGGTAAGCATAAGTTTACCCTTAAATGTGATTCACTGATGATTATTACTAAACAGGATTTATTTAAAGAATTTCATCTTATTCGAAATTTTTTACTTAATTTAATTACTGAAAAATTTTTTAAGTAAAGAAAAAAACCATTCTAAACGTCTGTTGCCATTTTTTTGTTTATTCCAACGCTATTTTTTTTCTTCTCGTTTCTTATCTAAATATATAATAGAAGTATATAAGATAAACAATCTATAAATATAATGTTTATCTTAAATAGTCTTCGTGTCTGAAAACCTTCTTTCTTCTTCACGCAAATCGTTAAGCAAACATTAAAAAGAATAAGGATTAAACACATGTTAAATCTGAGCATTTTAAGTGTTTTTTAAAAAAAAAGTTGTAAAAACATCTGTGTATTTCTTTTAGAGCTTAAATTGAGAGACAAAAGAAAAATTTGAGAAAAACTTCGAAGAGCCTCCTGGCTTAAGAAAAGAAGATTCAATAACAAACGATGCAAGAAAGTAATTTTTTAAGCGCTCTTTTAGTTCTATTGAGTCAAGTTATTAAAATTCATGTGAGACGTTAAAATTCTCCACATTTTAAGTTTATTAAATGAGCACGATTAAAATTCTATTTAGGCTGTCTGTTAATTAATGCAGGAGAACTGGTTTAAAACTTTATTCTAATGAATATTTAAATGGCTCAAAGAAAAACAATTATCTTGTTTATTTGAGAAAAAAAAATTAACTGAAATAAAGAAAAAAAATCTAAAAGAAGCAGGATTTATACACCTCCCTTCCCAAATAGACAAATGCAAAATGATTTATAAAAAGAGTCTAAAAGTATAAAATGTATAAAATGGTAAAAAGAGTATAAAAGGGATGGGATTATTATTTATGTAGTTAAAACTTGATTAACAAACATCTTGCATAATGAGCAAAACAAAATATCAAAATGTGATTTACTTTACGAGCAATGTTTCGCTGAATAAATGCGAGGAGCCAGGTAACGCCACATGCTAGATTAGTATGCATCAGTATCGAGGGTCTGTTTGAAGATATCTATCTTTTTATATAGAAGTTTTGGTTGGATAACGTTGTTGAACGCGACTCCGAGGGGTTTGAGCAAGTGCCGTATGAAGCCTTTAACGGCGAGATATTATCTGTGACCAAGGTTACAGGTCTAGAGGTGGATATCAACGATGTCGAAGAGATGATGGAAGAATACAGCCAAAGTTACAGAATAGTTTATAGGGGTTCATTCTGTGTCATAAGAAAAAACTGCGGAGGAGATTTGGCGAGAAAAAGAGAAAATAATAGCTTCAAAAATGCAATAACCTTCCAGGGAAATAAGGGATATACAGAAAAAAATGTGAATTTATTTCATCGCATATTGAGAGCTATTGCCTTATCATCTTGATAATGCAATGCTAATAAGCCATGCGAACTACAAAATCATTTAATGATAATGCTGTCTGATTTTCACCAAATTTCAAAGTGCAGCTTAAGATAATTATCTTTTGAGAATTTTCTAGTAAAAAAAGCATGAATTATAAATAATAAATTAAATTATTATAAACTAGTTTGAGTGTTTTATTTTTCGGAATGGAACACGCTACCCTATTTTATATGGATTTCCATGGAAAAATTTGCTTCACTTAAACGAATTTTCCACATTACGCGCAAGATGCGTGAAAGAATTAGGCTTGTTAAGTGAGGTTCCACAGTAACTTCTGTTTCCTCTTTTAAGGTTATGATTAAGATATTAATTTTGGAGCCAAGAAAAAGACATAAAAAATCAAGGGTTTTTTTTTCTTCATATTTATACTTTTTTTTGATTTGCAGACTTAGTGATTTAAATTCGAACTATTCAAAGATACAATGGCAACTCTTTTGACTAAGTTAAAATTACGTGGAATGGCTAGGCACCTTCAATTGCATTAAGGTGATTGGATGTGATTGGTAACTTGATTGATTTTCGATTACACAAATCATCAAATCCCAAACAAAAAAAGTTGGCAAGAATTACTGGAAAATACAAAAGCGTTGAAATAATTGCAAAGAATGTTGCAGCATTCGGCAATCCCATTGGATGAGTCACCTTACATATTTTCTTTTTGAGACTACTGCACCAGATTAGAAAATATATGACGGTATTACTGATTTTTAGCTCTTTCATTCATTACAAAATTCATTATAATATCAGACTGCTGAGTTATTATTGTGACTGATTAATCAAGATATTCATTAAAAAAAGAAATCGAGAAATTTCAAAGCCCTTGACACAATGTAAACTTTTAAAGGTTACAGGAAAACGCTTCTCTGTTTCAATAGTTGGATTTCTTCCAAACGACACTTAAAAGAAATTAGAAATTTCTAACTTCACTTTACTTTGGCTGAAGTAAAAATTTGGAAAGAAAAAAATTTCAGACGCAAAGAAATGGAACCTTCTTTTTATTGACCAAGTACTTTGCTTTAACTACGTCAATAATCCCCCCCAAGCTCTTTATCTCAAATAATTTAAATAATTATAGGTATAACCATGAGAAATGAATAATAAATAAGCGAATGTATGAGGATGAAAATTTCTATCTACTATGAAGGCGTTAGAATCGATATATACATATATGTAAACATATTTGAGCAGTTGCGTGGTCGAATAGAAGAAGCTTTTGAAAATTTTACTTCGTTTCATTCCATCCCGAAAGGCATAATTTATGAACAAGAATAAGGCGTAAGAAATACATCAGTCTACATCGCGACACAGGAGGAAAGAAACCCCACGAAATTCTCCTTTTAATGGTTTTTACAATGAGATTTTGATAGGAATTTCTTTGACACCTGTCAATTTAGAAAAGGGAAATATAGATATCTATAAAAGAATGTGCTAAACTCTAAGGATTTTCATCCCTCCACTCGGAGCGTTAGAAAATGCTGATATAGCAGTTTATAGAGTACGTGTAGGATTAATTAAATAAAAACAAAGGAGGAATTGGATCAGGAAATAAGCGAACATTTTAGAGTGAATTTAATATGGGCTAAATTTAGATACAAATTTGAAAATTAATTAGATTTAAATTAGATTTAAGGATATGATTACATAAATGCAATGATGATTATGTCCAAAATTGAAACTCGATTCTTAATAGCAAATGATATAATGAATTGCATCAGATATTCTATCACATTTGCTTTACACGCACTGTTTCACTAGTTACTAAATAAATAATGATCCACGGCTGGTTTAAAGATTTGCAACGAACTGAAGATTAAATTATTCATAGCAGTAGTACAAATGCTAGTTATGAAATTATTATTTATTCGTTCACGCATTGCCATCGATGAACGGGCGTATGCCAGCAGTGAAGTCCTCGCGTTTGCGCAAACAGGCCTATCCTTTCAGAGAGTGAATTGGACTATCCGGCAGAAAGCGGAAAAGAGTCCGGCCAGGAGGATGGTTCTGCTGACTCGATGCTGCTGCTGGCGATCCGTCCGGAAGGGGAGCTTCGCCAGCGGAATCTTCACCCTGGTACGTATCCCTTTCTTCCCATATCAAAGTTTCCCAACTCGACGAAATTCTCATTGTGGGAAAAAAAACGTGATGCAATATCATCAGTCTTTGGAGAAGTTTTACAATAAAAAAATATAAATAATTAGAGAAGTTGACACTTATTCGTTAGATATAACCACGAGACAGTGTAATGATGTGGAATTGGGATGTTATGGATTTGGAAAGGTAACTAAAACAAATGCGTTTAAGAAAAATGCAGATTTTTGAGAGGTTTTAAAAAACAACAGTATATCTTTATGTAAAGTTTCTCGATTTTAAAGAATGTTTAACACAGTTACTAATTATTTTAAATTATTAATTAAAGTCTCTTAAAAATAAATAATGTCAATACAAAATGTTGTTGCCATTGAGAAACTCCTAATTTTACGAGATTTTTATGTTCTATACAAGTTTATAGAAACCACAGTAATTTGCAATTCTTGTTGAATAATTTTTTTTCTCAAAGACAATTTGATTTTAAACGCAATAATTTATTATTGTAATCCATTAAAAATGATTCTCATTTTACTTAAAATCAATCTTTCTTTTTTTTTTAACGCAAAATAATTATTTAAGGGCATTTTTTTTAAGGTTATGCTATCACAATTTTCAGACTTAATAAAATCCCTGTTAACAACACTATCTATGTCATTTCTTAAACCATTTGCAACAGTAGTACGTACATATGATTTATCAAATTTCATTCCGAATGAAAGGAGGTATGTATAAATGGCCGTATTTTTATTCACACAGATTATCGAAACTATACATATGACACAAAATTTCAATTTATATATGTATAATATTTGTGCATAATTTGAAGAAATACATATTATATACTCTATTCCACTTCCTGTAAGCAAAAGTACATTTTGAAATTAAAATTTATTTTTTGAAGTCTTATGTAGCAGAAGCAGTAAGTCGAAAAAAATGTGCATTTCGCTTTCTTTTTAAAGATTTCACGCCTATCTATTGTAAAAAAAAAAATCTTTTGACATTTTATTTATGCTTTCGCTGGATTGAATTATATATAATAAGATTTAATATTTAGCAGCTCCGACTTAATTTTTTTAACGTAGGAATACAGAAAAAACTGCAGTATGGAATGAATTTGCTTACTTTTATTGATGTGCCATTTCTTAAATTATTCTTAAATGCAAATTGTATTCATTTAAATGAAAATTAAGTATGAAAAGTACATGTAAAGAATTAAATTATATGAAAGTATGAGTAAAGAAATCGTTTCCTACTCCAATTTGAAAAACCAGGTTCTAAAAATTTCTAAATGTTTGTAAAATTCTTCTTTCATTATAGGTGGTAAAAGTTAAAAAAAAGTGATAGAAATCGAATTATTTTGGCGATTAAAAAAAACCGTATATTTAGATGATTGTAACAGTTTAGTGATAAAACATTTAATGATTCAACAATCGATTCCGTGAAAAATTATTTTAATGAATAACGAAACGGTGTGCCGCTCAAAGTGTAGGGCTGCTTACTTTATAGTAAGTGGGTTTCAATTTTTTAAAGACAAAAGAGTTTAAAAACATTCACTGGAATTTCCTTATTTTAAAATAGACAATTTTTTAAAAATCTTATAAAGGGAATAATTCGAGAACTTTCCAGCAAACTTTCAGGAAAAGTAAAATATAAAAATTATTTTATTGATAGAAATAATTTTTATATAGTTTGTTATGTAAAATAATCTATATTTACATGAGAAGACAGGCAAAAATATTACGTGATAAAAAGAGTCGATTTGCTTAAACTGAAATAGCAACTCTTAATTTTCGTCAAAGTAGATGTCAGAACCAAACAGCTCTTTTGTAATGAAACTGAAATATATATATATATATTTAAAAAAATCTTTCAATATATGCTCAATAGATCTGCTGTCTCCCCAGTGTTATAAAAAGTTATCTTACTTCCATTACAACTTTGAGTTAACTGAAATTGTTCATACACCTTAGGACAAGCATTACCCTAAGCGTTAACGTTTCCCCCAACTCTTAACGTTTCTGCCAATATTCTCTAACCAAAACTTATTTCTTTTGTCATGCTTAACCTAGTCTTAAAATGTGTGCTTCATCTTTTCGAATCACATTGCAGATGATAAATTACTGTGACCTAATTTTCGATCGCGTGAAAAAAGGAAGTGCATCCTTACGTGCGAAATTAAAAATGAGCTCGATTTATTCTCAGGACGATCATGTAATTTATATTGTTTTTGAAAATTGTCTTCTCAACAAATTAGAAATTTTGCTAATTTGCTATTCCGTCTTTAGTAATCGTCATTAAGCAACATTATTAAATTAAATAATAACTATTTCTCTTAGAAATGCCATTACTTCTATTTTTTTCTTCGTATAAATAATTATTTGAAAGAAACAAAATTTATCCTTTCTTCTGGCGTAGCGTATTTAAAAAAAACAGTGGGTGTGGACTTCCAAACACTTGCTAGCATACTCTCTAATAAAGGTATTATACCAGAAAAGATATCTTACGTGGCATTGGCGTACGATAGTCACGTTATATTAACCTTTCGCGTGAATTTAACATTTTTACTGAATCTATCGTGTCATCCTTGGCGAGTTTTTTGCAGACTAAGCCCTGGCGTGTGGTTAATAACATCTGAAAATCCAATATGTATTTTAGATGCGTTTTTCCCAATCGATTGAAACAAAAATTTGTTAAAAAAACTACGCTCATAGTCACAAAATTTCGTTTATATGTTTCTAAAAGTACAGACCGACAGATTGTCAACCTCTCATTATATTTCACTTAAAATTTGAAAGGTGTCTACAACATAGATGTTAACTCTGTGTGCCGAATTTCTATGTAGATCTTTTCATTTTGTAGCTATCATGTAACTTATATTCGCATAACTAGATAAACGAACATTCCCTGAACAAACTATACACAATATTTGATTAAAAAAAATTGTAATTTTGATTCAAAGGACTATATACCAAATTTCATCCGTCTAACTCCATGAGCTTTTGAATTCTACCGACAGTCAGACAGACAAACGGATGAACATTTTCTAAAAATGCATCTTTCGATCTTAGGGAGGTCTAAGCAAGGAGATTCGTCAAAATCTCCAGTTTCAATTTTTTGACAATTTCTGTACTATCTCTATACTACGCATACGAAGAAGTAAAAAGTGAAAAGCAAGACGTTTTGGCTAATCAAAAAAGAGAAACTTCTTAATAAAGTGAAATGATTATAAAAAAATATATGTTTTTTAAAGAACTTTTTCTATTTCGTAAGGAAAATTTCGTCACGTTCTATTTAGTTTGAAAATTCGAAAGAAAGTTCATTTCTGTTCATCTTTTACATCTAAGAACAAATAGATATTAATTAAATTCAAACAGATTCACTCTCAAGTGAAGCAAAAAAAAAAGAAAAAAAAAGAGAGAGAGAGAGAGAGAAATTTTATATCTTGATTCTTTTTTAAATTCTCAAAAAAAAAAATATGTTTTCGCGTTGTTAAAATAAACGCATTTACTATTCTCCTTATTATTTTTCTTTTGGCGTTTACCCAGTTTCATTTTATACTTAGACCAAGTCTGGAAAATGCTTGTTGAACCTTAGTATCCATCCATTAACCTTCACATCTGCAGTAAATGAAGGACACGATTTATAAAATAAATAAATAAATGTACTCTATCTGAAAGATAAATAAAGAGAAGATCGCCTTCTTTCGGCTGTCTTTTTTTTGTGGCATTTGTAGAATGCAAGAATAAATAAAAGGCTACAGCATTACTGTTAGAGATTTTTTTTCATGAAACATCTTTTCTGGGTTGTTTTTCTATGTAAAGTGTATCACAATATTAACTCAAGATTTGAAATTTCCCCCATTCGTGCAGTCAAGTATTGACAAACCTATTAAAAAATCATTTGAGAACTGATAGTTTAGGGTTAATAAAAGTGGAGCGTTACACGATATAACAACGTGTTAACGAAAGATTTGAGTTAAATAAAAACACAGTTTTTTTCCTTTAAATTATTATATTTATATTGAATCATGAAGTATACAGGATAAGAATAATGTATGGAATAACACATTGGGCAAATGGCCTCCACGGCTTGCTGGCACATATGCACTCTTTTGTAGAAATTTTCCATAACCATTTTCTCCTTTAATGCACGCGTGCCTATGGGCATGTTGGCATAGACCTTTGGCTTCAAACTACTCTATATAAAGAAGTACAATGGCCTTAAATTACACGATCTAAGGGGCCAGTTCTCACATTTTTGAACTGTGGCCTTCAGACTTTCATTATTTTTGAAATATTGTTCAACAATGAAAACACGTTGTTCTATTATTTAACGCTCCATTTTTACTAATCCTAAATTATCAGCTGTCAAATTGCTTTTTAGTAGGGTCGCCAACACTTTACTGCACGAATGGTGGCAAATTCAAATCTTGCGTTAATTTTGGGACATTTTTTAATTGATTCCTTCTCGGAATAGATGAAAACTTTTGATCTTTAAATTTGAATAGTAAAATTTATTTTCTAAAATTAGAAAAGCACATCGAAATGAAAGAAATATTTTATTTCTATATTTCTTTTATGAAAAACGAATATAAGAAATAGATTACTTGGCCAGCGCATGAAAACACAATGTATCTTTATGTTAAATTAGGTTACACTAACATATTATATTAAATTAGATTGGTTAGTGCGATTGCCAAGTCAATCTATTTATTTAAACCATAAAAGACTTTTGATATTGATATGGTCACTATAAGATGTTGTTAGGTTAGCTAATTACGTAATAACTTAAGACAGAAGAACCCTTAAGTAGGGACTGAATAAATTGACCAACTTGGTATTACATGGATCTCACAACTTTTTACGATAGAAGAACTGAGTTGCGAGACTTGGTTTTTTTTACAAGTTATGTTTTTGATGGCATCTCATTTCTTTTTGTAGATAGTTCTTTTCTTATTTTTGTATGTAGTCTTCCTCTTTTTCTTTTCCGGTACTACTTCTTGAGCTTCAGCTACAGTTTTTCGCAAAGCCACTCCCTTATATGTCCGAATATAGTCAATAATAGAAATCAGTCCCGAATTTATATGGTATTTATAAATTTTTTATGGTATTATTAAATTTATTTGGAATGGTATTGCAAGTGCAATTATATGTCAAATTTTTGTTTTAATAGATTGAGAAGAAACGCGTCGAAAGCAGAAATTTGATTTTTGGATACCTACTGTTAATGCGTGTCAGAGACTAATCGCCAAATAACTCGCCAAGGATGACGCGATAGATTTAGTATAGAAGTTATTTATGCAGTTGGTGTATCTAGAAAACTAGATCGAAATTGCAAAATATTTTAGTTTTTCTTTGATTTATACACTAAACACTAATTGTATTCTAAATTTGAAGCTTCTATGTCTGCTAGAAGTGCCTTAGAGTTTTGATGATCGGTCAGTCAGTCAGTCCGTCAGTGACAAAATTTACAAACTTTGACTAGTTATAATTCTTAAACTACTGGTTCTAATTTAATGAAATTTGAAATATACCGTGTTTATATAATGCCTGCTTGGTGACGGAAAATTCAGGCTTCTAATTTTATCCACAATGAAGTTATAGGGGACCGAAAATGGCCTGAACTGCTTCGAGAAAAGGATGGTACAGCCGTAACGCTTGCTTTTGCTCGACTTGGCGGGGGCACTGCCTTGCCCCCAGATTCTAGACATGAAAAAAAAATGTATCATATACTCTTAATTGAGGAATGATTTTATCTTTATTTTTCTCTGAGAAGCATTAATTAGAATTTGTTAAATCTAATTTGGCTCTTGTTTATTTAATTTTTTTATTGCATTTGGTATTTTTCCTAAAATTTTTTCAGTCTAAAACAAAATAATAGCCATTAAGTTTAAACATTATTAAGTTGTTTTTTTGTAAGTTCTTCAGCGAGATGTCTAACATGAATAGAAACATGTCTGTGTATGAATAGAAAGATCTTGACCGAATGCAAAAAAAAAAAAAAATCCAATTTATTCTTCAACTACGATTTTTTTAAATCCAGAAAGGAAGAAGAACGTATTTCGAAAGCAAGGAAGAAAGATAACCACTTGCCATTCTTCTTCTCTCTTTCTTGTGAAATATTTAAAATTTTCTAACAGGTGATTTGTAATATAACACTAAGCTGAAACACATAGAAAATGTTAAAGGCAGAGTCAATCAAAACAAGCAGATTTTGCATTATATGAGTATACTTAGTTTTTTAAGCAATGTATTTCAATATTGCATTTCTGTCTCTGAGGCCGAGATACTTTGTTAGCTCAAAATAATAATGCCATTACGATATCTTCACAATATTGTCAGAACAAGACATTCAGAATATCGGATAGCCTCGAGAAGATATTGCACAGATTCTTGTAGCAGTAAGGAATAACTTCGCCATTAATATAAAATTCGCTATGCGTTTTATGAATTTAAATATTTGTAGAGTGATGCCTGACTTAGTTGACTGACGAGGTAGAAAGTATGAGTATGAATGCTTTCCAATCACCGATGCAAAACTTTCCTATTAAGCATATATGTTTTGCAAAGTTCATCAACATTCCCCCCAAATGGGGGATAGATGTTGATAAATTTTGCTACGAATCTGTAATGTTGCTTCCCAACACAATTGTTTCTATAGTAGGAAAGATAGTTTTACGATCTGCTCTATTGGATCCTGATCGCATGCCGGATCAATGACCCCCGGGTTTGGCTTTAAACTTGACAATAATTTGGTGACAAAATGGATACTCAGTTGACGACAAAATGATTTATTCAAGAATCTTCAGAAATTTTGGCGATGGGACTACTAGGAGGCGGGTTATGCTTGATTGTTTGAGAACCATCTGTACCCTGATCCGGAAGCTATAAAAGGCCGGCATTCCAAGCCGAAATTAGTCATATGAAGATTTGTATAGTTAGCTGACGATGAGTTAGTTGGATCACTCCAGCGAAGAGCAAGCGTTGAGTAGAACAAGAAATGAGTGGATTAAGAACTGAGCCGTGCGCCGAATCTTGGAGTTTAATATTGAAGCAGCATCAAGTCGTGTGTTGAGAGCCAGTCTTTTAGTAGTGAGTCGGAAGGTGAGTACAGCTAAAGTGAAGATATAGTGGAGAATAGTAGGAGTTTGAAGAGATCTTATTGAATAACTAACTACATGGATTCTCTCTTCCTGCTGAGTTGTATCCGACCACTGTGTGTGCTTTTGTGGTTGTTTACTACCGATTGCTACTTGTGGGCTGCTATTTGTTGAAAGTGCTGTTGTGTATTGATTGTGTATGTCTGTGCTGAATTTTGTTGCCTGTATCTTCGTGTCGATAACATTGTTATTTGCTATTGAAGTTTGCTGACTGTGTCACCATACACTACTACAGGTGAACCCGTTCGAGTTTTAGCAGAATAATTGTTGGGAACAACATATTCTAATGAAAAAACAAACAAATAAACGTAGTTTTACTATTTCCTCATCACTTCTATATTCCGTTTTCGCCCTCTCATTCCAATACCATATCTACTTATTTCTGTCTCTACTACCTTCAAAAAGAAATATATATATATATAAAATTCACAGAAGCAATATTTAGTGTACTGAGAATCTCAGCGCTTTAAAACTGGACTCTTTTATTCAGTAAAAAAAAATAAATGTTTTCAGTGACTTACATATTAAACGCCTTTCACATCTATATGAATAAATATATGTATAGGACAACATCTAATTAATTTATGTTCTAAAAATATTAATCTAACTCCATCTTCACTTAACCTTAATTTCTAAGTTGCGAGGGGTATCCTTTTACTCATGAAACCAAAACGATGAACTTGTAGATTCCTTTCTGAAACTATATAAGTTCCAAATACATCCTCATGCTCTCACTTTCCTGCTTTATGTTTTCTTATTCTATATGCTGCACCGTGCTCTCGCGTGGCTTTAGTAAGATATCTTGACACAAATTAAAATTCAGCTATTCCTTGAAAGCAAGAAGAATAAAAATTGTTAAAGAATTCTACGCCTATTTTCCTCAAAAATATATTACTTAATTACACACACACACACACACACACACACACACACACACACACACACACA
>JAPMOR010021552.1:210171-261719 GCA_026543865.1 Argiope aurantia
ACACACACACACACACACACACACACACACACACACACACACACACATGTATGTATTATATGATTATGTGTATATATGGTGTGTCTGTTCTGTGCAAAATGAATGACATTTCTCAATAATTTGTACTGTTATAGTTATCTGTATGCCACAGGAAGAAACATTCTGATATAGTTATTTCATAATTGCAGCTGTGATATTTAAGAAAGCGATTTGACATTCGGAAAAACAGTATCAGTATTTTCCATCATTTTTGGTAGCAGTTTATTCCCACGCAACCGTTGGGAATAAACTGCTGCTTTCTTCTAAGCTATTTTTTACCGCAAATAATCCAACTGGAAATAGCACAGTTTATTAAAATATAAGAAAGAATCCATTTAAACACTTGCAAATTTATTATACCTCAAAATTAATATTCTGGAAGTACAACAGTACTAAACTGTGAAAGGAAACTAATATCCCTTATGATTTATAGCAGAAAAATTTAACATATGCTTCCATTTACTTTTGAAAAATGCTAAATACTATTCTAAAAAGCTTTCATAATAAATTATTTTGCTTTCAGTTCCTCGTAAGGAAATTTTAATTCTCCTGTCAGCATAAACAAGTGCAACACTTTCTGCGTTGAGCGAGGTCATAATTTATGAAAATAGTAAGGAGGCGGAAACGTTTTGCTTCCAGATAAAAAGAAAAAGATAAAATGATAGAAGGCGGCATTGAAATATTTTTTTCCCTTCTCCTGGATCATTACCCCGATATTGCCGCATCAAGAGCCGTAATACCGAAAACGTGGCCTAATTTATAATATAAATTATTTGTCATTACTCAGTGTTTTATATATTTAAATTAATTTTGTGTTTTCTTTCCAAACTTTTAAAAAATTGCCAACAACAAGAACTGAATTATTAGCATTTTGTTTTTTAATTCTTGTAATTTTTCCAGCTTCTATAATTTATTTCATTTTACTATTTTTTCCGAAGATGTTATTTAACAATAAGAGTTTTGTTATTTCAATATAAATTATGCTTATTAAAAATTATTTAAAACAGCATTCGCTTTTTTCATTTTAAAAATTCATTTAGAAACATTTTGTGCTTTAGATATGAAAATTATATCTTTCGGAGCATTTTTCGGTAGTTCATTTTTAAATGAGGAAACAGAATTCACCACAGTAAAAGAATAAAAGAATATAACCTTTTATTAAAATAGCACAGTAGCATATACAGGATGATCAAGAAATAACCGGAGGTGTTCGGAAATATAACAAAATTTGGCCACCATACACATTAAAGTATGCGATTTTAACTTTTTAAGAAAAAAAAAATTAATACTGAAAAACGACGATAGGGGAAATCCTGGAGCTGCGATCGAAAACTTTATTATGTAATTTCTTTATACGGGTACTTTGTGACATGATATAAAAGATAAAGGGAACAGTTGAGGAAATTTATGTCATTCTGCAAGAATTCGCCCGTTGATTGCGTTACCACTACGTGAACGCGCCTTATTAGTCAAGCTGTTTTATCAGCAGGATGAAAATGCCAGTGCTCATTTTCGTGAATACCGGCGGTTAAAACATTTACATAGAGGACCGATGGCCATAACTAACTTACGAAGAATGGTTGAAAGATTTGAAACAATAGGAATTCTTGGTATGCAGCCAGGCCAAGGACGTAAAATTATCAAGCATTAACACGTTGCAACTGCTGTTATGGATTAGGTGATAGCTAATAAGTGTGGTACCAGCAGTGCACGTTTAATATAACGACAAACAGATACCCCATTCTCGACGATGCAGAAGATATTGCGTAAGATCTTGAAATTTTTTCCGTGTAAGAAAACACCCATTAACTGATGACACTGATCTGAAACTTGGCAATTTCCGGTTGTGAGGCGGTTCTGGTTCACTTGAAAGGCGTTGTTTATCAAGGACATTCCTACTTTAAAAAATCGAATATCGTTATATGTCAGACGAATAAATGCTGATATGCTGCGAGCCACCTTGCAATTCAATTATTGGAACATCAAGTTGGTGGTCACCTTGAGCCAAATTTGTAAATCGCTAAAATAAGCGTTTTTCATTCTCATGAGGTAAAACCTCTTTTTCTAATAAAAGGATATTGTTCTTAATTTTGTCTATTGGTAGAACTGAGTATCAAAAGAAGGGGTGGATACCATAGATACCGCTATTAGTTCATAAATTTTGTATACATATAAAATGTACGGATAATTTTACTATTAAACACGAATTACATAAATTGCTCAATCCAGTCTTCCTTAAACAATACTGGCACATGCCGCTTGGATAGAGTTTGTGCTAAAACCGGTGTACGCATATTATGGTAGATTATATGGTACAATATGGTATAATATCTTTAGTAAATTCCTTGAAACAGAAAAAAAGGTTTAATTTCTGTCTAGGATTTTTATAATATTTAAATTTACAGCACCATCTCTATGATTGATTTGTAAATTGCTTTTTTAAAAATATTATTGTGGAAAAAATTTAAATTACAAATAGAATTTTAATGCAAACTATACGTTTCTATTAATTAATGCATTTTATACTTAATTTTAAAATATGTAAAGAACTTTTGATGCACTTTGTATATTTATAAACTATATCAGTCTATATTTCAGGATATCTTTCATGTTAAGTAAAACTAGTGAAATAATTTAAAAATAAAAATTAATAAGTTTTACCAGAACGCCCACTTCGTAAGCAATAGTTTGTCCTTAATTTGAAAATCGACAATTATTTGTTACTTAGACATTTCTGTACAGATCAACTATATTCACAAACTAACATCAAATTGACTGCCTATAATTCATTAAATACCCCAGTGACACACGTATAATATTATATGGCATTAAATACTGTACAAAATATTGTATAATATTGTTGAATATTCTAATATAATATCCCACAATACTGTACAATATATGCAACATACTGTGTTATCTGGATATTCTACTGTTTATGAAATTTTTGAATGATTTTATTTTTATGGATTGCTTCAATTAGATCCAAAATTTAACTTTAAAATGATGAATAATAAAAATGGAAAATAAAAAAAAACATCCTGATTCGCTTTTATATTTCTTTCACTAACTTCCAAGTTTTATATTCTTATTTTATGGATCTACACTGTGTTTTTCCAAATTCCTATTCTAATTTTGGCTAAGCATTTTAAAATTGAAAAGATACTGATTAAACTAACTTTTACTAGAACAGAAACTTACACTTTCTAACAGCACCATTCAGCCAATAAAAGGACGACATTATGTGTATGATAATCAGAGTAAGGAACGATAATGCGTTGTGAGCGATCGTAAAGAAAGCTGTATTGGCCGTGGATAATGGTTAGCCATATGATGCCTCTTTTCATGTCGCCCTCAATGACATTGTGCTCGCTGAATATTTAGGATTCATTCTCCAAAGCTGAATTACCCCTAATGAATATTGTTCGAAAGTTATCTTATTTTATAGACAGTCTTCGACTCTGTTTAATTTGGGACTTCTGTTGTATCTTTTTTTTATTGGTTTTAAATATTTTTATTTAATTTGATTTGTTTCATGTTTAGGAAGATGATATTTTGCAATCGATTTTTCATTCACTTCGTGCTAGAGATTTGAAATTTTCTACATTTATATTTATATTAATAATAAAGATGAATATGTGTGTCTGTTTTTTGAGGCTGTACAGATCAGACTGTTTGAATTACAGCTACCAAATATCCGACCTTGGAAGTCGGGGATGAGCGCTTCAGGGCGATTTTTAAAAATTTTCATTATTTAAAAATTAAGCTAAATGCTAGTGTTTTTCCGTGGTAACTTCTTAAAATTTCACAAACATTAAATTTTACACCGTTTTAAAATTAAAACATTTCCATTATGAAGTAATCATGCAAATTTTTGGTGAATTTTGGCCTTTTTTAAAAAAAATACTTTTTGCATATTTTGCAGTATTTGTTTACATCGTTACTGTAACGATGAAATTCAAATCATATTTATTATTCCATCAACTATTTAATCCTAATGAATTTCTTCCAATGTAGAAAGCTCAAATGGAAGGATTCTGTTTAATATCTGAGTAGTTTATGAGACGGATAAAAAATTTAGAGAGCAATACCACGAACTTGAGAAGATAGATGAATTGGACATTTACAATTTAACAGTGCTCTGATATTATTGGATTGATCCCTATTAGAAAGATTCAAGTACATAGTAAACAAAGCGTTTGTCAAAGAATTAAAATAACACGGTTTTGCACCTAATGATTTCACAGAATCATGATCTTGAAATTATGTCTTAAATGAAATGAAATAAAACCAATATTCCCGAGGAAACCAGTTGGCTGGAAAAGGATATAAATAAAAAGAAAAGTCCTCTCTATTACGATTAAAACTGCGTGAATAATGAAAATTTGAATATTAGCATCTTCTAATAACACGATTTTAGACCATTCTATCAACAGTTTCAAAGGGGATACGCCAAACAGAGCTCAAATTTTCCAAAGGCTGATTGGAATAAGATTATGAAAATGTTAATTATTCTAAAATTGTAATATTCAGAACTTCATGATTCAGTCAGATTGGATCGCAGAAGATAGAATTTTTTTTTTATTTAAAAGTTGGAGTATCAAAAATATTTCTCAGAATATAATTTCTTAGGATCAAAACATTGTATTAAATTTAGGCTTCGTATTTTTTAAAAAATATATTAATGCATCTAAACAAAATAAAATATTGTTATTTACGACATTTAATTTTTATTTTTTGAAAATAAAACTAAAAACTGCATTTTTGATGATTCAGAGAAATAATTTTTTGAGATATTGCCTACATTATGAAAATTATTTTGTAACGCACATAAGAATTCAATGGCGAGCGATTCTGTTTTTGTACTCATATTTAAAATATATGCTTGGTTTCATCAAAAATATTTTTGTATTAATTGAAGTTTAACATAAGGTTAAAATTTTATGGGAGCTGTCAGAAAATTAGACATACATAGTACATTTAACAGACCGGCTTAAGGCTTCTATAATAATATGAGTTATATGACTATCAAAGTTTAAAAAATATTTTGAAGAAGCTATTAAGAGACCAAGTTGACATCAAATAGTTAATAGAAACTTTTAGAGAGCATTAATACGAGCCAGCTGGTTGCTAAAGGCTATTATGTAATATATGTTGAATGGCAACGTATTTTTGATATTTTTATCAGCTATTTATTTATTAATCACTTAATTGAATTTGATTTTATATAATGGTGCTACCTGGAATTGAAAAAAGTTTGGTGATTCTAAAATCATTGAAAAAGATATTCAAAGACTCATAATCAGATTGATTTTAATTACAATATTATGAATCTTTTCTTTGTTGGAAACATTAAAGTGTCAAGAAAATTCGAAATAACTCTGGGATTGTGTAAAAATTTAGAAAAACGTAAAAGTATGCCCATCTTTATCAATTTAATAATTAAGTATTAGATAACGAAAATAATTAATAATATCCTTCAAATATATTTTTGTGTGATAGATAGGGAACGCATAAAAAGTAGTTTGTAACTTTTCAAATACCTATAAAATATTTTTATCCTTTTAATTTTAGAAGTTTTCTCAATGATTAAAATAAATCGCACAAAAAGAAACAACACAAAATCTGTTTTGGGTATATTTTCATCCAACAGTAATGGGAATGTGGATGTTAAATTTATGTTTCAATATTTTATAGACTCTTACTTTTTATTAAAGGAGTTAAGAAAAAAGAAAAGAGAAACGAGCACATGCTACGAAAAACTCTCAAAATTTAATACAAATTCGAAATTTCTATGTAATTACTCATTGTTATTTATTTAATCAGTTGTATTTTCCTATAATCGTTGATGTTTTATCTGAGTTTATGTTTTACTCGTGAACTGACCAGTAGAATCATGAAGGAGTATTAGTTAGCACTAAGAGCAACATGAAGACAAAACGGTAGAGTATTTGTTACTTTTTAAAAAGTCATATATGATAAAGGAGAGAAAATATAATACAGTATTTCAAGGGCAATTTATTTAAAAACTGATGAAACTGAAACGAAAAACTTGCATTGTATCTGGGATTCCATTTAACCATGTTTCTTGACTGATGAAATCATTGGGGCAGAGAGACAAACAGAAAATTCCCAAGAAAGCTTTTTTGGATTCAGAGTGATTTAAAATGTTGAAAAGAATGATGTCGATGATTTTTTGGACAACTAATTTTATAAAAATAATACGCATGAAATCTTTGTTAGGAAAAATTGTCACTGATCCGGAATTTTAAATCATTTCACCCACATCTATTTAAGAATGAATCCAACAATAAATAATCGGTCTGAAATCAACAATCAAATCCAATGATTAGTTGATCGCTCTAAAATATTTATTTCTGAGAAAATATCTTTTAAATACATTCTATTTTCGAAATGGGTGGTGAATCTTATCAAGAAATAGTTTCAAAGAAAAAAAATATTGGCAATAAAAAAATTCAATAAGAGCGAATTTTTTAAAAAAAGAACTAAAAATACCTTGCTTCTATTCAGCAACATATATTCTTATTGTGTAAACTTGGAAGATAATCTCATCAATTTCAAAAATAGAAAAGAAATTTTAGTTTGCTGTGAATAAAGTTTCCCTGGCTTAGTATGCGAAATGCATACGAAATACACCTCTATAGTTTAAGTTAGGTGAAAAGAAACGAAAACGCGTTTTCTTGAGTTTCCCTCCCCACTTTCGTAAGAAAGTAGTGGAAATATCTTAGTTCCAGTATAGCCCTTGACAACGTGCGAATGGAATACATTTTTTCAGAAGGCACTGTTTTCTGTAGTATTTTATCTTCTTGTGATAAAAGAAAAATTTTCGAGATTTTTCTAAGTGAAGAATCTTAACAATTGTTCATATAAGGAAGTTATATGTTGTACAGTTTCATATTGCCTAATGTCTCTGACTTAACTCTCTGACTGTGAAATTCTTTAAAATCACCATTTCGATGCGCTGTTTACAAATAAGTTCAAATACTTTTCAAAGAAAGTGAACTGATACTATATGTTACGCGATAATAATATAATATAATAAAAATCTGTAATCGTAAAACGCGGGATGCAACAGAAAATGGACTGATTGCCAACCCGCAGAAATCGCCGAATACGCAGCTGGAAAGATAAGCCTTTTGCGTAACTCCTAAATACTCCTTTTTATTTTACCTTTTCTTTATAACCATTTTTCTATTGATAAATAATTCATATGATAACATAAACTGTGTAATATATGATTATTTGTCAAAACCAAAATAGTGATCTAGTAAGTTATTGAGCTTACCTTAAGTTATTAATATCGGCTTCTGAATCAATCTGACACCAGTTTTTAAGAGCTATTCTTACACATTTATCTATATTCTTCTTCATAGAACTTTAATAGTGGTGGTTGATTTTGGTCCCAACTTTAAGATTAATTTTGCAAAAAATCACCAGGTGCCCTTTTCCGATACTCATACAATCATTTAGTTATCCAATATGATATTTGGAGGGCATACGCACTGTTACAAATGCTAGCCTCATCACCTGACGGTACTTTAAACGTGTGAGATCCATCATAAACAGCGGCCGTATTGTTCTAAAAAAGAAGTAATCAACTTAATTAAATCTTCTGTGTAATATATGTTCTGTAGATACTTTAAGAAAAAAATCGGTCATCGACTATATATAAGCATTCGAATTTCTGGTAGTTTTGCCTTAACCGCAAACCAGAGGTTAATCGCAAAACATCTCATACTGACTCAATGAAAATGCTAAATATATGCCAAAAATCTATCTTTCCTTAATATTATTTATTAGCGGCGTGTCATAAATATTGATTTTCTTTGCTGTACTACGAATAACCAATTCTTACGTTTGAAAATAAAATTTGAGCAATCGTGCCATTTGAGGCCTTGTTCGAGGTCCGCAATTTTATACAAATCGAAAGGATAACATTTTTATTAGAAAATAAGCAAGAAACTTTCGGAGAGACAAGTTATGCTCGCTTATTTATGCATTCATCTTTAAAAAATAATGCATGAAATATGATAAATTTGTCTTTATTCGTTTAGAATTCATATGAGATCTTTATAATGAATGAAAATTATCTTTTCTGTTATTTTATTTCAGTCTGAAAAAAAAAATTAAGATAATTTGTATGATTTCCTTTTCATTGTAATTCGTATTATTTTTTCCCGTCATTTAAAGATATATTATTTTATAAGATTCAATTAATTTTTTGAAAATGTCATCACTTTATAAAAGGTGATAATAAAATGAAGAAGCCGTATACAAATGGAGTGAATGTGCTGGGAAAGATATTTCTTTTGCATAAAATTATATTAATAATCATTATCCGTAATGATAGATGGTACAGAAATGGGCGAGAAAAAATAAATATAAAAAAAGAAGTTTTTTTAAAGTACTAAAAAAATAGGATTTTTTATTTTTATTTTTTATACTTAATAGTTCATTGTTTATTATTCATTGTGATAAATATTATGAAACATTTTAATAATTTTTCGTTAAATTCATTACAAGTCTTTGCCATTCGCATGATATAAAAATGCAATTAAATTAAATTAAATTTTTTTTCCAAAATGCTAAGAGCTTTCTCTTTACCGATTATAATTATTATTATCATCTAACACTACAAAAGAAACGTCTCTTTTACCACAATTTGTCTAATTAATGCGTTCTTCTTTTTATGCTATTAGTTTTGTTTCGCTTAAAAAAGGACATTTTCAAAATTTTTGATAAAATAATAATAATATTAAAGCCTAAAAGTGTACAAAATTTCTATAATTCTGGTATTGTAGAAAATGGTTGAAAAATAGATTTCGAACTTCTCTGTTTACGAAGATGAAACAAGCTAAAATATTTTTTAAAGTTAAAAATGGCAAGAAAGATTTATTTTAAACTTTTAGCAATTTTAATAAGAAATGCAACAATTTTAATAAAGAAACATTGTACACTTTTTTTCTGTATTATACATTTATCCTAATATAAACAGTGCATTCACATTTAGCAAGAGAAGGTGCTTTAACCACATGGGGATTTGATTGGAAAATAAACATAATAGAAAGAGATACAGTGGGCACAAAGTAGGGACGTAAACCAACGAAGAAAATTTTGTATAGATTAAAGATGTGACTTATAATTATCCAGAATGAATTCGAAATTTCTCGCTTTATTCTGATTTTACGTTAACAGAATTCAAAAGACCAGAAAAACGAAAATTTGAAATATCGAATAGTTGGAATTTCTTACATTTTGTTGTGTCTGTTACAAAGAACATGATGAAATACACATTTTTAAAGAACGATATGTGATTTTCCGAAGAAAAGGACGCCATTAACAAGCACTAATGTTTAATGGTCAATAAATAATAATGATATTTTATGTTTAAAACTAGCTTTAAAAGCAAATTTTTGAAAAAAGAATAAGATTAAAACCCTTTTTTTAAAATCATTATTTGGCGATTAAATTACATTTTTATAGACCTTCCTGGTGATCTACTTTAAATGAAATTCTAGGAGTTTAACAACACAACAAATACTAAAGCTTAAAATTTTTTATGGTATTTTAAAAAGTTCCCTAATATCTTCTTTTATATGAAGCACCTACCTGTTGTACAACACCAAAAAAAAAAAAAAAACTCTCGGAAGGGTTAATGAACCGAAGAGCATTAGATTAATTTTAATCGAAATCGATCTTTGCTTCTGGGCTATCTCATTAGAGCTGCTCCACGCTCCCTTTAATCGATTTATCATCCGGCTAATCGTCAGCTCTTATTTATTATTTCCGAAAGATCATCGCGGGTTAATGCGCTGTGCATTAACCTCATTTATCTCAGAACGTGTCACACTACATACAATCTTCTACTGCCGAGCAGGTCCTCTTTAGACATAAAATTCCTGTAAGACCTAAATTATTCCTGATCAGTAAGAAATAAGTACAAGTGACAATTACCTAAACGAATATTTTCTTGCTTATTTTGGAAAATGCAGAAATCGATTGCGGAAAATGCCAGAAATTTGTTTAAATATAGATCAATTATAAATTAATAATAATTTTCGGAACGACGTAGCTTTAAAAACAAAAATTGCACACTTCATTGCTAACTGAAAGAAAAACGAAATGGTATTAAATCTTTATTTCCATATTGTTACTTTCCTGCGGGAACCAGGTAAATAAAGCGTCGTTTTGTAAAAAATTCTCGGAACGAAGTTAGCCGATGCGATGATGGCAATTTGGCCATTTCTTAAGGCAATCCCTAAGGTTCGTCAATTTTTACTGTTCGCGATTACTGCTTTCAAGAAGTTAAATAAAGATACTATCTACATATTTCCAAACAATGGACAATGAATGAGCCCCAGAATAGTATTGTCACCTTTTTAAAAATATTTCTAGAAGCATTAAGATATTGATATGTTTGGGAAAAATTGGATTACACTATAAATGCGTGTCGAGTAATGAAAGAAGATCGAGAACACTTGTTGAACTATTAAAAAAGACATTTCAAGAGTTCAAAAAACCTGTTGGACAATTGAAATTGTTATATATTGCTTATATATATATATATATTGTAGTTAGGAAATTTTGATATATTGTAGTTGAAACATTATTTAAAATATAACATTTAAATCTGGTAATTAGTTTGGAATTATAATGCATTATCATACTTAAAATCCATTTATTTAGATTAAAGCAAAGCATTGCCAGTATTAATGATATTATTTAAATAGTAAACAGCACAGTTGCGCAAAACTCAGTGTATTAAGTGTAAGAGGAGGCAGAAAACATGAAAATTTTACAAATGACAGTACACAAATCGAAAATGAGTGCTAATCCCCAGCTCTATGAATGGATTGAAAAATTAAACATATATTCTGGCTGTGTAAGAATATACAGAAATGTACAAATACAGAGATAGTTTGCATATACCATGCACATAGATGCTGACGGCAATGGAAGAGCTGTCGTATGATTGCTTATGCAACGATATCTAATCAGACTTATATCGCGCCACCGAAGTATCCGAATATGTAGTAGTCTGCCATACATAAATTGCACTTAAAATTGGTCAGATATAGAATTTGCAATCGGTGTTATTATCTTGTCATTTCTGCATTTTCATGTATCATGCAGATTCATAAGATGGTGTATCTTGTTATCCACTATACTGTGCTTGTGATTAAATTTTGCGCCTATCACCTGTTCAGACTACTTTTACGCTAAATTTTGAATTACCTATATTTTACCACTCTTTATCATATTTTTTATTCAAGGGAAAAAATTAACACTGTAACATTTTGTATTCGCAGGATCTGGCACGACTAGTGCTTGTGTTTCTATATTCTCTTGTCTTTCATACATCAATTCACTATGCTACCGGGCATAACAAGAGGTTAGAATCATTGATAAGTGTATTTTTACATTTCAGAAATTTCCCATTTCAACCTGTAAAGAAAGATGTCGTCAAATACACTATTAGTGTTTATTTCAAAAATAGTTAACTAATTATTAGTATATTAAAAGAATGTAAAAAGCGATTTGTTTCTTATTTTGACAACAAATACCAAAATTAACAAAGAAATATCTTTGAATTTTCCTATTTCTTAATTATTCTAGATTCAAGTATATCTATTCATTACATAATTGTATCGGAGATAAAATCATTTGAAATTCGATAGGAGTTCATTGGAGAAAAGGATGATTCTGAGAAATTCTTGATGTGTTCATCATATAAATGGACATATTCTCATGATCCCTCTAGTAAGAGATCTCTCATCTACGTTTCTGAATACCATTAACATTACTTTAATGCATTATTAAGCTTATCACTCAGCGTTGATCTGCTTAATTTGCAACCGAGCAAATTAAGCGGTCACGAGCGTTTCCAAGCGTAAACAATTGACAGGGTCATTAACGTTGTGGGTGTTAAAGATACCGCTTCAATAGGGTTGCTGTGGCAAGGAGTAGCCTTTAATTTATTGTTACATGGAATACTTGCATGTTAAAGCTTTAACTGTTTCAATTAAGGTTGAAAATCAGAATTATCAAACTCCTTTAAAGGACGGGTGCAACATTGTCATCTACTTTCGTCTCGATATGTTTACAATATATGTTTAAATTAAATAGTAATATACAGATTGACTAAAAAAAGCATCCCAAAAGTAAAATAAGACGACAGAAAAACGGGTGAATGAATATGTTTTATTCCAATTGCTGAAAAAAGATATATATTCTAAATTTGGTTGTTAGTATTGTTTATTTCCAAAGTTTGAAGGATTTATGTACAGTGGTTTTCGAGACATTATAGTACCTTACTGGGACACTTATTTCTGGTCGCCTGTTTATTATTATTTTCAGTAAAGGTATTTATGCATTTAAAATGCCAAAAAATTGAAAAATTCAAGCTTTAAAATATTGTAACTATTTTTTTTAATAATTTTTACATTACTTTAAAATAAAAAAATAAAAAAAAGGAAATTCTCAGGCACGCATTAATTCAAATAAGATGGTAGTTAATAATTAAATTTTATTTAAATTTTCGATGCATATATAATTGAAACTAAATTTTCAGTATAGAATTTAAACTGATAAATGGAAATAACTCTGTAGAAGCCAGATTATCACGAATTGCATCAACTGTTAAAACCGTCTGTTAACCGAGCAGATTCCAGTCTTGTGTTTTTTATTTCTTTTTAATAAAATCAACGAGCTTTTCAGAAGAGGTGTCAAAGTTACACCAAATTTGATTTTCGTGTCACAATTGATTTTAGAAGGCTGTTATCGGGAGGTTATCATTTTTAATCAAAAAATTATTTAGAGAAAGAATACAAAAACATATTTTCACTTTTACACTTCAACAGTGGCATGATCAAATTCCATATATTATCCTGAAAAAAATATTACTTTAAACCTTTTTACAAATTTCCTAACTATTGGAAGGAAGTGTTAACCATTAACGAAGTACAAAAGGAACTGCAAATTAACTGTGCTTTCCGAATATTCTTATCAGTGATAAATCTTTTAAACCACCCTTTGGGATGGATGCGCGCGGGAAGTACTTCCACAAGACAGGGCCAAGCAAGCGCCGACCATTGCAGAACATGATGAGCACTATATTTTTATAAAACTGTATATAATAATGCATAAAAAGCAATGTTATATGTAACATTACACATTTTATTTTCATTTATAATAAAATTACAATTATAATTTGTAACTATGTAATATTACATATTTTATTAAATTATAAAAATAGTTATTTAATATTAAAAGGCAATTTTACTTTACTATTTTTGAAAATTTCGAAATTAAAACTAGATTACTAATGCAAATCTTTGCTAGAATATCTTCCATCTCAAAAGACAGGATAAATCGTAAATAATCACTTCGAAATGAGCACGTATTTCTCGTTATACTAGTTAGTACGTGTTCTTGTTTATATTTGAAAAAATTCAATGATTTACTGGTACTTGTGAATCATTGAAAAGATAAATTCTAATGTAACGAGCCACTCTTTTGAAAGATGCTTTGACTATCATCTGATAAAAAACACCCGCTATCCAGAACGCCATCCGATATAAAACATTTTGTTTCAAAAGCCCCATGTATCCGTTCGTTGAGTTTTTGAAACGAAAGAGACTAATTTCCTATGTGGCTTTCGGTCCTGAGGGGAATCGAATGCGTCGTTCGTCCCATAAAGGCGAAATTTATTAAAATAATAATGCATGATAATGTGGACTTATCTCTATATTTAAAATAATCAGTCACAGAGCCCTGTTCACAAGTCTGATTTCACCAATTTTTATTTCATATTATCTATAGATAGTCACCTTTTTCCCATCCAATTTTCACAGACATTGTTTCATTGTATGTTCTCTATAGGGAAAAATCGCGATAGAGTTTTTCAGTCGTAATCAGTGTGCCAATTTCGAAAATGTTTGCTTCGTTGAATGTTCACGATCCCGAGATGTGTCGTTAGTGATAAATTGCTTCTCCCATACCATCTTGAAGCTTCGAAGGTATTGACAGAACTTCCAACCTTAACAACGAAATCGATGTATCTAATTTTATTCGCCAGTTTGTAGACATTGCTAAACAACCAGAATTTTTTATGTACAGTATTCAAATTTAATTTTAAATTGTTCTCTTCTTTTGCCGATGTTTCTTAGATGACTAGATTAATATTTTTAACATCATTTGCGAACAGCTAATCGTCGAAGATAGCTAAAGGAAACGAAGGAAAAGAAATCATGTTTTGAAATTTAATACATATTTAATGAAATTTAATACATTTCCATTATCCCTGGTGATTTATGCCCTGCTGAATTTGTATTATCAATTTTTTACAAACTTATGAGCCAATTACTTGGAAATTGACAAACATTTCTGCTCCAGTTTTAATATTTTTATTTTATAGTGCAGTCGAAGTTTTTTCGATTATACTAATTCTCAATTACATATATTACTTTTTTAGAACATTAATAAAGTAATGTAATTCCTGAATTAATTCAAAATATAACCTTGAAACTCCAAGGTTCTGTAACATTTTACAATCAGTTACATTTTACATTCACCCTTAACATTTTACAGTTTAATATATATCAATTGAAGCTTTTGGGGCATATTTCGAATTCAGTACGGTACCATTCAGATTAATTTTACCCAAACTGAAATATTTATTATTTTTTTTATTTGATGCAATTTTGACAATTGGAGGTATAGAAAAAATTCCTTACCTCTAGAAAGTCGCAGCTGGTAAGTGGGGGAAAAAAAGAGATGAATAAAGAATTGGGAATTTCCCGAAGATAACTTGCAACCCCAAGGGAAAACAGAAATTAACATAATATTCTGAACATTTTTTTGTACTTTTTTCCTTAAGAGAGAGTGTAGGAGACCTCGTTAAATTATATATAATAAAAATAATGCTCATAACTTATTTTTCTAAAAGCATTTTTATTCACTTTTTTTATTTTAAGGCTTTTTTTTATTTCCTAATTTATTATTAGAAAAGCTATGCAATATATTTTTTCTGCACTTAATTAAATTGATTTTAATTAAGTTCTGAAAACATTAAAATAATTTATTTCGTCAGAAAGGGAATTTTCGAATCTCTAACATGTGTAAAAACTTTCAAAACTCAAATACATCATATAGTAAGTAAAAAAAAAAAAAGTAGCGATGGGGACAGAAAGAATGAATGAAGCACCTTGGATTCAATGCATTGGAAGGGAGCAGCAATCTTGTTTACTTCTGGAGTATTAATTGTTAATACTGTCAATACAATACCAGTTAAATAAATTTTAATATTTCACAATTTTTCGCGTTGTAAGTAAATACATTTTTGCGTTTTGAAATTTTAATTTAGTTTACTTATGTTAATGTTCCATTTGAAGCAATGAAGGGACGCAACTCTAGGGCTATATGAGTTCAAACAACGGGCAGACGACGAAGTTGATACCCTACTGGTAAACCCTCTCCAAATTTATGCGCCAAAATAACGATAAATTTTTGGTTACAATATCATATTTCATTTACACCAGGCCTGCATAAATGACTGATCTTTCATGAAATCTGATTTTGAACCTGGAACCCTTCGGTTTTAATACCAAAATCTTACACTAGGTCATCGCGGGTGCCATAATGTGAATTATGGATAAATTAAAAGAACATATTAGACGAACTTTAACTACCCTTCCCTTATCTAGTGGATAAGCGGAATCACGAGAGTATTGCTAGGATTAAGAATAAAATACTCTGTGATAATCATAATGATTGTTTATAGTTAAACACTCGTTATTATAGAGCAGATCAAGCACTCATTATTATAGATTATTAGAGAAGATTGTCTCTTCTATAATAATCAAAAGAATCTGTTCTTTTATCCATTAGCTATTCAAGTTATTTCCCGAGTTAGCCATTATTCATTTGGTTACTGGGAAAGTGAAAACACAGGAAAATAATATATATGAACATTATTTTTTTATTCATCTCATTATTTTCTATTAGCTTAGTTAGCATTTCATTATATTCTGTTATTATTGGAAATACTTGTTAAAAAGATTACCGAGTATGAATTTTCGAATGATATGAACAAACTTCTCCAAGAATTGATAATCTATCAATTACTTTGTTTGATATTTAAGGCTTTATAATAATTATTATAGATGTATAGATATTATTTATTATAGATGTAAATGGCTGTGGAATCTTTAAAGAAATAATAAATTACATTCTTTGAAGCCCCTGCTTGGTATGTGGCTTGGTGTACCGATAATATTAAATAATGTTGTATTAATATTATTATGAATTGAAAAACTTATTTCACACATGTCTTTTGCTCGTCTTTGCTTTAGATATTCATTTGGGTATAGCGTTAATGCAATTTTCCGCCAATCGAGAATAACACGGGATCTCGTAAAAGCTTCGGCAATTTAGCTAAAAATCATTATGAGTTTGATGACAGAATCAGTTTAGAATAAGGTTTAGAAGAAAATTGGATAGGGTTGACTAATTTTGGCTTTGCAGTAAGAGACTTCAAACAAAGGAACCATGATGAGACTAAAATTCATTAAGAGTTTGATGACAGATTCAGCTTAGAATAAGGTTTAGGAGTAAATTGAACAGGGTTTGGTTAATTTTGGGTTTTCAGTAAAAGACTTCAAACAAAGGAATTACGATGAGACTGTCTCAAGTAAGGATGACTTTAGGAGAAAGGGCCATATTTAGAAGTGGCATATAAATAAGTATGCATTTCTTTATCGTTGAAGATGAATGCTTGACATCTGATGAATAGAATAATTGATTTCGTATGACTTCTGACGTGATTGAAGAATTAATTTGATACTTCTGGATGCAACTTTTAATTTTAAGTTTTGTTGTCGCTATGTATGCGATTATTTTTTACAAAAAAAATACAGCATTATTCTTTCGCATTCAATGGAATTCAAATTTCTTTCTTTACTGCAAGCATTCAGATTTGGACTATATATGTCAAATTTATAAATGAATTAATAAACTGATTGCATCTATAGCCGGACTTTGTTTCTTGTGAGAATCTAAATGTCTATCAACGAAAAAAAATGGTTAAATGGACTTTGTTCTAAAATTTATCAGCCTTGTGAAGCATCTCTCCTCTACTGACTGAATTCCTATCTGCTCACCTATTATGTAGTACTCAGAGCAAGAAAAATAATTATGTATCGGATTTTGAGCCATATTCGGCAAAACTTATTCATTGCAGTATTTTTGATCTTCAAGAATTAACAGAAGAACACCGAAACTTAAATCTTTTTAAATTTTTAAAATTATTCGTATTTTTATCTGAAACGGGAATATTTTAAATAATTTTGTTGTAATGCTTAAAGACTTCTGAGTTTTGAAATATTATTCATTTTAAACGTTGCAAAATATGAAAACTATTTTTGCAACTATTTTGATTATACATTTGTAGAACAAGCTCCTTAAACACTTCACCTCCAGATCTTTTAATTTCTTGAAAAAAAAATCATTATTTTAAACCTTACATGTGTTTGGTAAACAAGGTTGAATAAATTTAATAACATTTAGTTGCCTGATAGTTTATTTAAAAATTTTTTCAAAGCATAAATTAGTACTATCCTTTCCCTACTTTTTTCCCAAGAGAAAAAAATTGTTAAACCTTTAAAAAACGAATATAAAGAGGTCAGAAATCAAAGTGAGAGTGATAGAGAACATGGAAAAGCTGTATACCTTCAAGAAGTGGATTTACCGAAATTTGGCTGAGCAAGCATTTATTTTAGCCTCGCGATTTATTTTCCCGCGTTTTCACACTTGAGAAGTATGGAGTCAGGAGTTGAACTGAAAATTAAATCCAAGTAATTAAAAAAGAATTAATTTTAAAAATGTGCATAAACTGAACTTATTTTATGTACATAACTGTTTTCATATGAACAGAAAATAAGAACAAAAGTACTTTGGGAGACCAAGCTTCCCTCGGCAGTTTTTTTCTTTAGTAAAATCGTATTTTTTCTGAAAAAATATTTAGATACGAATCACATATTGATTACATCTGAATATATTTCAATCTTACCTACATATGAACCGACCATTTAAATATAAAATCATGTATCCTCTTAGTTTAACTTGTTCAATTCGGTTAACACAATAATTGCATTGTTGCTGTTGGATGTGAGCCGAACATATTTCTATTCGGAATATATCACATAGCTACATTTTACAAAATTTTGAGATGCCAGTAGATTATCATCTTACAGCAACAATGCAAGTACTAAAAAATTTACAATATGATGCGATAGGACATTGCCAGCATGAGACCAGATAGAAAAATACTCTAATAGTTAGTTATAAAATATGTATGTAAAATCGCATTTTTTCAGGAAGGACACCTATATAGATAAACTTAAAAAGCTTTAACTAAATATAAAATTTGATCCAAATGGTTAGAACCATTTCCGAGGTACAAGAAATAAATTTTTATATGTACAAGAATTTCTCGTTTAAAATTATAAGATAAACTAATCCAATACTACATAAATGCAGACTATTTTAAAGTGGTTAATTCAGTTTAAATTCAGTTACAAAGTTCCATTTTTATAATCATAAAGCAAGTAAAAATTCTTTATAATAAAAATCAAATGTGGCTGGAAATCTCAGTATTCAGTTTTGTTATCTATTTGCACAAAAGCAATCGTCTGGATTGTGATGATGACCCAAGAATGACTCGATGCCCTCAAATTGCTTTGCAGATAACTCGATATAGATTTCTCATTAGCAGTAGTTTACTTCTTTTGTCAACCTCCGTTTTTTTATTTTCAAAATCTGATTTGTTGTCCAGATTATTTAGAAGAAGAGATCTTTCAGAATTCTCTGTTTCTTTAACTAGTCTATAGCTCGTTCACAAGATAATAAGCTAAATAAACAAAAATTAACTATTTAAATAAAAAAGACAAAAAATGAACAAATACTAAAATCTAAAATTTACTTATATAGTCACTATGTATCATTTTTCCTTTGGCATAAATAATAATGAAGTTTAATTCTTAATTTTTAATTAAAATTTAATACGTTATAAAATTATAACTTTGATAACCTTTACTTTATTTTTTAAATTCATATTAGTAAAAAAATTAAACTAAACATTTTCTTAATTTAATCATTGCGATTCACATTTCCATGTTTTTTTATTATTTTGAAAATTTCTTCTATAGCACAGAATAATAAATATTCAAATTTTCCTGAAAAAGTAATATGCTGTCAAATTTATTATTTGAAATCAATTACATCTGCAATAAATAACCAAAGAATGAATTTCCATGTATTGGAGCTTCTAAAATGATGGGTCATGCAATCGGAAATAATAGAATGAAGAGATTTTTAAAAAATTAAACCAAAATTTCCTTGAAGTAGCTGATAAGCATTAGTTATTATTTCTTCATTATTTTGAAGCATTTTTAAAACGTCTGGAAGACAAAAATATGTCCTTTTTTGCAATGAAATATGGCTTTAAAAAAAGAAAGGTTAGAGGTTATTTGAGGCTATTTGTAAGTGAAAAACAACATGATTACATGTAAAAAAATTGCCTATATATCTATATATGAATCTCTAGCAGTTATATTATTCATGGAAAGAATAAAATTTTGAACGCAGATATTTTAAAGTAAGTGCTCAGAAAAGTGAAAATGCGTGTTCAGCTCTCACAATGTCAACTTCGAAAATTTCTAGAGACAACAATTTTTTTACTGGTATACGATCTTCAAAAAAAAAAAAAAAAAAAAACCCATGTAGGGCTTTGGAGTAGCACCCGCAGTATGAAAAACTCCACCTCTAAGCAGAGACCAAAAATAGTTAAAAAGAACCAATAAGGATTTATAAACAACAGAAAAGAAAACCATTACTTTTCAAAACTTTTTCACATAAGTACAAAGTGGTATTGTGTATGAAGGCTAGTCTCATATATTGCCAAAATTTTCCATAAACGCACTTTAACTTATGAGACAAAGGGCTTTCTGTCATGCTGATTCTTCACTTTTGAAATTTTATGTTCTATTACAAAAATGACTTATTTTTGAAAAAGTGACTTATTTTTAAAATCTGTCCTATCTTATTTGAAATTAATCCATTAAAATTTTAGAAATATCTTTAAAGTATATGTGTAATATACAGAAGTGGGAGCATTTAATTTTAATTAAAAACACAAAATTAAAGAAGTTACCTTAATAATTTAACTAGAAAATAAAACAGATCTTCAAAAATAGAAAAAAAACATTGAAATATTTTTTTGAATTATTTGCGGAAGCGGGATGGTGAATGTTAATTTTGATTGAACATCTTCGAAATCAGTTATAAAAATTGGTAGTGAAGATAAGATCAAAGATGAAATGCCAAAGAAATGTTGTACAATTGTGAATGCTGTTAATATAAAAATTTAATGTTACTAAAAGACAAAAAATTTTGTTTTATTTACCTTGAAATATAATTTCAGATTTCTTCGTCGAAGCTGGATAAATTTTCACTTAATGCGATAAAATATTTCCCACTGTTTTTTTTTGTTTGTTTACTTTCTCGTATACGTAGTATAGAGAACGTATAGTAATCATCAAAGAATTCGAACTCGAAATTTTGACGAATCTCCACATTTTAGACGTCCCTGAGTTCCAAAAACACATCTCTGGAATGTCTGTCTATCTATCTGTGACAAAGAAAATTCAAAAATACTTTGAGCTAGATGGTTGAAATACGATCTTTATACATAATATTGAGATTTGTATCAAATTTTAAATAAAATTTATTCAGAGGAAATTCATCTGTTTAGCTGTTTAATTATAAGTTAACACAATAATTACAAAACGAAGACAGCTAGATAAATAAAATTCGGTACACAGATTTAACATCTATAGTGTAGATACCTGTAAGATTTTAAATCATTTGCATCTGTGAGTTGACCGTCTGTCCATCCGTACTTTATGTAATATCTAAATTCGATAATTCAAAAACGCAGACTTAAATATATCACATTTGATATGGAATTTTGTGATCACAAGTGCACTTTTGTGTCAAATTTTTGTTTTAGTTGTTGAAAAAAAGTGTCTAAAACAGAAGTTCGAATTTTGAATTCTATTAAAGCATGTCTGGGATTATTCGCCAAATATCTCGCCAAGGATGATATGATAAATTAAGCAAAAATGCTAAATTCATGCTAAAAGTGAATATTACGTAACTATTGTATGCCAATGCCATGTCAGGCATTTTCTGTCATGACAAGTTTATTAGAAAGTACGAGAAGTTTTTAGGGAAACCATTCAAGCTGGTTTTATGAAGCTTTTACGTTAAAAAAAGAATAAAATTTTGATAAAGCGTTTTCAAAGAATTGCAAAATTTTGAATTTATTTGTAAACGTCGTTCTGTTTTAATAAAAATCGATTCTGTTTTTTGTCTCTCATTAATTTAAAACTAGAATTGCCAACAGGACAAATATTATTTTTTGATGATTTGATAACATTCTAACGATTTTTTAAAATTTAATTTCTTAAACAATTTATTACACAGATAGTCCATGCTATCGTAGTTCAGTAGTTAATTTCTATATCGTTTAAGCAAATATTTATTATAAGAAAATTGGTCTAAATGATGTAAGGAATCATATTCCATATTGTTAAATATGATTCGTAAAGTCATTTAGAGCGTTATCGAAATTTTCATACATTTTCCTTGTTCTAATTAATAAAATTCAATAAAAGAATTTGATATGCAATCATTGTAAATAAAGCAAATTCCACTTTTCTGTGACCCTATTTGATCGAGTTGTGAGGCTTTGGATATTTTAGATAATATCAATGACTGCCTCGAAAAACCATATATCAATTCATGACACTCAAATCGACCCTTAATTGACCTAATACAACGAAATACGAAATTTCATAACTTGATCAGATCTGGTCACAGAAAGATGGAACTTTCTATTCTATATTCTTTTTTTCTATTTCTATATTGAAATATTTACGTGCTGAGAATATTTTACTAAATATGATTAATATTATTGGGAATTGTGTAAGAATTTATAATTTTTCAGCACTGCGTTTGTAGTTTCGATCATCGTAAAATATAATTTTTATGTCATATAGAGTATTTTTCCAAAGGGAAGTATATGCCTATCTCTAATGATTCTCAAAAATAAGCAATTGCACACCGATTTAAGTCATAACTTTTTTTTTATTTTTATACTTACTTTTTAGATACAAAATAATTTATTCTTAATTATATATCGTTTGTAATATGTCATTGAAAATTGATTTGTAAAACATATTTACAGATTATTTAACAGATATTTTTCAATTTTCCTTTCGTAAAGGATTAAAGAAGTCTGATATATAAAATATGTTTGACGATATCTGACTCAAAGTTTTTTTTTCAGTACTCATTTAATAATTCATTATCAGAGTTATCAGGTAGTGGTCCCTTCTTACTCTGCAAATGAGACAATTTCAGATAAATCAATCATTAAAATTTCCATTGAATACAGAACTGTCTTCTTCATATTTGTTATGTGGTGTCTTGTCATCATTTTTCGCAAACGTCAGTGCCTTGCGATTGAAGGTACTCATTTGAAAGGCGTTTATCGTGGCAAGTGAATCCCTGAGCGTCCTTAGGGACAGAGGGGCACCGGGGGAGGGGGCGGTGGTTGGAGTCGAGCCAAATTCGAGGGCCGAGCAGAGGACAGGGCGTCCTCTGAAGGCATATTTGTTTATATTTTATGCGATGTAGACTCCACCAAGGGTCGTTAATAGTTTTATCTTTATTTAATGTCCACTCTCCTGGATGATGCTTTTCTGAAGCACATGTCCAGAATTCAGAAGAGCATTCTGCATTTTCATTGCTTAAATGATAATACTGTTTACTATTCTCTTCTTACTTTTTTATGCTAAAGAGATCCATTAGAATTTCTTTTGTTGCCATAAGCATATACATGATGCCACTCAATAACATAAAAGCTTTTCCATTTGTATAAGTGTTCAACCTTTCACCTTGTAAAAGAGTATTTACTTTTTGTATCATCTGTTTTTCTAAGCATTCATATCTTATTGTAAAGAATGTTTAAAATATTCTTAGATAGACAGTTTATCGATGATTCCCCTGAAGAATGAAAAAAAAAATCATTATTTTCAAATAAGAAGAAATAAAAAGTTGTTTTCAAATTGCATTTTTTTTTATTTCAATGATACATACTTTCTAATAATGTATCTTGTTTTCCTAAACTTATACATGATTCCTCAATTAAAGGCTCCTCGATTTGAGTATCTAACCATTCACCTAGAAATAGAGCTTTTTTCATTTTGAATTGTATAGTTTGCTTTTCAATAGGTTTAAAAGGCCATATTCTTAAAATAAATGTTTATTATTTTTAGACTGTTTGTTCAAGCATTTGCTGAAAAAAATAATATCATTGAAAAACAAATCCTCCTAGTTCTTAAATAATAAAAAAAATTATGTTCAAATCTAAATTTTTTTAATATTTTATTTCCGCATATTTTTAACATATTTCAATATTTTAACTGAATGTAATTAAATTGCTCCTATTTTGAGAATTCTGCAGCTGTAACCGGTTAGAAGATTGATAACTAAATTGTTATAAAGTCTATAAACTAAATGCGCTAATCTTCTCTCCCCCCTAAAGAGTTAAAAATGTCCATTATGGGGTCCTGTGAGCACAATATGAGAATTTCATCAAAGAAAATGATTAACATAATTTAAAAATAATAATTTCAAAGTTGATTAGTTAGTTAATGGCTGTTATTAACTAGTTTGTTGGTGAACGATCAGCATGTCATCGGATGTGAAGGGGTGAAAACTATAACAATATGACTACTGACATAGGGAAAAAAGACAAAGTAACTGTATTACTACAAATATTCAAATCATCAAGAATTATTAATTGTGTGCCGCACCATGTAATGAAAATTGCTCAAAGCCTTCGTGAAGATTTCAAGATGATGGACAGAGTGTTCCACATTAACTGGTCTGGTGTGGCAACTTGTACATTTAGTGCGATAGACTCTTTTAGTAAACTTAGACAGCATAGTAAAATTTCCGCAATAAATGTCGAAATGTAAATTGGATATTCGTCCTCGTTTATTATATAAAATTATACTTAACATCACACATTCATCTTTTTGTAAATATGCAAATACTTGTTTTTTTTTCTCCATTTCTTTAGCACATTATATGTTCTCCTCGGTTTAAATCTTTAACCTTGCTCTGTAATGCAGAAATACTTATTAATCTTTATTACTTGCTCTCAATTTTCATGTTCATTTATTACAATGTTGCGATGCGCAGGGTCCCCTAGAATATATTTTTAACTATTTTATTTCGTATATTTTATTTGTTTTTGGAATTCTTTGAATGCATCAAATGCATAGTCCACAAATATAATAAGTTTGAATAATTTATTAAGTAGCTTCATTGATAAACACTTATAGCTAAAGCGCACAATAACTTGATAAATATTTCAATTGACATTTTGTAATTAATGAATTAAATTATAACCTGACGATCAGTTGAAAAATATCACCTCAGAATTGATATAAAAAGTCTTCAATGCAAACTAAATTAAAGGAAATTCAGATTTCTAGTATATTATCGTAGTATGATAATATTCGAAACTTCATTCGTCTATATGTTATATTTAAAATTTACGGTATTTATATTGTAGCAATAACTTACAAATCAATTTAATATCATTGAAATGCCTGTAGTTAAAAATCCAGGAATTTAATCAATAAAATGAATTCTTGTAAGTTGTTTCTTTTAATTTGCTAAAATTTAAAAAAAGAATTACTTGAAAATAAAACTAATATAAATGTAAAGATATAAAAAAAATTATAATTTAAAAATGGTTTTGCTTTGAATATTCACCGAATTATTGAGAAAAATATTAAAATTCTGATAAGTTTTTGATTAAAGAATCTAAATTTTTTTTGGAAAACCTACGGTATGTCCTGTAGAATACTGAAACTAGTTTTCCGTCAATAATTCCATTAATACAATTTAACGATAATTTTCTAGCCTATAAACATTTTTATGCTAAGAACAGCTAAACCAAAAAGCTATTCTTAGCAAAGAATGCACTTTGAGTGCAAACCCCAGCTATTAAAGCAATTTAGCTAGAAATTTTCTTTTAACTGAAGGTTCTTTCATCGAATCCTTAATGTATGAAATCAACAAAATCACTAATAAGGTGATTTTTTAAATTCTTAAGTATAAAAAGTAGAGCAAAATAATTCAAATTATTCAAGACTCGAGAAAAAAGTTTTTAATGCAGTATAACTTCTTTTTATTGCGTAAAACAAAATTATTTTCGGCGGATGAATAAAATTTTACTAGAATTTTTCTCAGTGGCTATAAAACTATTTTTATTAACCTCTTTAAAGTCTTTCTATCGCTAGACACGTTCAGTAATCATTTTTAAAAATATTCCTTCTTTTTGAATTAATTTTAAAATTTTACTTAACCTTAAAATAAAAACAGCACAAGGCTTTTTCAGTCATTATATATTGGACACAAAAATGATGAGTGGCGAGTGAAAAACTTGTAAATATCATATCTGAAGCCGGCTTCAAATGCAACATTACCTCTTTAGAAGCAGAGACGATGCTCTAAAGCTAGAAAGAACTTTGATATTTTAAAACCACCTTATAGCGTGAAAGTCACGATTGTGCATAAATCTTTTCAAAAGAGATGACGTGAATTTGAAAGTTAAATGAGTTTGGCAAAGAATTCAATAGAGAGAGAGAAAAAACCATGTTTGTAAATGTAGCATTCTGTTGAATATTTGATAGCTGGTTGCTTGTGTCAAAATTCCTTTTCCCACAAAAGTGTGAAAACTATTAATCAAACTTGAAATTTTTGTTCTAGTTTGAGTGATTTGCTTTCCTAAACTCTTTATGGCAATCTTTTTAATTTTCTTAAAGATTTTAGAATTTTATAGCTATACAGTGGGGTGAGAAAATATCAGTTTATACTGTAAAAGGAGATAGAGAAACCCAAATAACAATTTGTTAATATAGAACATGCATTTGAAAATACCATGTTTAGATGGTAGAAGACGGTCTTCAGGACAGTCGATATCATTTAGACTAGGCATAAAGTATCATATACAGCTAGAATTTGTAATATCATGCACTGTTAAACGATTTGGAAATTTGCAAATATCCATCCGATATATGAGGTTGCAAACAAATTGATAATTGCCCGGTAAATGATTACCAAATCAGTGAACTTCAGAGTGCATGGCATCGACGGTTTTGCAACAGTGGATACTTCATTGCTAACAGATGTAATGTACATCTTATAATATTTTTTTCTCTTCGAATGGAAGAAGTTATTCTAAGTGAAATTGAATTAAATCCTTCTACAAACATGGAGCAATTGTACACAAGCTGCGTCTGAGTGTTTCTCTAGAATGCAAGATATCATATGGCAACAGCTTGCCTTCAATCATTTAAAGACAGAAAAGGCTTGGAAAAATGGTGAATTATTCATGTCTGCAGAGACACTGAAAAATCCTTTTCGCTCAGTTGCTAATGAGCATGCTCATATATTAGCCAGTTCGGTTATTTTCTGGTATAAACTATTCATAGAAAGCTAGCCTGTTTTCATTTGCAGATACTGACGTCTGATAAATATCTGCAATTCTACGAGATAAAGTTATTACCACGTGACTTATGTTGTATATCTTTCAGAATCTTGTTAGTTTACTCAGATTATATAGTGCGTTTCTTCACAACTTGGTTTTTTGAAAACTTTCTGTTTTATGGTAAATGTTGGAAAATTAGTATTTAGACTACGCAATAAAGTATAACTTAAATGGAAAATGAAATAAAAAGAAAAAATAAATTTATTTTTAGCAAAAATAGGGAGCAATAAATTTATTTCCATGTTCCATTAAAACAGAAATTAATTTGCTATTTTTCTTGAAAAAATCAGAAAACTAAATTTAATAGAGATATAGAAAAGTTGAAATTATTGAGAAGAATTAAGCCACAAATTTGAAAATTGTGAAAGGTTTGGTCTTCCATTTATCTTAACTTAATATTCATCGCATTTACTTTCATTTTAATAAGAGAGAAAGTATGTTTTTATTTTATTCGATAGTCGAACGTGATGTTACAATTTTCGATGATAACGAAGTGTTAACTTTCATCATCATTTCCTGTACACTTTCCTCTTTCCCTGAAAGAAAACATGTCTTGCCTACATCTCATTTTTTACTTTTAATAATATTGTAAAAATAAAAAAAAAATAAAAAAATTGACGAATCTTCTCTGAGTTCTAAAAACATGTTTATGGAATTATGTCTGTCTTTGAACATGATAACTCAAAAGCAATTTTAAATCAATGGATGAAATTTTGTACGTAGACTTTTGAACAATTTTGTAGGTTTCTTACGAAGGAAGTTTGATCGTCTGTCTGTTCGGTTATAAGTGAGCTTGATAATTAAACATCATAAAGAGCCAGAAAGATAAAGTTTGCTAATCTAAAATGTAGATTCTTATCAAATTTTTAGTTAAATATGTCCAATGATTGACCGTCAGTCGATATGTATTTTCGTATGGATGCAAACGCAATAACTTATAGCGGAATGACTTAAACCGATAAAATTCGTTTTATGATCTTGTGACTAGAATTGCAGTTATAAATAAAATTGTGGTTTCAGTCGGTTAGAAAAATGTGTCTAAAATACATATTCGCACGATAGATTCAGTAAAAATGATAGATTCACACCAGATATCTATATTTCAAAATCAATTTTTGCCAATTTAAGACCTTTACTGACGAGTACGGGAGAAAGTTTGGAGAAGCATTGTCGTCGGTTTTAAGTATGAAACGAATGATGAACGGCCTTCTTTTCTCCTTCTGATTATCCAAAAAATTCCATGCAATCAAATAAAGAGTTTTGCTGTACAAATTTCGAAGTTCAGAGTTTAAAAATGAATCTTCCTTAAATATATTAATTACCTTTAAATAAATGAGCAATAGATATGTGAACATTTCAGCGGCCATTTAATTCCGCTCCTTCTTAACTAGAATTATCACCGATTATACTTATCCTTTAGTACTGATTATAGTTGTTAAGAGAAATTTGACCTGCCCAGATTTCCTAGTTATTCCGTGAATAAACTGTTGTATAAACTGAAGCAAAGTCTTTTGTTATTTGGAATTATTTAATTTATTTCATGGTTGTGAGGATGGAATTTTATAATCAATTTTTCACTCTTTTCCTGAGGTGCTAAGTTTTGAATTTTGTGTACTCAGCTATTCTCGATAACGTGAATCTGTTTCGAAATTTTCAGAACTTATTTATCTATTTAATCATTAACACAATTCAATTTTGAATCTGTACAAGTGGCGACACCTGATAGTGAATTTCAGAAAAAATAAAACAAATATTGACATTAAAAAGCAATAAATAAATGTAATAAATTAATTAAAAAATTAATTAAAAATATTTTTATTTAAATTTATTATTATTAATACATAAATAAAAAGTTCAATCTGCAAATTTAAAAGTATTCATTGCAATTTATAACTACAAGTAATTGCAGTATTTTAACAACATTTTGCTGGATAATACTGGTATATGTTACTCGCATTCTCAACACTAAACACAATATATTTCTTTTTACTAAACAAAATAATTATCATTTTATGTTTACATATTTGAATGCATTGTTTTACATATGAATTATTAATTTATTCATAAAACAAACTGCGAAAAAGTAATGTAAACAAAAATCGAAACAACTCTGACATATTCCAGGTATAAGAATCTTGAATCCTGACTTTTGAGGGGCTTATTCGAACGCTGAGAAGATATTTGAGCGGTAACAGCAACTTGCGAGAATCATCTGCTCATAGTTTCAGATTTTTCTGCTGAAATGAAAGAAGAGAGATTTTCAAAAAGTATTGTTTACCATCGCATTTAAACAGCCATCTTTTCCAAAGGAAAAAAAAGAAAGAAATATTTTCAGTAGCTTAGGAATCCGTTCTCATTCGTTTTCTCTCTTTGTTCTACGAAAGAGGATTAAATGTCCTCAAACGAGAGACATCGCATAAAAAAAGTGGAACGATTCACATATTTCCAAATAAAAATCATTTCAGAGAAAATACGAGAAATAGAATAGAAAATTGGGAAATAAAAAGAGTATATTTTTTGGTTAAAAATACAGTTTTTAAAAATGTTTATCGAAATCTGAATTCGCAACCTTTTATGATTCATTTATCTCCCAGATACTGAAAATATGAAATTCTTATATGTTAAAAATTTTTACTTTTATAATAATAAAAAAATTAATTGAATAAAATGGCATAAATTTATGTGTTTTATCATTTTTGTACAAATTACATACGTTGAAAAAATCATATATGTTAGAAAAGGAAAAGGAAATGGAAAAAATGGAAAGAGCTTATATAACTACAATTATATTTTACTGTTTATTGATTATGCACTGTAGTTTTTTTTATTTAGGTTCATACATCAGGCAACTTCCAGATTGCGAAAACTCGGATTTCAACGCTTTCGGAATCAAATTTTATCGTTTTTTGAAATTATCTAATTTTTTATAAAATAGTTCTACAATATTTTTAATACATTAAGCATTTTATTGTTTTCATTTTATTGTGCAATTAATCATACTTATTTTACTTCTGTTTTGTAATACATTTGTCACAATTCATTACTTAATGTAATATATTTTTTGTTCCATACAATTATTGCATTAGTTTGGCATAGCTAAATTTGGAGTTAACATTTAAGCCAAAACTTAAATTTATAAAAAATACCAGTTTTTTTTAAAATATGGTGATGAAAAAAGTTATAAATTAACCTTTCTTGTCTAGTAAAGCTGATAAAATAATAATTATTTTCTGCTAAAAGTATTACATAGTTATGTAATTTAATATGTTTCTTTGTTTGATATTAAAAATGTATCTTTATGAATTTATCTTAATTATAAAAAGTATATGGTTTATTTTTTCATGTAAAGAATGTATTTATTGCATTGCAGTTGCTATTATTATTTTAAAGATAAAATATTGTAGACATTCAAAAACTTCACCTCTAAAGCTTCATTGTTAATTTAGTTTTGTAGCAGTGTCATTACTCTTAACCAATAGACTTCCAGACAATTCAAATTCTGCCTCCTTGCCGGGACGTCGTCGGAGCCAGAGGGGGAGGATGTAACAGTGGCATTACTCTTAGCTTCTCTTTTGGATACTAGATGGCGATGCCTGATTAGGCCATCCCGTATGTCATCCCATAGTGCATTGCGATTGTAATGAGAATGAGATGTGATGCTGAACTGTGAAGCCGCGCACGTGAATGTCTTGTCTTTGTGTTTGTTCAGTGTGTGAATGTGATTATTAAAAGAAATGTTCCTAAAACCATTCGTCCTGTTGCTTCCTGCACAGATCATAATAATCTACATACCACCACATTGGCGCCCGGCGTGGGACCGATCGCAAGAAAAATCTTCCTTCCACTACAGTTTGCCTTTTCATATAATTTACTTTTTAATGCAGAAGTGAGAGCCTAATAGCGTTCTGCTGACAACAAAATAAATGCTAAATCATTTTACAGTTATTTAATTATTTTATTTTACTTGTTAATAGTTTTTGTTGAAAAAGTGGTTGAATTCTGAAAATAATAGCTTGATCTCATCTTATTAATTACTATTCTTTTCAGAAATACCATTGACCTCGTTGTATTCCAATTCCTTTACAAACATATTTATACGTAAAGAATCAATTTTTCCAAAAATTGTACGTAGAATTTCAGAGGCATTATTTTATACGGAGAGTCCATCTTATTAATTTAACAATGCATCTTGCTGTAGCTGCAGTCTTCCCTGATTGTAAACTAGATTGTCTTAATGCAATCTTGAGGCTTGAAGTGATGAATAAGAGGAGGAAATTAGATTCCAGAAAATATCTGATATGTTAGCTTTCTTCTCACTAATTCTGCTAGGGGCGAAACGACTTTGAATTCGAGTTACATAGAAGTGATCCGCTTATTTCTTTATCAACTCCCATCTTCATCAACTATCAGCTGTTTAAAAATTATAATATTTGGTAATGCTCCAAGAAAGATAAGAAAGCAAAGTTAAGTAAAGTAGTAAATTAATTTACCATATCATGTCTTCCATATTTGCGACAATTATTTTGTAGGTTTGTTTAATTGCGCCTATACTAAATGAAAATAGAAAAGGGTAATTATTTTGGTGACATCTTGATTATTGACATGATTATTTCTTAGTCCCATTAAAAAAATTTCCATAGTTCTATTTCCTTAGTTTAATTTGTTGATTCATTTTTAATCGTCCTTGTAACAATTATTTAACGTAGTTGCATAAAGAACATTTAGTAAATGGATTCTTTAACAGAAAAACGAAGAATATTTCAGATAATAACACGTATGTAACACTTTCAAAATTTAATTATCATTGCATTGGTAATTAATTAATTTCTCATTCTAATTTAGAGAGAGCGATCTGCAAGTGATCTTTAGAAGTTTAGGAAGAGAAGTTCCATACTAGTGTAAAATAATACATTATAAATGATATAAAAAACAATCAAAATGAAGAAATAATATTTAATATAAATAACGTAAGGTTAAAATGTAGAAAATAATCTTTGAAATTCAAAGATAAAAATAAAAATTGTAAAAATTATAAAATTTTAAAAAATTAGAATTACATTAAAAAATGTATATAAATTTTCTTTTTTTAAGATATTTAATGAGATTTAATTTTCTTACAGGGTTGTTTTTTAGATTTCCAAAATGTTTGATAAAAACATTTATTTCCTACTCTTTGAGCTGGGAAAAAGACCATTTCAATTTTTTAATGTTCTTTATAATTGTTAAAATTAATTTTCGCAAGTTATAAAAATCTTTGAAAATTTAATCCTTTTTGTTTTTCTCTCTACGCTACCGGTCATTTGCGGCAAAGAATCTCGCTCCTTCAAAAGAAGAGGTGGAAGTTCATTAAGGAAGGCAAGAGATTACTTCTCTTTTTTCCTCCTCTTTTATGATGAATGGTGGATCACGGGACTTCCCATGATAAAGGGAGTGGGGGAAGGAAGAGAAAGAAATATGCTTCGGTCCACATTATGGCGACAGATTCTTCTCTTGGGCCACACATAAAATTGCCCCGAAACTAGCTGAAAGGGAGAATCTTTCTCCTCTACAGATTAATGCCATATGATCAGGTGTCGTCCTCGTCATCTGACCATGGTTCAAAATTACGAGGTCCGTCCCAAAATAGCCCTAGTGTTGCTTTACAACGGGACGTTAATATAACTAAACTAAGCCATATGCGCTTTCCGATTTCATTTTTATAGACTTGCAAGGAGTTGTTCAGATTGTTAAAACCACTTCTTTTAAATGTAAGCGTATGTTACAAATAGTTTTTAGATAAAATTTATCACGAAGTCGAGTGGTAACAGACTTTGTGAGTATCAATTTTTGTATTCATTTAGCTGCTTTATTATTAACTAGCCGATTTTGGAGATAAACTGATTCGGGGAGAATATGATTGCGTTTAATTTCGATTCAAAATCTTCAACGAATAAATTCATGCTCATGTTTGACTCAATAAAGTATTTTTAAGGATCCAAGTAAATATTATGCTCATGTTGATTCCATATTTTCACACTGATTATGTTTACTGTATAAGTAAACTTTCCTAATGGAATCAAGTCCAATGACATCATAATATCATAACAAACATTCGTCAGATTGATTTATCTACCAAATGCCCGTCTTACCCATATGTTATCCGATGATGTAAACTGACTTTCTTATTTCAGAAATTAGCTGATCAGATAGTAAAAAGAATTTTTCTTTTTTAACTTTCAGAATGGGAGAAGTTGAAGTTATTTTACTGGCTTGTGCTATTTGGAAAAAACAAGGCTTTGACAGTAATCTTTTAAGCAGCAATAAGAGAAAATTGCACATTTAAATATATAATGAAATAATGATAATATTTTTCTATCCAACAATTAAATGTATTTTTGAAAATTATCCAAAATATAATTTTTTTTAATTATCGAAGTTTAGGAAACATTTGTTTTGCAACTACATGATAAAAATGGCAAAAATAAAAAAATTAAAAATAATAGAAACTGGGGATAAAAAATAAACATTTTTACTTTTTGTATTTTTTTCCTTAAAAATGAGAACTGATTGACTTTTTCAGTCGGGTATCACTCGAAAAAAATGAAATTGGTTCCATTTCGAAGTCACTTTTACTAATAACTTTTCAGTATTGTTCATAAACATAATACACAGTTTTCATATACATAAAAAACATAAAAAAGCTATAGTATTAAAAATATTTTATAAATATTCTATGTACTATAAATAAAATAATGTACATTTTTTTGAGTTTTAGTTAATCGAAGACAAGGAATATGTTGGAGACTATTGATTATATAATGCTTGTCAAGTATTTTATAGAAAAATTTTATAGGCTTTCATTACCTGAGCTTAAGTTTCCATCGTATTTATGTACGTATTAAGTTTACATCGTATTTCCAAGTATTTTAAAGGAAAAAGAATTAAAATATTTATTTCTAAACTGGAATTACTTATTTAATTAAAGGAGATCAACCTTGAAAATTACCACGGAAGTCTTAAATAATATATATGTCATAGGATTTCAAATCAAAAAGGTTTTACTTAAAATTTTGTTCAGAAATGTTTGGAAAAATATGGAAAGTTTTAAAGAAAAATAAAGAAAATTTTATTGGCAATTAATGCAGGTTTTTTTTTTATAAAATTTTTTTCCAGTCATAGAAAGGATTGTTTTATCATTAATGTTGCCATTGCAAATAAACGAAAGCATTATCGATATTTTAAATCCATTTATCTATTTGCCTTCAAGTTACTACTCGAAATTCTTAAATTTTTTAAAAATAAATTATGAAATAAATTTGTTTTTGACAGTTGCTAAAACATTGCTTAAAACAATTTGTAACTATACTGAAAGTAAGAGAATAAAAACCATTTTGTAGAAAATCATGCTTTTGTTTTAATTAAAATTAAATTTATAGACCATAATAGGATTTTTATAATAGTAATTTATTGAAAATTATTTTTTACAACGGATATGTTATGCATATTTCTTTTTAATTAATTTATTCACTTGCCCATTCAAATAGATTTTAGAATTAAAAGCATTTTTACTTCATCTCATATGTTGCTTACATCATGTAACCGTCCACAGCTGATTTGATATCCGACAATTGTAATAATTTATATTATTTTATAAGTATTTGTTATGTTAAAAATACTTATATTCTGCTCACAAATATTAAAGTATTGAAAATAGTGAAATCACAAATATTTTCCACATAAAAACAAAAAAAAAAAAAAAACAACTTAGCAACAAATAAAAAAAAAAAAAATGTAAAAAAAAAAAAAAAGCAAATTCTCACAGAACTAGCAAATACTACAGTGGAACTGACTGGTCAGAAACAATTTCAAATTCATCAGGCTGTCAGAAGCAGAGCTTGTGAGTAGCGTTTGATTACAGGTTTTAGAATTTTCAGTTGTGTGGGGCAAGATAGCGAATTCAGATCAGAATTGCAGTGTTACATTTTATGTGGTACTAGGAAAGACTTTCTATAAGACTATTCAGATGATTCAGCAATTTTATGGTAAAACAATAATAAATTGAACTGAAGTGTATGGGTGCATTTATGCTTTTAAAAAAGCCAATTGAGTGTCTAAGTTGATGAGAGCTCAAAGCAGTTATCAGATGCCCATCTTTTGAACTTTCAGAATTTGTTGCGTTAAACAGTCAGAATGATTCAGTGAGATACAAGCAAATAAATGTTTGGAAGATTAAGTTTTTTTTATATTCGATCTCGCTAATTCTCTGGCTCATTAATACCTTCAGCTGTTAAATCGTTTATCCAAATATCGCTCTCCCATATTTCGACAACCAGTTCCAGCCCATGATCTCACTTCATGTGACTTTTTCTCTTATCATATGAAAACTTTGCTTAAGAACCTATTCTCAAACTATTCATTTTGCTTTGAACTATTCTCAAATTCTTAAGAAATAAAGAGAAAGCACTGTCTAAGGTATTGGAAGGAATGGCAAAAGATTGCATGCAATCAGCATTTATACCTTTTTAAATAATGCACATTTTCCCTGGATAGATATTTCGAGCTTAGCTAAAAGATACAAGTTTCTTTTTTCTACTCATATTTTCTGTAATAAGATGAATAGAAACTTTTTGAAGCGAACCAGTATTTCATTTGTATATACAGTTTCTGTCTTTTCTCCTTTAACAAACTCTCTTACAGTAAAATAATAATTTTAATAATAGCAGAATGGAGCATTTTTCAATAAACATTATTTCAGAAAGATGGTGAAAAAATGACTCAAGAGAAGAATACCCATTCGTGTCGACAAGACGTTGTTTTCTTTTCTCCTTAGTGACATTCGGGGAGATAGTACCCTCAGTGATGCTAATTATTCTGTCAGAGCTGTCTTTTAAGACTGCTTTCTCTCATAAAATAAATTTCTTTTGTTTGATATCGAAAGCTTACATAAAAGCTTCATATTTCCTCAAAGGACATTTTTCTTTAAATAAGTGCGCAATTTTCATGTGGAAGTTTGACTAAAACAATTTAATGTTGGCTTTTGTTGGAACAAGTTGTCGCTAGAAAATTTCGAATTAATAAGACAAAACATTGTTTTTAAAGAAATATATGAGTTTATTCTATTAAGCCTTACGTAAAAATGAACATCTGAAATTAATTAAGTAAATAATAATCTTTTTATTCAAGCGCATTTCATGTTCAAAGCTAATTTTAAAAGATAATTTACTATTTTATATTTTAAAGTGAAGACATTCATCAGGTTTCCTTCACAGAGAATATATATATATATATATATATATATATATATATATGCAAATGCAGCTACTTCTAAAACAGATGAATTGATACAAACGTATTAAAATCAAGTTAATAGGAAAATCAAATAAACCAAATAAAAAAAAATTCGGCCTGAAGATTTTTTCAAGGGTCACCTTCTGGCAGGGATTCAAAAAAAGGGATTTTTTCTGTGAGGGAATGGAGACAAAAATGTCTAATAATCATTCCTCGTGACCCGAAAAGCCCCTGAAATTAGGCCTTAGAGATATACCATTCAAACAGAAAGGACAATACAAAACAACAAATTAGAAGAAAATAACCACTAATAAGTAAAAATATAATAACAAAATAACAATAAATACTAAAACACTTAAACCATTAAAGAAAAACAAAAAGGAAAGAACATACCACCAGCAGCAAGGAAATTTTAAGCTATCGATTGTGATTTCCGCATTTTAAAAACACAAAGTTAACGTATTAAAGGTAAATAATAATTGTAGTCTCCCAGCGCGATGTATTGAGTGATCTAATATGCAAGGAAAGTTCTATTTTTATTTTAGGTAAAGGATTAATCCCAAACCATACTTTGTTTAATTAAAATGTTGACATTACAGTAATTTTTAGGAAATTCATTTTTAATTAAATTTTTAATGAGGTTATTTGATGCTTCAATATAGGAATTTTTGTTATTACAAACCCTTTTGATTTTGTTAACTTGTGAGGAAATTAGATTTTTGAAAATTTTACAGTTTAGATTGGAATGATAGTTACATAGTTTTGTAATTTTAAAGTTGAATTCATCCCTTTTATCGTAGATACCAACTATTGTTTTATCATTAGCAATTTCGATGTTTAAATCCAGAAAGGTAAAGTAATGTCGGAAAATATTAACTAAAACACTTTACTATGATAAAAAAATAATGTAATATAATTTAATAAACGGGTGGAGGTATATTGATGACCTACTTTTGATAAACTTCGACAATACTAATATTGTTACTTATTTCTATCCAAAAGATTTAATTCTAACAGAAACAAATAAAAATCAACTTGAGGCTACCTTTCTGGATTTAAAAATCGAAATTGCTAATGATGAAACAATAGTTGGTATCTACGATAAAAGGGATGAATTCAATTTTAAAATTACAAAACTATGTAACTATCATTCCAATCTAAACTGTAAAATTTTCAAAAATCTAATTTTCTCACAAGTTAACAGGATCAAAAGTGTTTGCAATAACAAAAATTCCTATATTGAAGCATCAAATAACCTCATTAAAAATTTAATTAAAAATGAATATCCTAAAAATTACTGTAATGTCACCTTTTTAATTAAACGAAGTATGGTTTGGGATTAATCCTTTACCTAAAATAAAAACAGAATTTTCCTTGCATATTAGATCACTCAATACATCGCCCTGGGAGACTACAATTATTATTTACCTTTAATACGTTAGCTTTGTGTTTTTAAAATGCGGAAATCACAATCGATAGCTTAAAATTTCCTTGCTGCTGGTGGTATGTTCTTTCCTTTTTGTTTTTTTTAATGGTTTAAGTGTTTTAGTGTTTATTGTTATTTTGTTATTGTATTTTTACTTATTAGTGCTTATTTTCTTCTAATTTGTTGTTTTCTATTGTCCTTTCTGTTTGAATGGTGTATCTCTTAGGCCTAATTTCAGGGGATTTTCGGGTCACAAGGAATCATTATTAGACATTTTTGTCTGCATTCCCTCACAGAAAAAATCCCTTTTTTTTTAATCCATCTTTGCCTGAGGGTGACCCTTGAAAAAATATTCAGGCTGGATTCTTTTTTTATTTGGTTTATTTGATTTTCTTATTAACTTGATTTTTATATATATATATATATATATATATATATATATATATATATATAAATCTAAAGCATATAAAAGGAATAAAGTCATTAAAAATAAAAACAAGCAGTTAATATAGAAATATGTCTGTATATCTGATAACTCTTGCCGCAATTTTTAGAGAACTAAAGTAATATATTTAATCTCTTCGCTGACAATTCATAATTAAATCTAAATTTGCTTATAATAAAATCAAATGAATTGGTTCAAGGCAAATACAAAAGCAAAAGGATTAGCGAATTCGATAAAATAATGAAAGTTCAAATAGTTTTTAGTGGTTAATTTAAGATTAAATTTAAATGTCTTGCGCACCCAATGGGAAAGCGTTCAACTGACAACAATTTAGTAAGGTATTTTTTTTTAACTTTCTATTTACCATTCATTTCAGAGTTATTTTAAATTTAAAATATAAAATGTAAAAATATAAAAGTAAAGAAAGAAACATATTTAAATTAGAGAATAATATAGTATGGATTTTAAAGACAAAATGGATAGGATATCTAGCAATATAAAGAATGTAATAAAAATTGTAGATTATTCTAATATTTAATGTTTAATAACTAGGGTATATTTGGTGGCAGAAGAAGGTCAAAAGACTTTCTTTTATTTATAAGTTGGAGTGTTAAGAATATTTTACTGAACCATGAACTCTTTATTATTATGATTTGAAGGCGATTATGTTAATATATTCAACTGGCATTCTAAAAATACCAAACTCATATCAATGGGAAACTTAAGGATCATTACTAATTTTGAAATTTGCGCTTTAGGAATGATAAGTATCAATGAAGAATTAAAAATGGAATAAAAATAATTTTTAAAAGAACACTTCTCTTTGCTTCTAAAAAATATAATTAAAAAAATTCTTCTTCTTTTTATTATTATTTTTTTGCATTTAATGTATAATTCATTATTACAAGTCAATAAATTAAATATTTTTTCTCGAAAATAATGAGTGGTGAAATAGGAATGGAATCAAAATTAAAAAATAAATTGATCGAATCATAAATAAGTTTTGAATATAATTAAAATATTTATCTACGTAAGAAAATGGCAGTGCAAAAGAATTTAAAAAAATATAATAAATTAAAAAGTTAATGAAAAGAAGCTTTAAAATTCCACCTTTACAAAGATGAAAATGTCAAGTTAAATAAAAGCATTAAAAATGTCTGCAATGCATCGTTAAATTCATTCTAAAAATGTTTTAAATAATGAATTTAAGAAAAGAAAATTAATTAAAAACAAGATATAATTATCGCCATTAGATACACCAATTATTAAGCCAGCAGATTTGCCATCGATAACGCAGACGATATATATTTTGAACTCTGAGGAAATGTTTGCTACTTCATTATTAAACTTAAGTAGCAAACATTTCTTTAATAATGAATATAATAAAGCCATAGAACATGATTCGTTTATATTAGCCGTTAAATAAATTTTTGCATATTCTACTGGAGCAATTTTACAGGCATAATAAAAAAAAATTGTATCTTTTATTTTACATAAATATCTATATACTTTTGTCTATAATTATTAATTATTTGTTTCTGTGACTGGCAACAAGTCATATCTTCTTTTGGAATTTCTTAAAATAAAATCAGTAGAATTTTGGTAGCTTTGCTTCTGTAACAGTTTTCTTCTAATTTCATTATCTGGTAAAAGTAATTTTATTGATTTAAAGTTGTTAAAATCAAGCAAAAAAAATTTTTTTAACTGTGAAAAATTCTTAAAATTAACTCAGTTGATCTTAGTTTGAATTGCATAAAATTTGAGTGATGTTCTGATTATGAATATTCTCATTTTAGGCCATCTATCTTGTCCTTCTGGTGACATCCGTATTTCATGTGCATACTGTCGCAGATTCTGTAGGTAGGTGCAGATTCTTAACATCATATTAAGGCTATAAACATTAACATAAATAAAAATTTTTAAAAATAACGTAGACCGAGAAAATAAATTTGAAACATATTAAAATTCACGTTGCTTCGTTGTTTTAAGAACTGAAGAACTGAATGATATATTTTCAATTATCGGTACGTTCTTCGAAGTATAGCTATCACTATGGGCTAAATTGTTAAAATCCTTGAATTTTTTTTGAATATTTAAAATTTGATAACATTTTGCCTTTTAAAGTTGTTTGTTGTGCAAAAGAATTGAAACCTATTGAAAGGAAATTAATGAATTATGGAAAGTATTATTGATTATAAACGTAAATAAAGTAGCTACAATTATTAAAGCCTTTTAATCGAAAGTTCTTTTGATTTCCCTAAACGATTAATTTAAATAAACATAATTCATTTTAAATTTCATATTTCAATGAAGTTCCAAAAGCGAGCAGATAAAATAAGTACAATTCTTCAAGCAATATTAATGACTGTATTTGCATATAATGAATAAAATTAAATTAATTCAATAAATTAAATTAAAACTCGTTTTTATTAATCCACTAAAAGGCAGAATTATTTTTATTTTAATTGTTTCCGTTTTCTTATAGTTTTACTTAAGATTCATTATTATAAATAATATGATGTTTTGGAATCAATTTTTCTCGAGATCACGACCAAATGGCACCACTGGTAAAATTCAAATTTCAACTTAAATTGTAAATAGTTGACAATTATGATATAAATGTTTTGAAATCGGACATTGTCATCGAAAACAAAGAAGAATAAAAAATCCCATCTTTATAAGTGAATTAAAAAATTAAGTGAATTTTATATACATTAAAGCTTCTTAGACATAGATATAACAAAGACAAAGGTAAATTGTTTGGAAATTCTTAAGACTGCTTCTATTAAACCCGTATTTCAATATTAAAGAACAATAAAAAGTTTTCGTTTTCTACGAATTAGATATAGTTTGTAGTACAGTGGTGTGCAAAACTTAAGCAACAGTGCAAATTTTAAGCAGATAGCCATGAAATTGCGGAAAAGGAGTTCTTGCGATCAGTACAATTAACACGTAATTCAAGAGAAAGGTCATGCGTATGCAAATATCAGAAACAAAACGTCACAGGCGACTTGAGCGTACGTAAAACACGTGCGGAAGGCGCGCGCAGCTCAACACTACAATAAAAGGAAGGACGGAGACGCAATTAAAGACATTCGCTGCAAGTGCACGTGAGTTAATTCATGAAATATGGCTAGCAGAAATCACCTGGACGATTTCAAACGGGGAAGAAAGATCGGAGAGCTGGAGGAGAGGCGTAGTGTGACCAGTGTAGCTGAAGAGTTCGGAACCAACAAAAGTGTCGTTTCGCGCGCTTGGAAAGCCTTCCAAACCACAGGTATAGCTGTGAGAAAGGTTGGTAGTGGCCGCCCCAGGAAAACAACTGCAGTGGATGACCGACATATCATCCTGAAGGCGAAAAGAACCCGAAACCGGTCAGCAAGCGCCATTGCTCAGCAACTGTGTGCATCAACGGGGCGACAAGTGTGACGTTTTACTGTGTCCAGACGCCTTCACAAAGGTGGCCTATTCGCCCGCCGTCCTGAACGCTGCATCCCTTTGACAGTTTCCCACCGGCGGCACCGTTTAGAAAGGTGCAGGGAGAACAAAAACTGGACATCTCATCCATGGAGTCGTGTCCTTTTTACAGATGAGAGTCGTTTTAGTTCCACAAGCGATTCCCAACGCCAGTTGATTTGGAGAGAGATCGGGACACGATTTCATCCCAGTAACATCACGGAAAGAGACCGTTTCGGTGGTCCTGGAGTTGTCGTCTGGGGAGGCATTATGATGAACGGGCGGACTGAGCTCCACGTTTTCGACAGAGGTTCTGTAACTGGAGATCGCTATTTTCAGGAGGTTCCCATGTGCGTCTTTCCCATGTGCGTCTGTTCCGAGGTGCCATTGGATCAGACTTCGTTTTTATGGATGACAATGTACGACCACACAGGACTCATGCTGTTGAAGAGCTCCTGGAAAGTGAAGATATCACTCGAATGGATTGACCGGCGTGCTCCCCTGATTTAAATCCGATAGAACCTGTGTGGGATGCACTGGGGAGACGCCTTGCGGCACGATTACATCCTCCTGGGAACACCAGACAACTTAAACAGATGCTGATTGAGGAATGGGCACTCTTACCTCAAGAACTGTTGGACAATCTGGTGCTGAGTATGGGGAGACGGTGCGAAGCAACCATTGCAGTAAGGGGAGGGCATATCCCATACTAAGGAACATCTGCTTGCTGTTCTTCCTCTTGGACAGACAATCGTGTAACGATACTATGAGTTCAATAAAGCCTTTTTTTTGTTTGATTCCATACTGTATGCATTGTATTCATTTCTGCGCAACTATGCTTTCGTCATTCTTTTAGGACAAAATGCTGTATCTCATTTCTGAATTTCATGTCTCTCAGATGATTTCTCGTGAAGTTATGGCAAAAAACATACCTGTTGCTTAAGTTTTGCACATCAGTCAATATACTTGTAATGATTCAACAAAAATGTCATTAATCTTTTCAAAATTAGAAGGATAATTTTTTTAATTAATTAATTTCTTTGACACTTCAATAATTTAAATTAAAAAAGGCATAAACAGCACTAATTCATGCTTATCTTATTTTAATTATTCCATAAAATGCTTCTTTTGGATAGATACGTGAATAATTTCACACAAATTTGGCAAGTACAATTTTTCTACTTCTACATTAAAAAATATTTATTGTTTATATTCAAATGTATCATACATTAAAGTAATGAGTATCAAATAAATAAATGAAAAATAAATTTTAACTGAACTTCTCATTAAAATTAAATAATTTAATTTCAAGATATTGCATATGTGATTTCAGATACTTACGTTTTTTTATATGAAGAGAAAATGTTGTAATGATCAAAAAATTAGAACTCTATATTCTGACGAATCTCCATGTTTCAGAATCCCGATGAGTCCGAAAAACACATTTTTGGAATTATGTCTGCTTGCCTGTTTATGAATATCAACACACAATGAATTCAAAAATGCTGTGAGCTAAATAAATAAAATTTGATATATGAAATTTACGCCAAATTTGTAGCTTTCTATCAAATTTTAAACTTCCATTCTGAGGAAGATTGTCTGTTAGGCTGGCCGAATACAAGTTAAAGCTAGAATTGCAAAACAAAAAGGGATAGATAGAAAAAAAATTAACTTTTAAACTGTAGATTTATCACAAATTTGGAACCAAATCCGATGAATAGTTGATCGTCTGTCTGTTTGTATTTTTACATTCATGTAAATACGTTAATTCAAAAGCATAGGAATATAAACGAATAAAATTTGGTTCGCAGTTTTAGCATCTAAAGGGTAGAATGTTATCAAATTTTGAGCCAAATCTTTCAAAAGATCGACTTTCTGTACTTTTGCATATATATAAACGCAATAACACAATAATGTAATAATTTAAGTAAATAAAATCTGTAATGCGATCTTATGATTACAATCGTAGTTTTATGTCAAATTTTGGTATAAATTGCTCAAAAAGAAGTTAAAATGCGTATTTGATTTTTTTGGTACTTGCGGATTAAAGATATATCAGTGATTAATTGAAAAAAATTGCTAAGATTGCATGCTAGATTCAGTAAAAACGCTGGAATGAAGCCAAAGATCGATATTTCGTATTACATATATATTAATACAAAATACTAATCGTTTGTAATATATACAGTGGTGGCCAAAATTGTGGACACTTTTGAAAATTTTAATGTTTTCTAACTTTGTATGCTTATAGAAAATGTAACGTTTCGCTAAATGGAAACACTTACATTTCATTTTTAAGGAAATGTGATGCTGATTTCAATTCCAAAAACAAAATTCAAATATTTGCAATACGAAAAAAAAAAATTGAGAGGCGATAATTATCGAGACACATTAGATGCTGATAACTGCAGTGATCAGTGCTTAATAAGGTAGCCTTTATTTTTAATTACAGCTTCACATTGATGCTTCATTGAGCTGACGACAGTTTTAAGTTCTTCCTTCATTATTGATTGATACCAGGAAACAATTATGGACTCAATTAATCCTCGTTTATTTTATGAACGCTTCATATATATAAAAATTTTCAAACGGTTCCGAAAGTTCTCAATAATTTGAGCTTAGGATTGTTTCCTGGCCATGAGAACAATTCAATGATCTTTGTACTAAATCTCACTTTCGATATTTTTGCTGTATGGCAAGGAGTTGAATCCTGCTGAAAAATAAATGATGCATTGTTGGGAAAGAGATCACTGATGGAAGGTGTAAGTTTTGGCTCTAGAATAATGTCAATGCATTTTCTTGCATTTAATGTCCCATCGATAACATGAAAGAGACCAATACCGTCTGCTGACATGCATCATTATACTAACCGAGTTCTTCATAGTTGTCTGAATGCAGTCAGGATGTAGCTTTTCGCCCTTTTTATGCCTTATCTATTTTCGCCATCGCTACCAAATAGCAATATCTTTGTTTCATCACTCAGTATAACTTGTAACCACTGATCATCTGCCCAATTAATGTGTTCTTTTGCCCACTGTAATCTTTTTATACACTGCTGTAAATTTTTCCTTGAACTCTACCTCTTAGTCTAACATCTAATAATCTTCTCCTGATTGTTCTTGAACTGATATAAATGCCAGCATCATTCAATACACTTCTGGTGGCCGCTGATGACATTCTTCGATCATGGAGACATTTTATTCTTCTGTCATGAACAGATGTGGTGTAGCTTTTTCAGCCATTTCCTGCTTTGTTTTTTATTAAATTTGTCTCCTGGTATTGTAAACAAAACTTTCAGAAGCCATATGTAGTTACTGAACCACCCACCTGTTTTGCAATTTCAGCATTGGAAAAACCACATTCATGTAACACAATAATCTTAGTTCTCTTTTTAAGTATCCAATCTATTCTTTTATATGATGGCATTGCTTCATGACTAAATATTATAAATATTTACAACAATTCCTACTAAATATTAAAAGCTTAACTAAACTTCTTACTTGTGATTTGATTACATAAAAAAAACAGTCTTCCTTCTATAGAAAAAAGTACAATAATCACCTGTTCCAACTTTAAACATGATGTCATCATCTTCTGGCAGTTATTAACATTTTATTGATTCCCAGAATAAGAACAGTGATTGGTCAGGAAAGGTAGAAACTACATTCCACTTCATCACTGTGTTTGTTATTCAGATTAAAGCAAAAATATCTTTTTCTTGCATTACAAATATTTGAATTTTGTTTTTTGTACTGAAATCAGCATTAAATTCTCTTTAAAATGATATGTAAGAGTTTCCATTTTGTAAAATGTAATATTTTCTATAAGCATACAAAGTTAGAAAACATAACGATTTTCAAAAGTGTCCACAATTTTGGCCACCACTGTATATATTACATATTGTTTACCAAAGCTATGCAATTAATACACAAATATCTGTTTTCATTAATATACTATATACTATATACTATATTTCATTAATATACTATATTAATATACTATATAATAAGTACTTAGTTCTGATGAAATTCTGGGAACTTGGCATTCACGGCCTATTTCAAATTATGTAGTTATCTATGGGAGAGGGTGTGCAGATAACACTTTTGTTAGAGAGAATACCATAATTTTCTGGAGAGATAATTTCCCCTGGTTGATGAAAAAGTCAAATACCCTTGTCTTCCACATTCTGCATATGCAATTTGGTTTCATTCAGTAAACTAGATGTTAATGCAAATGCTTCTAAATAGGGAAAGTTATTTTATTGTCAATTGTAGCTCTCTCTATGTATAGAGCATCGTCTGTTTTGTGACATTAGACACAATCTCTTTCAATGTTTCATTACCATAGCGCGGCAAACATACATAAATTCAAAACCCCTCTTGATAGCTGATTCCATTTCACTAAAGCACAAAAGGCATTATGGTGCTTTAAACATTGACGCTATTTCATTAAAAAATTAATTATTAATAAACTAATTTTCATTCGCTTCTTTTGTTTTTCTATTAGTTGCACCATTTACTTGATTATAAAATAAAAAGCAGGTAGCATTAATATAAATACCGCATAATTATCACCTTTGCCAATTTTGAGTTAACGTTTTATAATCAGTGAATGACTTTTCTCTCTGTATATTAAACTATTCTACCAAATATAATAAATGATTCATTTTATTACCTTCTTATTTAATTATTCATGGCTGATGGAACGAGTTTAAAACTGTATGTTTAGCCTCGTTAATAGTAAAAAGAATGAAGAACATTTTAGATCACACTGCTTTGATAGATTGGGTATAGTATTTGCCACAAATCTACAATTTCGATATCAAACCCGCAAACTAAAATTTATTTATCTAATTTTTATCAATTTTGAACAGGTGGTAGTCAGACAAAAACACAAAAAATCTATCTTTAATGGATTCCTTTGAAATTTTGGTGTAAAAGAATTCGTTTATCTATTTTGATTCGATTTAAGGTTTCCAAATCCCATATAAACCCATGTTACACAAAATGGTGTATAATAATTCCACAAAATGTCCCGATATTTTGAATAACAAAAAATATCAAAATATCAACAACAGAAAATATCAGAAGCAGGTCTGCGCCTAAGAGTGAATATTTGCTAAGACGTCCAACAGGCATTCAATTCTATAATGATTTTAGTCCACATGCTTATATAGATGGATAATTCTGGTGATAAAACAATCCACAAAAGCCAGTGGGAATGTTCTCCCCAAAGCTTTCTCGTATATTCTTTAATAAAAGTGTTCCCCAGAAAACGCTTTGCATAGCATTGACGTTCAATAATTACATATCTTCCTTTGGTACGAATTTGGCATTTTTAATGAAAGTATTGTAGCATTCCTGGCGAATGTTTTGGTAATAAATTCCTGACATTAGGTTAATAGTATCCAAAAATCGAATTTGTGTTTTAAACGCGTTTTTACTAATCGATCGAAACAAAAATTTTACACAAAACTACCTTTGGAGTCAGAAAATCCCATATCAAATTTGATATATTTAAGTCCTTATGTTTTAGAGTTACCGCGTTTACTGGTTTCTAAAGATACAGACTGGCCGACAATCAACCCCTTGTTGAATTTGGCACAAAATTTGATAGTGTTTACAATATAGATGTTAATTCTTTGTTTTGAATTTTGTTTATCTAGCTCTCTTCGTTTTGTAGGTTTGTTAAATCGTATTCGGATAGAAGGACATACAGACTTTCTTTGAACGGATTTTTCTTAAAATTTGATAGAAATCTACACTTTGATATAAATACCATATACCAAATTTCAACTTTCTAGCTCAACGCGTTTTTGAGTTATCTTTGTGACAATCAGACAAACAGAATGGACATTTTACAAAAAATATTTTTATCATACACAGGGAGGTCTAAAACGTGGAGATTCGTTAAAATCTCGAGTTCGAATTTTTAGACGATTACAATACTTTCTCTATATTACATATAAGAGAAAGTAATTAATTTATCCAACTCATGGCATGATTAGGTTATATCATATGCATGTCGCGAGAAATGAGATCCATTGATAGAATTTGAAAGATCACATGGAACTGACAAACTCTCCATAAAAACGAGTAATTCTGCTCGCTCTCATGTTCCAGACAGAATTCCAAAGCTTTTTTTTTTCTGATTTCATATGGCTTTTAGAAAATATTTTTTGAACTTAATGCTGCCCGAAACAAACAATAAATTTTTATTGGCATTCCGAAATCGAATTTTTTGACAGTCACATTAATCTCTGTTTGTATATTTCGTATACGGAAAAATAAAAAGGCAAAAATATAAATGGGCCAATATTGCATCAATATGAATGGTAGAATTGAAGACTAAATGTAGCAAATGATGTGTAAAAAAGTCAGATTCAGTTTTAAATTGAATAATATTTTAGATGGTGAATATGAAATGTGCCTGTTTTTTTTCTAAGAATAATTAAATACTTATAAATCGAACAATAAATTTCCAGAGGAAAATTTGGTATATAAACATTTTAACATACAATAGCATGTATTGCAAATTTTTCATCATTTTCTAATTAAAAAGAATCATGCATGATTAATTTATGAATGATAAAGGGGACTTCCACCATACAGAGTTTTATTTTAAAGTACAATTTTATTAAAATAAAAGTGATTTTTCAAAATTGTTGATACCATATTAGTAGAAATTTCATACTTTTAAGCCGCATTTGTCTTTATAATTTGTTTCAATTTTTACATGTTATAATGAATTAAATTTCCCTTTTTCAATTAAAGATTTCCATTAGCGAACAAATTCATAATAAGAATAATGTTTGACTGAATTTAAAATAAAATTTAACTACAGGTTTAGAAATATAAACATGGAAAAGAAACTAAAATTAAAAATGACTCCCTGGTAAATATTTTTCATTTTTTCGTAAATAGTTTCCTGTGTTCCAAAAATTTAATTCTTTTTTTCTTATTTAATCGATATTTATTCTTATGAACGGAATCCATAGTTGCCTTTTTTTGAATAAGTATAATTTTTGCTAAATTTTTATTTGATATACGGAAAAAGATTTTCTTTTAAAAATTCAAGTTAAAAAAGCTTGGCACGTAAAAATGTTGAAATATCAAAAATGGATACACAAGATGGATATATGTAAAACTAAAAAAAATCTAGTAAAACAGTCTCCTTACGGTCAATAAGAAAAGTGTTTTGCAATTTCCCGATATTTATAATTTTAAACTTAACAATGAAAAGCATCCTTAGTCCTTTTCCACACCTCCATAGTGCATGAGTCATTATTATTTTTAAATTAAAGAATAACTAAATTTGGTATATCTTAATGTTTTTGCATGACTTCGTTATTTTTCTTAAATACCTTTTCGTAATTATTTGCCTTTGGAAGTTATAAAATCACATGTTAAGTTATAATTATTTGTCTACTCAAAACAATATTAGAACAATATAAATTTCAGAATATCTTTTACATATCAAATATACTTATAATCTGTTTGATATTCCATCTAAAAAAGCAAGTCTTTGTACCTTTGTACTAAAATTAAATTGGCTTTTAAATTAGATAAAAATCCAAATTTAACCATATTCGAAATAAAATCGGTTAGTAATTAAGTTTTGGAAATGATGACAAGGTTAAAAGAATAATTAGATATTTGAAATTTGAATTTGTTTATATCCAGAATCCTAGTTAAAAAAAGGGATAAAACTTAAAATATAAAGAAAATTGAATTCAGTCTAAAGAAATGTTTGAAAGAAAGTCGCATTTCACTTGAAATATGCAGAGAGAAAGAATGAAGAGAAAAATATTATATGAGCCAGTCTCAAAATAAAATTTTATTGATTATTGATTGGTGTTTATGTTATGTACAAGTAATTGAATAGTTTTTTTTTTTTGAATAAGGCACATAGAGGGGAATTTCTTTGAGATATATGACTAAAGAATAAATAACTTCTATCGGCATTCTGTCTGCTGTCTGTATTCGTTTTCACTTAAGAAAATATATGCATATGTTATTTATGATACATACATTGCTTACGATTCCTTGTTTAATGAATTTGATTCCCTTACTTTAATTGTATTCTATTTGATCTGATATTTTTGCAGTGTAGTTAAAATAAGATTTAAGAATACATTTTTATTCAATCAGGAATAAACTATTATTTTATGAATTTCAATTACGCAATTAAATTGCATTGTATTGAGTGTATAGAGAAATTGTGATCAGTTGGCGGCTTACCTCGATTTCTGAAAGAATAGTACATTTGCTGAGAGGGTGAAAAGTTTGAACGTTTTAATTGATTACTGATAAATAATTGGACTGTAGTAATGTAATTCGGAACATGCTGCCCCCAACACACATTTTTCATTGTATATATATTTTTATTCGCATGTTATGAAGCAGTGAAAAGCTTTCAAACTAGGCATGTTTTGATTCAATCCATCTCCTAATTTATCAAAATAACTTGTCTGATATCAAAGGGTTTTGACGACATTTTTATCAACTCCTCTATATCAGGCTACAGTTTGCATTCTACTATTTAGATTTCATTGAAAAATTTAAAACCGTCATTCTGTCGCACAACGATTACGATTGAGTAATTTGCTTTGGAACTTGTAGAAAGAGTGATAGTCAATGATTTTCTTTTATTCTTGCATGGCATGTTTTATGTTCAGCTCATTCATATAGCGAGAACAAATCACAAATGGATTTTGAACCTCTTCTAATCAATGTTTAATTTGAAACAGATCTAGAATTTAGGTAGCAACACCAAGTAAATGTCACTTTCGTGCGTATTGATAGACAATTACACCATTGATGGATTTCGATCAAATTTTATTATTGATCGATAATTTTTGTAATGAAACACATGCCTAATTTCATTCAGTACTGCATTGATAAATATTCATAATATTGTTTAATATTTTTCAGTACCATTTTTTAGTATTAACAACGGGGCACAAAATTATGTAATATGTTGTGCATTTATCTCTTGCAAGGGAGCTTGTTGACTATATCAGATTCCCAAACGGCTAACAGATTTTATACTCCATATATTTCATCTGAAAATTGATACCTATCAACAATTTGAATGGAAACATTGCACACTAAACTGAGCTTATCTAGATTTTCCATTTCTGAGTTATTGTTCAATTTCTGAGTTACTGTTAGTTTCTGTTCAAAAAATATAATTCTAAGTTATTACATTTTTGGTCTCAAAACATAGAAAATTTCAGAGAGTTTTCAAAATCTGCGAGCATAATCTTTCTCTTGATTTGAATATTTTATCTTTGTAAATGAGAAAATAAGACCCATAAAAAATTTAAAAATTCAGCATTGGAATTATTCTTACAATGCTTTTAAGAATTATTTTATTCCCAAATATATGTTTAAGTGCTGGTACCCGATTAAATAACTGCATCCAAATATCTTTTCATTTCAAAATTTTTCCTCGCTGGTAGCAAACGGCCTCATTCAGACTTATGTAATTTCCTTTAAACAAATCGCTTAGCGACGTAGCAGCTAAGCAGTTGAGTATTCGTTGTTTTTTAGCCTGCAATTAAGCAAACGACTGTCTTGTATTTGCACATTGATCCAAAAATCGAACTTCGCTTCTTTTCTAACAGCGAAGAACTTTCCGTTGCGAATGCGCTTCTAATTGTACTTCTTTAACAACTTGTTTAAAGACATCAGTGAGATTTGGAAAATGTCGATTTTGAATGATTATGTTTATGATCTTGTAGTTTCTTTGTTGCGGTATTATAATGAAAATAGATTACTTCAAAATAAATTAAATCTAAATCTTAATTGCTGCATTCAGTGCCTCCTTTTAAAGAAAACTTACATTCCTTACGTCCACTTTTGGTAACCCAAATTTTTCAAAACCCTTGAAATGTTGGTAAAATGGTGAGATCAAACAGGATTGGAAATACGCCAATAGCTGCGTAATAATGGTTAAAGCCTAATAGTTTATTTTGATAAGCTTCCCTACTCATTTTTTGCCTGTTTGGATCAAATGTGTATATACAAACGTTAAAAAGAGTGCAATTCATTACTTATTTTTTTTTAAATGTATGAATGTATAAAATTAAGCTAATAAGTTTTGCTTTTAATATTAATTCTGGTAATTAATTATACTGGAGGTATCTTTTGCTTTTCAAGTCATATATATATATATATATATATATATATATATATATATAT
>JAPMOR010021552.1:261819-300173 GCA_026543865.1 Argiope aurantia
TTTCTGCTTATGTACACGTTGTGACTTTCTATACTGAAATGCCCGAAATGTATATTTAAGCAAAGTACGATCGCAGCCCAAATATCCTTGTGAGATCACCATTCTGTTTTGTTATGTGTGGCTAGTTGAATATACGAAGAGCATACTTTTTTTAGAGCGGCTTTCTTTGAAAGAATAAAAAGCCGAATTCCTGTCTTTTTACAAATTCTCTAAATAATCATAAGTTATTCATAACTCTTATTTGTATGTTAACCACTTACGAATATGATCTCTCATTCTTGAAAAGAAGTAGGAAATTTCTCTTACATCTGTAAGAAGGACTGTTATGTTTCAGCTATAAGTCGAAATGTTTTTTTTTTCCCTTTACCGAATTAAAAAAAAATTAAAAAGAAGATTTTTTTTGACATTGCCAAATTGAACAATATGAGTTATTGAAATAACGCCGTCATTTTGGAATGTGACAGATCTTTCGCAAAAAGTATGTAGTTTTTTAAAGCAACTCGATATTTTCTTGCTATATTTTATTGCAATGAGTTTATTCAATTTTGGCTAATTAGAAAGCATACGCCTCTCAAAGCAAATTAAAAAAATGGAACTGCAAGAAGACGAATAAATAGCATTCATTGGAGTGCTATAATATTTCTCAGTGTAAAAATAAAAAATGTATTTAAGCATAAAAAATTATCCAAAATTTTATCTAATTTGCTTTATTATAATATTTTCGGTCTATGTACTTACTATACATTATTATTCAATCCGTTTACAACACATAAACATTAAATTTACTTACACCACAATTGTAACGTAAATTTTTTTATAATGATTCCTTAAACAAAGTGAATACTATGAGACTGTAAAATTACTTTTTCATAACTGAGTTGCTGAAAATTAATTCAAAATTCATTTAGAGAATACTTTGTTTCTATTTGCGTGCTTGTTAATATGCTGGCATGAGATAAGGCTTATCACATTAAGCCTCTAATAAAAAACTGGCTGTTTGAACAAATAAATGTACATTTTCCAATTAGTCTAAAGAAGCATGAACTCATAGTAAAAAAGTATGAAAGATATTAGTATGATTAGAAAGAGAAAACTAATTTACCATTTAGCCTAGAGAAAAGCAAAACAATGACACTGTTTGCAATAAGCCAGGTTCTCCCAAAAATCTACGCTATGTATAACATTTTCGGTATTTTGTTTTACTGTTTTCTGATTCCTAGTTCATAAAATAAATTTCCCCGCAGAAATTGCAACTACAAAAATACTAAATGTTGTAACTGTTTTAGATTAGTAAATAGCCACGTCGTCTATAAAATCGTCTTCCAAAATCCTTTATTATATAGTTAGTGCAAAAAGTTACCCTTCTCAGGCCATTCAAATAATTACTCACTCTCTTTCGTCTGAAATAATTCAAGATGAGCGAAAATAATAGCTCTGTGTCCTTTGAAAGAAAAAGCGATAAGGCAATTCTATCAGTCGACACCTTTTTTCCTCGTCCCTCAGATATGCTACTTTATGGACGCAGAGGGCCAATAAACGAAAGCCGTTCATTCCGTTTTAGTGTTCAGTACGGCGCTGAAAGGCGGTAGAACAAGAAGGGGAATAAACTCTAAACGGCTTTTAGGATATTCTGACCGATCAAATATTTTAAATTCAATTTTATAAAAAATAAGCACTATGCAGTAAATTTTCTTCCCGCTTCTTCCTACTTTAAATATCTACAATGATCTTATAAAATATATGATGCATTAAATACGTTTTAAGATATTTTATAAGATGAAAGAATGGAATAAATTGATGTGCGCGTGATAAATGTACAATTAAACCAGCAAAATCAAATTTTTAATCGCAAAAATTATTTTTGGTAACAGTAATTTTATTAAATTTATTTACTAATTTTACTGACTGAAATAATTTTTTTTCTTAAAAATTCTTTCGTGAACAACTTTTGTTTAAGAGATTTCTTTTATTGATTCTATTAATAAATTTGTCTAATTTATATTGTATCATTTTTTTACTTGCATCAAAATTATTTATATTTGTTTAAATTGCTGAAATAAGCTTAATTTAAATTGATTAGTAACTGATTCAGAGTAATTTTTAATTATCTATTAGATAATGTTTCTTACAAATTGGTTAATAAATAATGCATCAGGTGGTTGGTAATAACTTGATCTAAAATTAAGTTCACAATAATATGATGAGATAATTAAAAACTTCCCATCGAGTTTATTTGTTTAACAATTCATGATTAAAAGAAAAACTTACATCTTCATTTTCGTACGGCATTCGTCTGTCTCATTAATGATTTGCCAGCAAACAACCAGATAATAACACCGTTTCTCTTTTCAGAAAGTTCGTGTATAAATGATAAACAGTATGAAACTACCACAAAATATTAAAAAAAAGGAGTAAGCGCATATGTATAAATGGCAACATGTTTAGATAGAATGTTTAATTATGTTCATATTGCGACTGTGACATCGCATGAACACATTATTGGCGCTTCAATCACGTCGAATCTTCAACATTAAAAGTAATAAGAAAACCAATTATTCGTTATTAAAGCAAGAGTTTTAGATTATGTTTTTTATTTAAATAGAAAATTACGATTGAATAAGGAGTTTTGATTACTATTTTTGTGCACATTTATTAACATTTTTTAAATTTTATAATAACATATAATTTTATAATTTCTGCTTCTATATAAAAAATGTATCTGAAAAAAAAGAAAGAAATCTTGGAAAACGCTGGGAATCTTAAAATCCTTGTCTTATATCAGACTAGCCGCCTTTGATGACCAGCCGATTCACCAGTATTACCGCTCGCTACAATTTTCAATTAAATATTTTAAGTAACTCGTCTCTTAATAGATTTTCAAACAAAATATTTTTAATCTTCAAATTTTGATAGTCATACCAAACTTATACTGTTGTTTAGATCGTTTCGTTCAATTTACTATATATATTTTGCTAATTTGTTGTCATTTCCGGTAAAACTTCAACTTTAATTTAAAGTGGAAATGATGAAATTGCAATTAATATAAAGATATTTTTTAATAAAACCAAGCATTTTATTTTATTTATCATCTTTATTGTTATTTATTATTATTATTATTGAATATGAGTATTGCAAACAGAATAGCTTGGTATTTAAATCTTATGTGAACTACAAAATATTTTTCATAATTTATGTAATATCTCAAAGAATAATTCAACAAAAATTTCTCAGATTCAGCATAAAATTCAGTCTTTAGTTTTGCTTTCAAAAGGATTGAAATGAAATCAATAAAAATATTTTGTTCCGACCTATAAATATATTTCAACAATTATGAAGTCTAAATTTAATGCAGTCAGGTATCATATTCTGAGAAATATTCTGGACACACCAAATTTTAAATAAATGAATGAATGTTTCTATTTTCCACGATCAACTAAGACTGATTTATGAAGTTTTGAATGCAAAAAATTTAGAAAAACTCAACATTTTCATATTCTTAGGTCAATTAATCTTGAGAAACCTGCTCGCTGATTGGCGTATTTTCTTTGAAACGATCGATGGAAAATCTAAAATTATCCTTTTTTTATTGAATAGTGATATTCAAATTTTCCTAAATCAGTCAGTTTAAGTGATTGATTTAGTTGATTGGAAATTAACTCTTTTTATTTAAAATATTAGTGTTTCAAGAACATTTTGTTAATCGGGATTTCCACAGCAAAAGATTTATGGAAAATCAAAAATTCCTTATTTATTAGAGCATTTATTGAATCAAGTAACATAAAATATAATCTTTTCCATTTAGACCATTTTAGCAGATCTGTGTCTTACTAAAGGTTTACAAATTAGCTGTATGGCCCTGATTTGAATGGATATCCGGTTCATATTAAACAAAACTTGCCTTAAAATAAAACTGATTTATTAGATTAATAATATAGAGTGTAAAAGATCATAAAATTTTTCTTGAATTTATTTTTTAGAAAAAATAATATTTCATATGTTCTACAGACACGTGCCCAAAATTATATTTTTACAGATTTCATTTCCAAAAAGATTTAATTTATTTTTAATTGGAGTTTTAATCAATGTGATGGCAACACTTTGAAAAAAGCTAATTTTTTCCCATGAATGCGAAACGTGCTCGTGCAGCTTAAATTTTATTTTTATTTTGTACAAAAAAATGTTGAAAAATATAGTTAAAATATCTATTTAAAATTTCATTAAAAATAGAAATTTAATTTTAAGGTTAAAACATTGGTATCATTTAAAAGATAAATTTTTGATCTTTAACTTCATGTAAAAATCTTTTTTGTGCGGTATTATTTTCGGAAGTTATAGCAGAAACACGCCAACATTTCGCTTAATTTTTAAATAAATAAATTTCTAATTAAAAATTCGAAAAATAACCCCCAGGTGCACATTCCCGGCCTCCAAGGTATACACGTTCCAAATTTGGTGGTAGCTGTAGGTTGAATAGTCTGGCCTGTAGAGCGCCAGCACGCACGCACACACACACACACACACACACACACACACACACACACACACACACACACACACACACACATTGAGCTTTATTATAAGTATAGATATAGATTAATATTTTGTATGTTTAGATTAATAAAAACTTAATTCTTTTAATAACAACAGCTCACATACAATCTGATCACTCACTTAAATGTTAGCAGAAACATAATTCAAGAAATAATGTTGAGTTAAACATGCCTTAAGGATAAGAGAGGCTTGAATCACAATAGAAGTAGTTATATAAACATGGAAATGTTTGATGCTTTGATTGAAATGTTACGGCAAGCAGGAAAAAAGGGGATATTAAAACAGTAACATTTATAATAAAACATTCAAAAAGTGTTTCAAGTTTAATTTGTCATTTATCAGAAAGAAATGGATAAATCTCGAAGATCGTTTTTGAAATACCTTTAAGAAATTATCCATAATATCAAAAATTTCCTAAGTTTGAGAAAATTAATCCGTAATATGACATAATCTAAGTATTTTTTTATATAAATTAGCAGATTAATACAGTTTTGTTTTACAAAGGAAATAATTGCCTCAAAATTTAAAAAAATGTGAATAATAGATCATTTTAAAAAGTGAAATATGCCGGGAGCAATTGTTTAATTCATTATAAGAAATCTATGTGTATCTCTTTTAAAACCATACGCCTATTGCTAAACTATGGATGCTTCAGAAATAAATTCAATGCTTTAACATTAAGGTGTACGTAAACACTAGAAGATTTTTTTTTAAATTTTAACTTTAAAAATCCATTCTTTTTCACAGTAGGTTATTAATGCATGTTTAAACTCATTTCAGTGAGAAAAAAACCATATTACACTAATTATTAATTAATTAAATAAGATTTAATGAGCTAATTAGCCTATTTTTTGAAACATGATATCTTAAATTCAATTTGTACAAACACACAATTCTAGTTGGAAATTATGCCTAATATTAGTCTTCATGTTGTCTACCTCAAACAAGTTATAAAAATGTATAGTTTTTTTTAAACAATTTTTTTCTCAACGGTGAATAGAAAAAGCAAGATTTTTTCTGTAATTTTAACTTTTAAACAGCTATTAAAAATTTATTTCTATAAATATAAATTTGGTTGAAGCACAAAATATCCGCTATTTCATACAGATTATTTTGATATATAAATAACTGTATTTGGTAAATTTCTTGTTGAGTTATGATTGTTTGAATGAAACAACATAGTGGAAAAATATCATTCTTCATAAAATGAGTTTTAAAAAAACCGTAACTAGAGTTTTTAATGAAAGCACCTCAAGAAAAATAATTATAACTCGAGAAATATTTCGAATGTTGACAACATCTTGGTATCGTTTGAAATCTAAAGGATCAGAGAACATTATTTAACAATAAAAAATTATTCGATATTTTGAATAACATAATAATGACTTTTGATAACATAATAATGTAAAAAAATATTTTATCAATCCATTTTTAAAAAGTTTTGAAAAATTCAATATTTTTATAGGCAACAACTCACTTTATTATAAAAACAGCGACACTCGAAAAAGGAAGAAAGATCTTTCCTGACGTCGGCATTAAAAAAAAAAGTTTTCGAAGTCGCTATTGCGCTATGCGGAAAATGGAAAAGATCATGATAATCCCCACTTTTATACATAGAAAAACACATTCACTTCAGCCTGGAAAAGAAAGTAATAAAAAGAAATCATCACATTCCTTGAAGACAGTGAAATCCCAAACAATTTTCCTATGGAGAACTTTCTTTCTCTCTCGTTCGGTTGGATTCTGTGAGCCAATCTCCATTTCGATTTTCTCAGGGAAAAAAAAAATACTTGGTTAAACCACAGGCAAAATAAACGGAAAAGCACTTTTTCTGTTTCTTCCGAAATCTTGGGATGAAAGGAAAAACGATGAAACGGACGCTAATCAAATTGCAGAATCCAGAGAGAAAGCCAGAAGAAAATGGTTTTTCTTAGTACGTGATGAGAAGCATTTTGTAGCAGAAAAGCGAAACATTGAAGAAGCGAGAAGAAAATTTTGGAAAGAATGAATGCACTTAATAAATAAAGTAGCAATTAAGTAATTGATTCGTTAATTAAGTATAATTAAAGCAGTATTGTTTTTCTAGGTTATGAAGCGGGTAAATGTTTACTTAGTAATGATTGAAAAAGTTCTGGTGAAAGATAACACTCCTTCCAAAATGAGATTTCTAATTAAGAAGAGAGCATTTTTAATTGCGATATCAAATCAATAAATATAATGCAATTTATAATCAAAAGATATAAATTTAAAAAAGTTTAGTGTTTTTTTTCTGTTTCTTATAAATATTTTCTTTTGATCTGTGGATTTCACAAGCCAGAGATTTCTTGAAGCATAAAAATTATTTTAGATATTTAATCCAAGATTTCAGGAATTTTTATATTTTTACAAATGAAATATATATAACTAAAATAGCTTAATATAACTTAAAAAAACATTTTAAAAATTTAAATTATTTTTTCATTATATTTTTTTTAAAGAATTTAACTGTGCCAAATGTTAAGAACTAAACATTATCTCAGACAAAGACACAAATCACATTCTAACAATCCGGCAAGAAAATAACAACATCTTTTCACCAATATATTTTTTTGCTTTGTAAAATATATTTAGATAATAATTTTAATGGCATAACTATTCATACAGTAGCTATCTTGATATTTTTTCAAGTTCCCAGTTCTAGCACCGTTATTTCCATATATTGGTCATTTCTACATATATTTATCAAGAAACTTTTAAAAACGTATTTCCAAACACTCATTGTTGCCCTTTGAAAATTCACGTGAAGCTTATAAAGGGAAATAAAAACGTGTAGCCGTTTGGCTACACGACGCACTGTATGATTAAAAAGGCAGAAAAATTATTTATAACTGAAATAAAGCCGCTGTAATATTTGATAAAAATATGAATAATACAAATACAAAAGATAATACAAATTTTCGAAATTTTGCGTATGTCAATCAATATGATTGGATTTTTGTCACTCGTAGCTTCCTTACAGCTGGTTCGATACCCATTTCTATAGAAGAATCGATATTACGAGTAAATGCATGTTAAGCTAGTAGATCAAACAATTCTCGCTGGTGCTGTGCGGTAATTTGAGGAAGTTGTGTTGGCTCAGGTGTTATCCTTGTCATCTGACCACAATTCTGAACTGCGATCTTCATATAAAAAATTGCTCTTCTGTAGCTAAGAGTCATTAATATAATTAAATTAAACCTTATTAAATTGGAAAGATATGTGTCGATCGATCTAAAAAAATGTTGATTTTAAATTCATATTGTGCCAAGTCATTCTGCAAAAATATGATTGAATAGAACTGTTTTTACTATCTGAAAACTATGGTCATACATTTTTGGTTAGAATAATCATATTTCATTTGTTTATCTTTGTACAATCAAATTATTTTTGAACAGAGAAAGCTAGTTATGAAAATATTGTCTATCTGTACCAAATGGCCAGAGTGGATCATGTAAGATTGGTATTGGCGAAATTATAATATTGGAAATTAGAAATTTTTTTAAAAAATCATCACATATATCGAAAAAAAGTATCAAAATTATAAAGTATAAAACATTTTGAATCCTCTGGCTAGGCTGCTTCGGTGTGGACATTTAAATAAATAAGTAAAACTTAATGAAAGCTTACTTACGCCTATATATTAATTAAAAATCTTAAATATTCTGTTATCACTGGATACTTCCAGTATACATTTTTATAATAATTGACATTAAATAACTTGATACAATATTTTATGCTCTTTTTTTTCTTCAAAATGATATTGCAGATTTTTTTGAGAAAATCTTAATTCCATTAACTAATTTGTATCGTTCATATAATGTCATATTTTCACTCATTTCATGATATATTTATATCGGTGAAAGGTTTTAATAACATAGTAAAAAACTCTTGTGGAGAAGTAAAACAATTTACCTTATTTCTCCCTATAAATTCCTAGCTTTGTAAATGGTCATTATTGCTTTATATAAAGGGATACTTTCTGTTGATGAAAGAAATGGCAGTTTTATTTCGTTTTTTAATTGCTGTAAATGCACATATTTCGTTTTGTTTCAATAAGAAATATTTGATGAATGGTATTTTTCATTTGATCCATGCTTGACTTTTTTTTTCTCTTAGCTTACCATCTTTAGGACATTGTATAAGCCAAGAAAACTATTTTTGCCCATAATATTAGCTCTTTCAGAGTCCTTTAATTGTTTTGAATATTGAATTCCCATTCATACAAATGTATATTCGTAATAATTATATTCTCTGCACATTAGAAAGTTGCGTTAGTAAGGACAAATTATTGCCAAATGAAATGCATTCTGAAATGAATGTTCCCTAGGGTTCATTTGTGACATAATTACAGGTTTTTATATAATTCTTCTAATATTTTAAAAATATTGCTTTAGTTAAAAAATTAGACTTTTTTATTTAACATGTGGACTACTCATTGACAACAAAGGATTTTTGCAACTAATTGATCAGAAGGAGGAAATAAGAAACAATTTATGTTTCAAAAATAAATCTCCATTGCATCCAATTATTCTGATTCCTCAAGAATGTTGTTCAAAAAATATTTTTTTAAAAAATGCAATTCACTAAGGATATTCATAATAATAAAATATTTATCATAATCATGTATTGCCAAGTCTAAACTTTATTGTCGTTCTCATTATTCTATTTGAAATTCTACATCATTAATTCTAATTCATGCGTTTCTCGTTTAAAATTTGTGTTGCAGTTGGAAAAATTAAACCATATCAGCGCATTTTTTTTCTAGAAAATGAGCAAATGCCGGTGCCATTTACTTATTTAAATTCATTTTCTTTTAGAATGTAAGCAAGATAAACAGATAAAACTTCATTTATTTTTTAAAATATAAGAAAGGATGGGAAAAAATTCATAAATTTTAAATTAGCTCTTAGCGCTGAAGAAAATATGCTCAATATTAATTATCTTCTTCAAGTATTGCTGCCTTAGGGAATATTTATCTTAGTTAATATACAAATTAAAGAACACAATAAACTAGATTAAATCTATTGTTATGTGTTTATGTTTCTTAATATTCCGAACTATTTTTTAGAAATTATTTTTATTTATGCCCGAAATCTGAAGACATAAGGAATTTTAAATTTCTATTTCAAATTTTATCATTTTGTAATAATTTTAAAAGTAATAATTTTCTCTCCGGCTACCTTTTGCTGTACAAATATTCTAAAAAAATGGTTTTCATTTTCTTATCCCATTAACTAAATTCATTCCTTTACTTTTTAATTTTCATTTTATAAGGAAAACTTTTTTCAGTTCACTTTTTATTTCATTCCAAAACTAATAGAAGTTCTATTGCACATATTTAATCCAATCATATTATTTTCGTATCTGCTTTCCACTTTAACTTGCTCATTTAACATATAATTAATTGTGACGACGGTTGTTTAGTTTAACTAGTGCTTAGACGATTTAACTCGTTGATACTAATTCCCTAGTGATTGCAACTCAATCTGGTGGAAATCCCATAATGACTTCATTTCACAGAAACATGATTATTCCAGATATCAAAAGCCATACTCTGGTCCAGAATATTTTTCATTGAATTATTCGCCTGTAATCAAAGTAATTTAATTTTTCTCTTTCCTTCTTTACGGAAATTAAAACGCAGATTTAGAATTAATTTTTTTTTCATAAATTTAATATCTAAGAACTATTTATTTATTGAAAAAATGTATAAATAGTGGAACTTCTTTAACAATTATCGCATAAAACTTTACGCAAAGAATTTAATTCATTTCAAATACTTCATTCATTTAGATATTTTATTTCAAGATTTGATAGAAGTGGTATTAAAATAATAGAACTGAATAAATTCAGAATTCCTTTCAGTTTTTTAAAAGAACAAATGCGATAATAGTTATTTTTTATACTGACAAGCTGAATGCACATAATTCATCTGCTTCTGGACATTTAAATTATTGAATAACTATGTTATGACATATAAATTATTGAATATAATACATTAAGTTGCGATATTTTAAAAATCTTTTTTCTAATCTATTGCTAATTTATCTGTACATTTTCTAAGTAGAAAAGTTTTTGATCCATCATCAAGAATAGTTTGCTAAAACAAAACGAAATCTACTAATATGGGAAAACTAGAGATACGTGATTAATTTTATTATTAATTTGATATATTTTTAAGAAGTTTAAAAGTTTGGCTGGAACATTCTTTGGATCTTCATATTTTACAACTTTCTCTCAAAAAGAAAGTAAAATTTCTTTTGTAAAAATTTTTGTCTTGAGGTTCCATCTTACATTATTCAATAAACCCTAATTTAAATGAAACTCTGGACGCCTTTTATATGTGTAACAAATGCTTTTTCTGTTTTCAGAGCTTCTGACCCTGAACATATTCTGCCTCATCTTTTCCTTCTTTTGTGTCGTCTCTTCCGTCGTTCTGCTAGTTGGCCTGTGTGTGGTAAGTGCAGGTTCCTCTCACTCTCTTGGTGACTAAAGCAATCATTCCCATCCCAGCGTTCATTGATATATTCTGTTAACACGGGGACAACCACTAACCTTGATTGAAGTTAGATATGATACCCAAAAAAGTCTGCTGAATCATAGAACTGTATATATAGAGGGGGCGCGGCATTGTTTACTCTGTTACTTAATGCCCATTACTCCAAAAATTTGCGCAAGCCAGCTTTTTCTTAATTTTAAAATTTTTATCCGAGACGAGCGCTTATTAAAGTCACGTAACCTGTTGTTGGAGCCAATAAATGTTCTTGTACAATCATACAGGTGCTTAAAATCTTTACTCAGAAAGCTCAGAACTCAAGATATATTTTTTTATTTATTTATTGTCCTATACTAGCGGAGAATTTTGCAGAAATAAATTTTTTGTCGATCTGCAGTCTAAAAATCAAATTTTGAAATTGTTACATGAAATTTCAGGCATATATGAAGAGAGCTCCTGTTTAGCTCTATCGAATACTAAAAAAAATCGTCAAAACTTGGTCTCCAATACTTTCAGGAAGTTCTAAATTTCGATTTCTTTTAGTTCAAAAAAATCCTTTTTGGATCTATGAAATCCGTTTGTGAATACGATAGTGCAAAAATGTAATAACTTAAATAAATTAAATTTGATTTGAAATATTTAAGTTTAATCATTCACATTTCATCAAATTTTTGAAGAAATTCTTCAACGATACGCCTGTTTTTCTATAGGTTCATTCGTGTTTAAGTGCATATGAAAAAAAATAAAAGAAATTACAGGAATAAAATTTGTCATATAGTTTTATCATCATAATTATAAATGAATATAAGTTTTGGACCTAATCCCTCATCTGGTTGATTTCACAGGTCTGTTATGAAAATTGTCTTTAAAATAGCGATTTTATAGATTTTTGGATGCTAATTGTTGTAAATAAATTAAAAAAATTTCATTTCGTACAGTTTTATAAAAATGTAATGAGTAAGAAATTTACATATTTAAGAGTAATTTAATATTATTTGTATGAATTTATCACACATATAAATAATAACGAGCTTCTTTATTAATTTTCTTGGAGAATAAATTCACGATTATTTATTTAGGATTGCTTTTCTTTCCCATTTCCAATTCCTCTTATTTTTCATACTCTCCCAGTAATAAATGTTTCACTTCAGTTAAATGAGTTCTATGAAAATTTTGGATTAATGGTTTATAAAACTTTGTATTCAAAACCCATGACGTATTTACTGTAAATTTAAAATGATATCACTATTGTTACCAAAGTGTTAACGTGAAATTTTAAATTTTTCTTGTTATTGAGACAAAGGCAAGATAAAAAATACATTATTGAAATTACATTAGAAACTTTGGTTAAAAAGAAAGACACTTGAATCTGGAGTTAAAAGTATTCAAAATAAAATGATCAATTAAAAAATGTTGTACTTCCACCACCTCATATAAGATTTGGTTTAATGAAATAATTTATTAAACATTTCTAAAAGGAGGAGAGTGTTTCAATTGGCTTTATAAATAATTATCTCATTTATCAGAAACATAAATGAAGGTAGAGTCACATGACCACCAAATTGTGGCTCTGAAATAAGAAAACTATTGAAAACTGAAAAGTTTAGTTCAAAGAGAATTGAAGCTAGAAGAATATATAAAAATCTTTCATGTTAGTTGTAACTAATTATCTAGGAAACCAAAGAGTCAAATTTAATGCAGAACAAATTATTAGCAAATTTCAAGATATAATAAAAACTTTAAAATTCATTTTCTTTATTTGTAATTGAATTATTTCTAAAAAAGTGTAGTGCACTCAACAAGAAATAAAATGAAATATTTTACCAAGGCATAAAGAAAATAAAAAGGCATAAAGAAATGATAAGACATAAAGGAAATGAAATGAATATTCCACAAAATCGTCCACTTCTTGATTCTGAAACGATTTAAGATAAGTTCAACTAATAAAAAAAGTAGAAAAACGTTTCGAGGAAGAAAGAAAAAAGAAAGCACTACTATCAGTGTTGTAATTTTTTTGTGTGCATTTAAATATTTTGTAAATAATGAGAAAGGAAGGATTTAATGTAAAGGAAACAACGCTGAAAATAATATAAAAATTGGTTGCCAAAGTTAAAATAATTATCATTAAATATCTTTTGTAGATCTGTATTCTCTTTATAAATCAAATTGTTTTAATATGGAAGTAATAACTCAAAAACAAAATGACCTAGATAAATAAACTATCTATTACGATATATTGCCATTCCACCAAGGTTATAAATCTAATTTATATATGTCAAATTTTGAAAGTAATGGGCCAAAGAATTGGTTAATTTTAAAATGAATATTCCATTCTCGTCATAAGACGAAGAATCTAGACAAAAAATATTTTGATTTGTTGAGATTAAATATCACAGACTTTCATTTTCATTAAAAAAAACTACTTACATTTTCAAACAATTTAATTTGAAAGGTGGATACATTATTTAATCTTCTTTTTATTGTTCACTCCAGAAACATTAATTAGATGATTTATGTAAGAGTATTTAATTCTGACGTTTTTTTATTACATTCACTTATTTTGCTAAAATTAATTTTAAAATTTATTCTGAAGTCATTTATTTGATTACCATTTTAATATATTTTCTATTTAATGCGTCAGTGATTCGAGGTTTTTATTTTTTTCTCTTTTGTCGCGATGCTTTCCTAGTATATTTAAATCTTTCCGTTCCCATGGAAATTTGCTCAGATTAATTAGTTTTTAAGGAACATGATTTGATTTAAGAAAATGAGAAAAGGCACTTTAGTGCTCTTTGTTTGTAGTGACAAAGCTAAATTTTCTTTTCTTTTTAATCTCGTACGAAAAATAATGCTGAAGAAAAAAACAGAATGAATAAAATTAATGAGAATGCTGCCTTTGACTTTCAAATAAATGAAAAAAAGTTCATTTGAAATTAAAATTAAGTATTAAAAATTACAGAATTATTTTTTCACCCTTTGCATTTGCAATATATTCAGAACGAAAAACTTGCACTTAAGAGAAAAAAATCCCTTTGCTTTATTCTTATTTTGCTTAAATTCATCCTAAATAAACAATTAAATTCTGTTTTTAAACTTAAAAAAGGAAGAAAGACTTTTTTGTAATAAAATTGTTAGCATCAACTTTTTTTTTCATATTACAAAAATGTTTTAATAAAATTTTTTGCAGTATTTTTACACCAAATCTCCTCTCTATTTGTCATCCAACTGTTAATTATAAACAGTTAAAATTGCGGATAAACTTCGAAATTGAATGATACATATAATTTAAAAAGTCTTTTATTTCTAAATTAATACAAAAAAATGAAATCTGCTATCCAAAATTTAAGTTATCATGTGAGGACAATTTTTTCGATGAATTGCTTAGAGCTAGAAAGCGATATTTGAAAAGACGTTTTGAAAGACGGAGACGTTTTGCGTTGAACGTTGACGGTTGTGATTCAGAATCCAAATGGACACGTTCTGTGTTTGAAGTTGAGTGTTCCGATTGAGAATCTGCAAGACACTGCATACGTTTACGCTTTCTTCTTTCCCGTTGTAAAGCTATTTTACGTTCATGTTTAATTCGATCAGCTTCTAATTTTAAATTTTTATTATTAGTTTTTGTTGATTAAAGGTTTTTTGTCTCTGAAGGTTTGATTGAAGATTTTGCTCCGGCCTCTGTTTGCTCTTTCTTCCCCACCCTTTTTTTTTCTTTGCAAGGCTTCATCGGGAGAAAGCATAGAACGCCCCATTATGATTTATCTATTGCCTACGCGATTTCGAGCTTCAAACCCCCATAACGAAAACAACATCTTTTTCTGTTCTTGTTTCCGTTTCTCGGCTCCTAATGACGCAAGCGACGTAAATGTGGTATCGTTCGATAGAGGACATCGAGTAGAGTGTATCGATATCAATCGTAAAAAGAATTTGTGAAAAAAGGAGGTCGAAAACCTCGCTTGAAAATTTAAATTTTTACAACTTTGAGAGCCCGTATCTCGCGAATCACTCGGAGTAGCAATGTGAAACTCGTATCGTTACGTGCATTTCGGTGAGCACTATCCAACGATACGAGCAAATGCAATGTAACTCGAATTTATAAATTTTGTGACCCGATCTCTGACCCTATCGAGACAAGAGTTTCGGTAAAAAATGTCATTCGACTCTATTCATCGAGACTCGTCTCTACCTTGCATAGAAGTCGAGATATAACAACCTCCTGTCTTACCGGAAGTTGATGTCATCGACATCCCGAGAGCCATAGTTACTCTATGGTATCGAACCGACATTGATTTGACCGATATTTAGCAAAATCCGCACTGCACATGTGCAATAGATCCAAAATTTTGAGGGGCTTAGAGGACCCCTGGTTGTACTTATAAGTGAAAACCCCATGTCTCTAACATATGTAGCTTACGAGATATAACGAAAACCATCTGCGCATGTGTAGTAGATGACTCCATGGGGGATCTTCTATAGTCTCGTAGGATTACTATGGTGAAAACCCCATGTCTCTAACATATGTAGTTTACAAGATATAACGAAAACCATCTCTGCATGCGCAGTAGATGACTGCATGCGGGGGGGGGGGGTTCTTCTATAGCCTAGTAGGATTACTATGGTGAAAACCCCATATCTCTAACAGCAAGTCAACCTTTTAAAAACGCATCTGCTTTCAAAGAAGCATACATAATAATAATGCAATACTGGTAAAAGCAGGTGAAGCAGATGAAGATGAAAATTGCAATTTAAGCTTTATTTATTGCCTACGCGATTTCGACCTTCAATTATTCGTTGAGTAAGCGAGCTTCAAAACTCTCTAACCCAAAACAATATCATGTTCTCACATGATAAAAATTGAAAAATCTTTTATCTAAATAATATTATGGAAATGAATGTTAATATTCCTATTGTAAAACAGTCATTTGGAACTTCACCTTAAAAAAATTGCCTCCGTTATTATGCCTGACTTTGAAAAATGCAATTTGTAACTTATGCTACTTATTTAACATTCTACTAGAGTAATAAATGTCATTCACGTTGATAATATTCTTATTTTAAGAATAAATTTTTATTCTTATCTGTTCATAATATTATTAATCAAGTAATTTTTTATAGAGCTAAAAAAAAGGAAAGAAGATTGAACATTCATCACATTTTCAATATATTTGAACTTTCTCTGAATATCCAAGAATTCCTTCCTAATAGTTCCATTGTGTTTTAATTTTCTTATAATACTACTTAACATTAAGAAATAACATTCTTCATTGTTTTTTATTGCATTTATAAAACAATTTTTAAATCCATTTTATTTTTATTATTTTCTATTTTTTTACTCTTAAATATATTCTTGGAAATCTTAAATATTGTGGAATGTATAAAATTAGTATTTCTGAAATTAATTTCTAGTTGTCACGGATTCTGAAATCAATTGTAAGCCATTTTAATATGTTAATAGTTAATTATTAAAATATTACTTTTAACCCATTAAAATTGCTGAATGGAGGCTTTGGCGAAAGATAGCATTTTATGTAAATTCAGCATTACTGATTGGCGCTATCATTTCACTCGATTTACTCTCAGCGGATTAGTTGTATTTAGTATAGGTTGAAATTATAATCCAGTGTAAGCCAATTGAAATCATATGTGTTTGCCCTAGTGGGAAATCGCATCCCCACGTTTTTAATAAATGTGTTTTACAAAATGGATTCGAAATATTTTCTCGTCTTGAAAAATAAATAAAATAATACAGTACTCTAACACATGAGGGAATGAGTGAAAAATCGATTACAGTATTCAGTCCTACAAGTCCTATTTTCGAAGTTAATTAAAAGCGTTTAGAAAGGATTTAGCTGAAGTTACGGATTGTACTTTCAGATTATTCTACCGAATGAATATATTGCTAAGAAATTTACAATTTTAAACAGTGAAATGATACTATAAGTAACATTTAGTAAAATATTTCTTTTTCAATAGCATTTTAAACCAAATAAAAATGCTCTATTCTTTTATAAATGATTGAACGAGTTATAAAGCTTTGAATAAAATTATTTTATTCAATTTTATATTATTCTAACGGTTGCCTAGAAATCCAAGAAATAGACTCTTGTCTCTTGAGATAACCGTTGAATGGTGTAAAATAAAAAAATTGGAAACTTAGTAACTTTAACAATTTCGATAATTGATTGGAATGGTTTTGTTTAAAATGTTAATATGACATAAATATTTTATTAAATATGCCTAAAGAAACTTCTGAGGGATGGTGTTTAAAATGCATTTTTCGTAATTCTTTTCAAAAGTATATATCATATAATAAAAGTATAATCAAAGATAAGAAAAATATTCAGGGTGAAATTCGGTATGAAAATAGCATACTGTTAGGTTTTTCATCCAATAAAATATTAAAACACAATATCCAGCTTATTTCGAGAAAATGGAATTTCTTGAAAATTGAAGAGAGATAGAGACGATAATTTATTAAATGTGTATGCAGACGGTAGAAATCTATTCAAATAATGCAATCAAGTTGGCATATTTTGCAAAATTTTAATTACACTGAAAAATAATACGAATAAGAACATCAACGAAGAACTTTTACGAAATGTATGTTCTATTATAGAACTACAATAAAAGTTCACGAAGTAAATGAAAAACGACCAATAGGATTGTTTCACAAATTACATTATACTTTGAAATTCTTCAGTAGGAAGAAGTTCAACAGGAATTACATAAATTCTTCTACAATTTCTGATGCTAAAAAAACTCTGAGAAAACTGCAAAATTATTTTCACGAATTTTACTGTGATTGGAAAATCTTATTTCATTTTTTTAATTCAACATAATATCGATAGTTAAAATTTTCTGAAACCCAAATGTCTGTGAATACGTTAATGCTAATCCATCGTAGAATGAAGATGGAATCACTTCAGAATTGCTATACAATGAAGCACTAGAGTTGAAACTAAAAGTTACAGTTATTTATAATCAACATTTTCTTGCTAAAAATAATTGAATTGCATGCGAATCCTCGGTCTCAATTTCTCATGAAACAATGTTGGCAAAAAAAAAAAAAAAAAATGCATTTATAAATGTATACTAAATTTCTAGAATTATTGAACAATTTTTTTTAAGTCTGAATAATTATATGTAATATTTATCACAAATAAGTATATATTTATGACTATTTTCTATTTAAAAATAAATATAAATACGATATATGCGTATAACTTCAAATTAAAATTATGATTTTTAATTATAAATAATAATTTAATAATAAAATATAAGATAATAATTTTTAATAATACTTATAACTTTAAAATAACTAAAACATTTTAATTATAATTCAACTTTCAGGAGAAGAAACATTTATTTTTACGTAAAAAAAATATAAAAAGTTAAAAATATTTAAAATTTTTAATTTAACATGAAGAAAAGAGTTTTTTAGAAAACTTGCCCCAAATCGTACTCTGGCCTTTTGGATGCAGGAGGAATGATTTACAAGGTGCTAAGCAGTAACAAATTACTAATATAAAAGCTATGATGAAAGATAGAACTCCATTTTCTCTGAACTCCCTTGCTACTGCACTTTAATATTTTATAAAATTAATAATTTAAAAGTGCATCACTTATTACTGCAAATTTTCCCTAGAGCTTAATATTTCAACAATTGTTGTTCCTTTATCAGACGACGTAGAATATCATTTTAAGTATTTAATGCAAGCATCGCGCACGCGATTTGATTTTAAATATTCAAATCAACGATTTCTATAAGAATCCAAATGGTAATTTTAAGAAATGTAAACGATTACTTCTTGTAAAATTTAGGTAATTAAAATTCTTCTCTAACAGCGCTGGGAGTGACATTTTGTTAACACAAGCAATTTTTTCTGGTGTTTTGTATCAAATTTTACTTATTAAACGAATCATATGTTCTAGCATTTTGATAATTAGCGAAGGTTTATTTATTTGTTTCGTCGACACTAATACTGATGCAGTACAATATATTGTAAAATACCCCATGCTTTCCATGCATTGTGAATTTTTTTCCCGTTTTTGATAAATGTTGCTAGTATTAGAATTCACAATAAGTGCTTTTTATTTTATTTTTAAGATTTAAATCAATCTTCATTATTTCCTTTAAAACTAAACGTGACCTTTTCAAAGTTTCTAGAGCACTTTTCCGATATGATGGATGAGATTTAAAATCGAATATCGTTTGCTTTACATAAAGTTGAACCTTAGATTTTATTTGTTTGTTTTTAGTGAAACGTTTCTGTTTTCTGCATATTTGTGTACGTATGTGTTTAGGTGAAATGCTGGGTTATTACATTGTTTCTCACAATGAATAATATTAGATATTACACTTCCATTATGTTTCAAAATTTTTATTTTAAAGTTTAATATGCTTTCAAATATAACATATGAATTTAATAATTCTTTCAGGAAGAACTAAAATGATTTTGTACTACACATTCCATGTACAATTTATTTTAATATATCATTCTGTTTAGATTTAAAATAAAGTTCAATAAATTCGTTTAAAGGATGAAACAAAGAATTCGATCGCAATTCCAACTAACCTAGTCAAACAATTTTCTTTATTATTAGTATTTTTGTAACAAAAATTTCTGAACATATGTAAATACTCTTTATTCTTCTTAGAATTTACATCAATTACATTTGAAGACGTAGACTAAAAACAGCTTAAGGCGACCTATCCTTCCATTGCTCATTAGTTATGACATTTTAACTAGTAACGGTAACACATCCGAGCTTTCTTCATTTTTTTCTGAAATGTTAATAATTATAAGTTATGAATGGTTTGATTTCATAAAGGAAACTTATTTAGTAAAAATTTATCTTTTTCCTAACATTATTCACATTAATGGCTAAACATCATTAAAATACATGGAATTGGAAAAAAGAATTTCAAAATGAATATTTAACGAAAATCTGAAAGTACGTCGTTTAATAATCAGTCTCCTAATTAAATAGTTTAATTTCTTAGTTTTTATTTCTTTCTGATTATTGTAAATTTCTTGAATTGGTTAATCCACAAATATTAAACGCTTAACCCAAGGGCTGAAAGTTTGTTTATCTTTGGTATGAATATGAATATAGCAGCTGGGAAGAAGTTTTCATTTTCTCTTTTTCCCTTTTTGTTTTTCTCTTATCATTAGTTAAATTATAATTTTTAAGCGTATTTATATTAAAAAATATTATTTAATTTAACTAATTTGATACCGTAGTATTAATTCATTTAGATAAATTTCATGATGCAATTCATCAGCATTCAATTATTCATTATTCAAAATTATGAGATTTTGGTTACTTATTGATTTACTTTATCTTTAACTACGATAATTTTGTCTGAAATAAAAATGATTTGGCAGTTTATACTGACATCATTGTAACATAATTTGATCATTTCAAGATTCAAATATTTTATAGAATTGAAGTCTATTATTGTACGTCCAGCCTAGACTATGCTCTAAACTTAAAAACTCTATTTTATTTAAGAAATTGCAATTAAAGAAGGGAAAAAATAACAAATAAAAATAAGAAGTCATTGAATATCCTTTTTTAAAATTATTTTGTTCATAAAAAAGGGTAAATTCTAATATGAAACATCTTAAATAGTTGTGCTGTTAAGCGTAGTATCGACTTAATGTGTTCGTTAAGTTTTTTAATTAAATTCGGCAAAGCACAGGCAGCTTTCACCAGCCAAACTTGAAGTTCTAAGATCGATGACATAAGAATTATGAATCTCACCATTTATCGAATCTTTCCCGATATAAGTTTTATGATAATCTATTTGTCGAATTTTTTCGGGCATAATTATTATGCAAACTCTATTAGCAAATCCTTCCAGGCGTAAGTAGTTTGATAATTGGTTGATATCAATTCGATGAAATATTCATACAAGTCCTGAAACTGAAACGCTGCTTGCTGTGAAGAGCTATTATTGTAAGCTATAAAATATCGTAAAATACCAACTCAAATTCATTTATTTGATTTAAAACAGATTATTTAGTTGTAATGATAGAGATCGATTTAAATGAGGCTGAAAAGCACTTATCCTATCATTAGATATCAGATTTAATGCGTCATTTATGAGTCATTCAGAACGTAATCGAATTTCTTACTCTATCATTTCCATGTATTTGCAAATACAAGTACTCACAGTTTAAAAGTAATTCTAAATGCACTTCGGATCTTTTTTATTTTATACGGTGAAGGAAAAAAAAGGAAAAAGAAGGAATTATTATTTCTAGCATTCTTAAATGTTTTAAATTTGCTAAATTTTATTAATTCTAGGGAATATTTTCTATGACAAAAAGGGGCATCAGTTGTAAAAGTAAAAATTTCTACCAGTGTTTTCACAATTATCTTTCTACTTTAGCCGATTTTTTTCGTTTTTCTATATACACATTTTTTTCATAGAAAATAGTTATTTATGATATTGAGGTAGTGAACATGAAAAAGATAATAAAAGTAATCAACCAATTAAAAAAATGCGAATATTTTCCTCTATTTCTTTGAAACATAGGTGAAAATGAAGTATGGAAATACGTAAATTTATAGGCTGCAACTGACAAATCATAATAATTTGTTGTTAACATAGTAACTTTTATATGCAGAAATATATTTTTCATTTATTGAATGTATTGAAATGTGTAAGCAAATATTATATATGCATGACATATATGAAAAATATTTGGACATATATCTCACAAAACGCTAATCTTTTAATACATTTAGATCGACTATCGAGAGAAATCTGAAAAATCAACTAATATGCAAAAGTCGACATCAATCTGGCTGTCGACATTGTTTTCAGTCTTGGTTCTAAAAGTAAAAATCAATTAGCTGCTACTCAGAAGTGGCGCTTCGTGGTAGAAAGAAGCAGTAACTTTGAGTTTTATTTAAACACATTATATTTCTAAGAGCTGTGATGTCTTATACACATTAAATGCATTAATTTTGCTTATGACATTTACTATATATATATATATATAAGTGACATTTGAAGCTATAACAGTTTGTGCCATTCCTTTAGATACATTAGAGAAAAAATAATATCTGCAGCTCATTAGGACTGCTAGGCTGACGCAAGCAGGTCGATTAAAAAACTTTATTTTCCTAGTTGCCAATTAAATTAGTTAGCAAAAACAATAAGATAAAATTAACACTTTATCCCTTTGCCAGGTTCCTATATGTATCATTATGTCAATTAATTATCATATCTTTTATAACAACAAACATCTGCTTCAATAATATGGTGTATAAACGTGGATGCAAGTTGTCTGAAGTTTTGATAGATAAATAAAACCGAATACGTACTCTGAAATTAATAAAATAAGAAATATTAATCTAAAATATAACATTAACAGGCTAAAAAGGTGCTAAAATGTAAAACCAAACTGATTTTTAATAAAAGAGGGACCTCGCAGTGTACCCTCTTAATGTTGCCTACGGCCTCAACGTATTTAATTCGCCAGTAGAACATTCTATTGTTCCCGTATATATGCTATAATCTTTATTCATGAAAAGATTCAAAAAGAAAATGGCCATGCAGTTCACTATTCCTGTTATTTGGATGGAAGATATCAATTATTGAATCGGCTGTTACTTCTGTATGCATTGCACTTAATGTTAGAATTACAAGGGGGGGGAGGGGAATAGATTATGCTGTAATCGAATATATCATTTGTATGCAACAGAATTTTCTTAGTGAAGAGTTCCCCATTCCAGAAACTCTAAATTAATACTTCATTGATGCTTCCCCGTGATGCCCCATAGTCTTCTGCAACTTAATATGAATATAATGCTGATATTACACCTATACCATACATTCAGTTTGAAGAAGAACTAAATAACCTTGTGAGAGGTCTAGAATTATCCGAGAGTAGGTAGGAGTTATTTTTACCTAGAATGGAACTTACTACAGGAAGGGGTCCCAGTGATTTCATTTCGCAATCCAGAAATCAAATTAGGACAGAATGAAATTAGTAGAAGACATGTTGTTAGCACGCAAGAAATTTCGTTGATCTATGTTTATTAAATTGCAATTTTTATAGTCATATCTGGATTTCGTTCTTGAAAATTGTGGTCAGATAAACAATTATTAAGGTGCGCATTTTCATTTGGACACTACGAAAATAAAGAACAGATACCAGAAGCTAGTTCATTTCTATCTCGATAAACTATTCTTCTATAGTTTTCAAAGATTTAAAAAAAAATGCTATGAGTGGTAATTCAAATGACTTTATAATATAAAATAAACTGGTAGTTGAGCTTGTTATCATACTATTTAATATTAAAGATCTTAAATTACAAATATCTTATGCATGAAAGTCAGTTTTCTTTATCATATTCGTATTCAGCAGTCCAAAAGTAGGATTCTAATCGAAATTTGTTGCTCTGCGTAATTGATCAATAAATTATTATCACTCTTGGATTTTGATGGAAATCTCAAAAAAGACAAAATAATTTATCAGTATTATTACAGATTTAGACTGAGTTTATGGATTTTTTTATACTGTTTAAAATCATTAATTTTTTAAAAATATTTTTTCATTATTAACCATTTATTTAGTTCATTGTTTTTTGAACTGACCGCTTTACGTTTTATTGATTTTGAATATAATTATAAATTATTTGTTGTAAGCCAAATTTTGAATAGGTAACATCCATCCATCTGCTTAGAGTAATCAAAGATCGATATGTGTCGATATGCAAAGATCATTATGATTTTCGTTGATAAGTAAAGCATTAAATGGAGGATTATGGTTGCATATCGATATGTGTTAATAGTGATTGCATATCTATACAAAACTTTGTGTATAAAAAGCACAATAATAAAAATACTTAATCAATTCAAAGATACCTTTAATTGAGTTGCACTCTAAATTCCAAGACATTATAGAAATATAATTTCTCTTACAATTCACATGCTATATAGTTTACAGAATTTTAAACTTGACTTGCTTTATTTTGCATGCTTTCATTAAAAATGAATGTTTTAAATATTAATAAGGTTATTGATCCTAATAAATAATAACTATTAAATTATGGGTAATTCTGTAAATTTTAATTATAAATGATTTTGTGCATAGAAATGATATTCTTTTTGCATTTCGTGTCTGTTATTTTCCTTTTTCTTTTATCTATTACTTTCCTTTCTATTTTAAGTGTATGGAACGAGAATACGAAAGTGTAAATGCTGTTATGTATTTTGTTGTATATGAATTCCACTGATATAAATTGTGTTTTAAACTGAATCGATAAGATGAAAGTGCTAAGAAACAATATTTTCAACTTAGTAATTCATTTAAGGCTAAAAATCAGCGAAATACTAAAAGAAATTTTTTTAAATATATTTCGATATTAATTATTTCCAAGAAATCATTTTAAGCCTGACAACTAAAATTAAGTTCATTGCTTCTATTTAGAACTATGTTGAAATTAAAATAGAAAGAAAACAATAAATTATATATATTAAACATAAATTCGAACAATTGTAAAATGTGATGAATGGAAATTTTATTTTAATGAAGCCATTAAGTTCATTTCGTTATTAATTAAAATCAATTAAATGATAAACTATGTTGATGATTGCATATTTTCAATCAAAAGGATAATGGGAGTTTAATTGTATTGTTATATTCTAGAAAATTTACATCTAAAAAAAGAAGAAGAAAATGAAAAATTTAATTTCGATATTCAAAAAAGGATTAAATCTGGAAAAATTGACATATTCCATAATAATGCGATAGTTATTTACTCTGCTCTCAAGCGATGCATAAGAATAATCTTTATTTGTCTTTCAATCACATTTCTTTAAAAACATTTGATATCGGCTTTTCTGAAAGTATTCAAATTCATATATTCCATAAACATTCATATCCAACGAAGATTAATAGAACAATGAAAATAATAAAAAATGTGACTTGAAAATATCTATCCTTTCAGATCTGTCTGTATTGATTTAATTGATTTCTCCCGAGAGAACGATATGACCTTTTTTTTAAATTTTTCTTTCTCGCATAAAAGTAAATACATTGTAAGTTGATGATCAAAGAAAATGTTTATAGAAAGAACCATCTTCTTCATCATATTTCTCTGTAAATGAGTTTAAATATTGACAAAGGACGAAGCTTCTATTGCAGATGTTCTATGTTGAAAATTATACTTTGGGCGGAAAAATTTGAAATTTTTTATGCCATATGTTTTTGAATGATGTTGCTACCGAAAGTTTTCCTTTCCTACTTTATAAAATTTTCTATACTGAAATATAATTAAATTGTATGTTGAAACTCGTACTATAAGCCGGTGATCGAAGAAAATGTAGAAAAACTAATCTACTTCAGCTTCTTCTTCAGCAAATAGGTTCAAATATTGACAAAGGGAGAAAGTTCAGTTGAAGATGTCTTTGTCAAAAATTGTTAATTAGGGGATTAATTTAAATGTATCTATCTCATTTGCTTTAAATGATGTAGTTTAGACAAAAATTACGTTTTTTCAACTCCACTGAAACTTTTAATATTGAAATATATTTATATCTTTAAAAATAAATATTTTTAAAAATTTAAACCGTTTACATACATAATATATTACTTATAAATACATAAATATTTTTTAATCGATTAATATGGAAAAACGTGATCCTATTTGTGAAATTCATAGATAAGAATTCTAGTAATAAAATGTGACATATTTTCTCTTTAGGCTGAAAAACTAATCGATAAGATTGAATTGAAGACATATTAAAAATTATTCCCCTAATAATTTGTAATATGTCTTCAATTCAACGTTTATATCATGTAATCTTACCGGATTGGCATTTTCTCATGCTCAGTGTTAGATCATCAATTTTTTGTAAAGTCAAGCAATTCATCATTTATTTATTTCGAAATGTATGAAAACATACAAGGTATTTATATAAAATTGCATATAAACCATAACTGTTAAATGATCCTTTTGAGGCGTTTAGGTGGGTACAAATATCTCAATTCCGAAGTTCCCCAAGGATTTCCACTCATTTGCTGTTTACCGCTCTCTTTCATATTCTACTTTTTGCTCTGTTTGTTTTTAGATTCTTTGCATGGACAGCCAAAAGTCACATGTTAAACACGTGTGGTAGTTCATTGGACGGCCGGCGCACTGTAGCTTCCGATGTACCAATCGAAAAGCAGCTAGATACCTTCGTGATAATCTATTAAGAGATCAAGCAAAAGGGATTTCTTGTTAGGCTTAGCGCTAAGAGTGGCCATCATCCCATAGAATGAAGCTGAGCATAAGGATTCCGGCTAATGCTAAAGTAAGAGCCGAGACTGGAAATTCCAGAGCCGATGGTTAAATTCCCTAATTGGGCTCCGTATCGCAAGGATTGAATTCTTTTTTTATATCGTATATTTCACACGATATAAAATGTTCAGTATCCCTTTGATATCCAAAATTCAAATCTTCTCACTCTGGGCATCATATAGATCTTAGTTTTGCGACCAAAAAGTAGAAGGAGAAAGGAAGAAGAAGCGGTAAACAATTTTGAATCACTTTTATTCGTATATCATTGTAAAGTGTCTTTCAGAAAAAACAAAACTTTCAATGCTGTTTCTCCCTTTCTCGTGCAGAAGAAAATTCCAGCAGCAATAGAAAAAATTACCTCCATCCGATAATTGCACACTGGTGATTTGTTAGTAGAAATCTGTTATGAAAAGCATGCCCAGCAAATCCTTAAATTAAAAGCTTTAGCAAACATTCCAGTTACTATCAATCCTCATATATCATTAAAGTACTTAAATGATGTAATTGTATGAGGAAAAATGTCCAGTATGATGCTGTTTTTAACATTAAACATTTTTTGAATAAATGTTCCTCACTTAAATCTCACCGACTTCATTTTTTTTAATTCATCGCCTTTGGTTTTTATCAACTTATTGAATACTATTAAAATATTTTTTTACTTTTTAATGGGTATTATCATTTTTTTCAATTTGTGACCCAGAATTTTAAAAAAATGTTTCCTTTTCCTTTCATTTTTTACATTTATTTCTTTGAATCATTTTTTGCTCTTTGTAAATTACTATTATCCTTGAATTTTTTGCATTATGTGTTACTTTCCGAAACCTTTAATCTTTGCTTTATCTTGTTTGCATTCATAATCATATGTTTTTATATTTTAGTAAAGGATAATTTATAATTTAGTATAAGATTAGATAATAGGATTGATTTTGTATGGCCAAAAGCGGCTTTTGTGCCATTATAACAACAATAATTGACTTGCGGACTAATTCCCAAACTATTTTTGAAGCGTGTTGAATTTTTTTCCAATCTATCTTTTGCCATAGTGAGTACACAATAATGATTATTTTTTTCTGTTTACATGGTTGCGATTTCTCTATATAATTTTACTGGTGAACATAACATTACGCATTTTTTTTTCTTACCTATAAATAGACTTGTTCCAAAAACAATAATGCTGTTTAATATGACGATTTAATTTGCTAGTTTTAAAAATAAACGTGGAAATTTCATAAAAATATGATAAATTCTGCATATAGCTAATTATCTGAACCTTAACCAAATTTTGCTAAGGTTTTTTTTTTTTTTTTAATTTGGAGGAGAAAGTTAACTTGGATTACTAAAGTTAGGAAAATTATAATACTTTTCAGTGGAAATAATATAATATTTTTATATAAAGTATAATACTTTTCAGTGAATTGCGAGTAATTTCAGATAAAAAAAAAATAGAAAACTGAAAGGTGCATTTTGTTCAGGATGAAATAATGCATAACAGCCAATAATAATAATTAAAATAATAATAATGAAATTATACTATAGAATGAGATGAGATTATGTGACAGTAGTGGTAACATGGGTTTTTTTTTTCTAATGAAGAGAACTTTAAGGACTGTCGGTGTATGTAACTGTTATGCCAGTAGTTTGTAATGATAACATGAATTGATAATAGTACGAACAAATTTTCGCACATCTATTTAGGCACATCATTCACGATCACTCCTCTCCAGCTCCAAACGCTAGGTGAATACCATAACCGACTCGTCCATTGGAAACAAATAAAAAAAATAAAAAGCATTGAACATGGATAGAGTTTTCAGAATACAAAGAATTTAAAACATGCACTTAAAGTGAAGAATATTTATGTTTTTAAAACTAAAAATATAAACAATTTGTAGATAAGTATGGCAAAAAGTTTTAAAAATAAAAAAAACTAAATTTTTATTATCAACTTTTAAAAATTTTATCAAAAGCCTTGCTTTTTAATAATGTTTTTAAAAAAGCAGCCGGAAAGAGAATCGGTTACCGATTGTAGCAGACATAACTGAGTATCAGTATCAAACTGTGCTTGTGCAAACTGTGTACAGAAAATCTTGGTATTAACCTAATCAACCTAATCCTATTGTCAACTATGCATTAACTTCCATTTATATTATGCTTTTCATTTTAGCATATAAATGCTTTTAAAATTAAAAAAAATTAATTATTGCCCACTTATTACCATATATCTGAATCAGCATAGCTATTTTAACTATTTGCCTTCAAATACCTATCAACCTTCTTTCCTTGATGGAATTTCATTCAGAAAAAAAAACACATTTTAATTCGCTACCTTTGCTAGTTCATCTTTTTGAATGAAAGCAGACATTCATTCCCTATATTGGTTTGAGAATGGAAAAGAAAACAAATATGTTGGGAATGGCATACAAATAAAAGACATAAAATTTCAAACTTAACTTTCATTTTTAATGAAAAAAAAGAAGTATTTTACATGCCCTTTCGAATTGTGAATAGTAAAATTAATTAAAATTCTTGCTTCCAATTTAATGCTAGCATCTTGAAGAATCTCATATTTGATTTTCAAGCAAGGAAGGAGGACAACCTGAAAGGAAAGAGCAAGTTATTTACTTTGAATTTTCCCCCTTCTTGTTAAGCAACGGCTCATCAAATTCTGAAAGGGAAAACATATTTCAGTTCCTTTCAAGTCCATTTCCTGCCACCCCAGTGGTTATTGACAACTCTTTAGTTTGGGCCGTGGACACTCTCTCACTCCCCTTTTCGTGAAGATTTTACCTTTGATACTTCTTTCATGGCATACTTTCTTCCGCGAGGGCGTTTTCGAATCCTTTTTAAAATGTGTCATCGACCGAGGCCTCAAAATTTTTTTCGAATTCTTTCACCCCACTGCCTCCATCTTAATAGTTTGCTAGCATCGATTCCATGCTGATTTTTTTTTTCTTTTTATTACTTTATATTTACGGGGTGCTTCATTTTTGTCAGACAATTTACGACCGTTAATGTCGCCGCAGAGAATATTATATGAGAATTCAATACTTATAAATATGTTTTGTTGTACATGGGATTAGAAAAGTTGTGTTTTAAATGATAGTAAATAAGATAGGAAATTTAGAAATCGTGATATAAGCTTTTATTTGACATGATAAAGCTAAATAGAGCGAGAAATTACTAAAAGTATTTGAAAATATGCTATAATTAGCCATATATTCCAAAGGATAAGTCATATGATTATTTCACAAAGAATCTTATAAAAGAAACTAAAATAAAAGTGCTTATTTTGCTTTAAAAATGATGTTCATCGAATATAATATATGGTAAATCAATTTTCTTTTGAAACACTCTAAACATTGGTGGAACATCACATCACAGTGGATAATATGCATTTACTTTTATTATTTGACTTATGTCGTCATATGCAAATACCATAACAGTACCAATAAATGCATTATAAGGAAAATATACAAAGTAGATTTAATAGAGAATAAATTTAAAATAGCACAAAAAATGTGCATCATTAATGCCATAAAAGTCCTTTGGATCATGACAAAAACAGTATTAACAGTGGTTAATCTTTGGAACATTTTACGTAAGTGCAAAATAATTTTGTTGTCCAAAGCTATAAATACTTCCCACGCTTTTATTAAAACAATTGTATTAGTATGCTATTGTAATTTTGTGATCTATTAAATATGTGCTACACAATTAATTTGGCACTGCCCTTTCTTTTACCTCATTCAACGGTAAAAAACTGCTTGATGTCCTAAACTCGTGTTAATGTTTTTTAGAAAAATAGTTTGTTTCAGAGAGACTCCACTATCTTTAGCGCTTATCCCATGATTTTAGAATAATCTTGTAAACCTTTGAAATGCATATCAGTTCACCCCTTTTATCAGCTGCAATCTGTACATTATTTGAGAGGAATCTATATTACGTGTGCCATATGGAATACATATGTACCACTTGTACCATTAACTGCCGAGTGTAAATGATAGCTATAGCGATTTTAGTATAATGAATTTGTAGGAAGAATTATGTTTTTACATCAATTTCTATTAGAAACAAAAATGTATTTAATATATTAAATAATAGTTTATATCTGAAAATAATAAAATACTTTATTTTGATCAGTATCACAGAGTTGTTAAGAATTTGAAGGCTCTTACATATAAAGAATTGAATTTAAAAAATTGAGCATGAAACTAAATCAAACTAAGTAAAAGCATGTAAAAATTTACATAATTTCATTGAGAGAATTTTACATTGAAAAATAAGAGTAAAATCAAAGTTTGAAGTAGCATTGAATATTTAAAAGCATCTTACCTTTTCACCTGCAGCTATATTTTTATCATTAGTTACAAAATTCGATTTTATCATTAGTTCCAAGAAGAAATTCGAAAAACTCATGTTTCAACTATCTTGAAAACTAATGGTTTTGATGAATTAAATGGATTAGATTTAAATAAATTTTATGAGACCAGACAAGTAATAAAAATAAGCTTTTTAGAACTAAGTAAATGAATTTCGTCTAAGTAATTACTAAATTACAATTTTCTGAAAAAGATATTTTTTTAATTAAAAATGTTCTTCCACCCAGACATGAAATAAAAAAGAAAGAAGATCAAATTACTTTAATCCTAAAATAGAAATTTCTCGCAAAAAAAAATGGAATAGGATATGAAGTTAGTGAAATATTGGAACGAACAGGTAATAACTGGATTATTCAACTAATTAGGATTCAACTAACTTAATCAGTTCTCAATTTAGGAAAAGTTAGTGTAAATAAATTTATACAGAGCGTAGGATACATTGCTGATATATTTTCATCTAATTAATATGTGTAAAATAAAATTTAAATGTTACAGTAATTAAAATTAAATTAAATTAATTAAACATTAAAACAGTATCAAAAAAGGAATCGTCTTGTAAATCAGTTTCATGAATATATATTTAATAAAAAGAAAACTTACAATTTTAGTTTTTTTAATCTCTAGAATTTTCTAAAAGAATCTCTAGAATAATTTTCCCGTTTCGGTATATTGTAAGCAATACTTTTATTAAATAAACCTTACAGATAGATAAATATTGTCTCAGCTATGCTTTATTAGTATACGGCTATTTTCCCCATGTTAGGATAGATAGAACAGAGATGGTTGATTATATTCTACAAAATCCATTATTATTTACTGACATTTATTTAATTGTATTGCACATGCTAAAAATGCACTTTTCTACCTTATTTATGGTTAGAAGTAATAAGGAATTTTTTTAATCACGGTAGTTTTAGATTTTGAATTGTCGAAATTATGACGTGATAATGTGTGAACAATTAATGCTACTTTGAACGGTTGAGAAAAAATGATGGCAAATTAGTTTACTTTTGTAGTGTTGCCAGAAGTAAACTATTTTCAAGAATGTCAAATAACATTGATTATACATATAAATCCATTAAAAAAATTATGCCACAAAATTAGAAAGAGTAACAACTTTAGTTCTTAAGTAATATTGAGTGTAGCAACCAAACTATAAGAAAGGTGTAAATGTTATATCCAAGTAATTATTAGATCCTCAGAGATTGTTTTCAGTTTCTGTTTATAAGCCATCTTTATTGTAATTTAGTAAATATAATCGTTTCCTGGTAATAAAAATTATATGTACCTTTCATCCTACATACCTACTCTTTCAAAATGAATAGTTAAAATTTTCGAATATTTTACAAGAACATTTTATTCTTAAACTTGAAAATAAATCTTTGGAATAAAAACTATCGATTGCACATAAGTTAAGAATGTCTATTTTTCATGATGTTACTAAAAATTGTATTTCTTTTCTCTGGATAAGAGCACTTTTAAAGGCTAAAGCAGCATTAACTTTCATCTGTAAAGAAAAAAAATGATTCAACTTCTCAAAAATCTCATAATATAGTTTTTGTTGAGAAATAAATACGTGCAGAAACAGACTTAATACATGGATTTTAAACCTTCATACAGAGACGGTAATATGATCGTAAGAATGTTATAACCTTTAATTCTTTATTTCAGGGAGATGGATATTTGAAACATTTACGTTTCTTGTCTTTTCCTACCAATTTTAAACAGTTTAATATTTAATTAACAAAAGTATGTTTTTCTTATTTCAAAGTCTTTTAGTTTGATTTTGATAGTCATACCAAACTTATACTGTTGTTTATATCGTTTCGCTCAATTTACTATATATATTTTACTAATTTGTTGTCATTTCCGGTAAAACTTCAACTTTAATTTAAAGTGGAAATGATGAAATTGCAATTAAATATAACGATATTTTTAAATAAAACCAAGCGTTTTATTTTATTTCTGATCTTTATTGTTATTTATTTATTATTATCATTATTGAATATGGGTATTGCAAACATAATCTCTCGGTATATAAGTCTTATGTGAACTACAAAATATTTTTCATAATTTATGTAATATCTCAAAGAATAATTCAACAAAAATTTCTCAGATTCAGCATAAAATTCAGTTTTTAATTTTGCTTTCAAAAGGATTGAAAAGAAATCAATAATAATATTTTGTTCCGGCCTATAAATATATTTCAAAAATTGTGGTCTAAATTTAATGCAGTAAGGTATCATATTCTGAGAAATTTTTTGGACACACCAAATTTTAAATAAATGAATGAATGTTTCTATTTTCCAAGATCAACTAAGACTTATTTATGAAGTTTTGAATGTTAAAAATTTAGAAAAACTCTACATTTTCATAATCTTAGGCCAGTTAATCTTGAGAAACCTGCGCGCTGATTGGCGTATTTTCTTTGAAACGATCGATGGAAAATCTAAACTTATACTTTTTTTTTATTGAATAGTGATATTCAGATTTTCATAAATCAGCCAGTTTAAGTGATTGATTCAGTTGATTGGAAATTAACTCTTTTTATTTAAAATATTAGTGTTTCAAGAACATTTTGTTAATCGTGATTTCCACAGCAGAAGCTTTATGGAAAATCAAAAATTCGTTATTTATTAGAGCATTTATTGAGTCAAGTTACATAAAATATAATCATTTTCCATTTAGACCATTTTAGCAGATCTGTATCTTACTAAAGGTTTACAAATTAGCTGTGTGGCCCTGATTTGAATGGATATCCTGTTCGTATTAAACAAAACTTGCCTTAAAATAAAACTGATTTACTGGATTAATAATATAGAAAGTGTGAAAGGTCATAAAATACTTTTTCTTGAATTTATTTTTTAGAAAAAATACTTTATATTTGTTTCATTTCCTACAAACACGTGCCAAAAATTATATTTTTGCAGATTTCATTTCCAAAAAGATTTAATTTATTTTTAATTGGAGCTTTAATCAATGTGATAGCAACACTTTGAAAAAAGCTAATTTTTTCCCATGAATGCGAAACGTGCTCGTGCAGCTTTTATTTTTATTTTGTACGAAAAAAATTGTTGAAAAATATAGTTAAAATATTTATTTAAAAATTCATTAAAAATAGAAATTTAATTTTAAGGTTAAAACATTGGTGTCATTTAAAAGATAAATTTTTGATCTTTAACGTGATGTAAAAAATCTTTTTGTGCGGTAATATTTTCGAAAGTTATAGCAGAAACACGCCAAAATTTCGCTTAATTTTTAAATAAATAAAATTCTAATTAAAAATTCGAAAAAATAACCCCCAGGTGCACATTCCCGGCCTCCAAGGTATACACGTGCCAAATTTGGTAGCTGTAGGTTGAATGGTCTGGCCTGTAGAGCGCCAACACACACACACACACACATTGAGCTTTATTATAAGTATAGATAGATATAGATATAGACTATCTTTCATTTTCTTATTTATTGCAAAATTTTAAAGCATCAAAAAAGAAGTTCACATTAGAAAAATTGAATCGAGTTAATCTTTGTTTTTAGTATCATTGGTGCTGCCAACCTTCGGAATATTCTTCAGCATGGTAAGCAAAGTTTACCTCCATAACTGCGCATGCACAACAGTGGAATTTGGCACTAAGTAGTAATTCATTTGTAGTAATTGTGCAGTGGAGTAATTAGTTTCTCCAATGCGCAATCCTCATTTAGGATAAGGCACTTAGTTCCCTGTCTCGATTTTCGCTTATATTTCACTAAAAGATCGATTGTTTAATGTAAAATCGCATTAGACAGTTAATAATTTAAATGTCAAAATAAAATCGATTCGCGATTAAAAATGCACAAGGAAAATATTTTGTTGCATTACCTATGCTCGAACAGCCCCTTGTTTTGTACAATAGATTAAACTGATAGCATTTCTTGCTGAGTACCATTTCTATCTTTTTCATTTTCTCTTCTTTTTTATATTGTTCTAATGCACTATATTTTCATCAGAATAATCACCAGAGTCGGCGTGAGAATTTATATAATCCCTATCAGATATTTATTTGTATTTACTCAAAATTCTCAGTGGGCTGTTGGATGTTCTCAAATTTTTCCATATGCACTGAAGTTTCTTAAATAATCGATTTGCACTCCTAAATTGCATTTCAGGGCATGAATACAGAATGACTCGATTTATATTTATGGGAATATTAAAACCCTTATATAGAAGAATGGAAAAGACTTTACGAAGTAAAAAAGAGAGCACAGAATACCAAATATCTAAAGCGTGATTCAAAATTCAACATATAATCTATTAGAAATAGAAAGCGACGCGACCGACAGTGGCAAAGCGAATGTTATACATGCTCTTGGCACCAGTCTTAGGATGTTCAATAGGGACAAAATAGTAATGCAATTATGCCAATTTTGATTGTTAAATATGATGAGGAACAAAAAATTCCTACTATACCCCAGAAGCCTTTGCTATGCCATTGATTTTTAACATCACAATTGTATATATAATCAAATTTGGAAAAAAAATTAATGGGAAATTTGCTTGTCTCTTTCGAGTGCTTTTGCAAAAAACGATAAGAAACAAAACGAATGAAATTAGGCATATGCTGTTATTGTAAGAATTGAGGACGTATATCAAATTACGAACTAATTTATATCTATTAACGCACGGATTTTAGAACGTGATCTTTACACCAAAACTGCTAATCAAAGTCTAATTTCAGACCAAAGTGTTCAATAAGCAGCTGTAGTATTTCCAAATTGCATCTAGATTCATTTTACAATTCGACAAAATTAAATACCAAACGCGCTATATTGTGGAAGTATACGACTAAATCGAGGAGAAAAAAATCTCGCTGATACTAGCTCTTTAGAATCCAATGAAACTATTAGTTTTTTTCTCTCCTAGTACAATAAATAAAAATTTAAGAGCATTTTCTATTGAAACATTGAGCAGGTTTAAAAGTTTATGTTTAATACTAACAATGTATTATTCCAGTAGCCAGTCAATACTTTTTTTTCTGCTGCCTGTTTCATTCGTTGCATTCCTTCAGATTAGTAAGTCGAGAGCTAGAAAAAAGTTATCTCTCGGCACGAAGCTTAGGTCTGGGTCTTTCATAAGGATTGAAGTGTTTTTTAAATGCACCTACTTGTCATCTATTATGATAGAAATAATTTAGGGTTACTTAAGTAGCTCTAGGTCTGGGAAGTATTTTTGAAAATTTTTGCATCATTGATATCGCATATTGATACAAGGAGTACAATTAATATGACCTGTAATGAAATGAATTTCTACTTCTTAAGCTTCTAATTTCCTTTTCTTGGACAGTTGTCGGGCAGCAAACAGCTTCCATCTTCTTTTCCGACATAACCTTCATTGCACTGGCATCCGGATCTGCACATCATCACATAGTACCGTGGAGGGTTTTCGCGATTTCCACAAGTGATCGGGCACGAGCTACCACAACCGTTTTGTGAGATTTTTCACCGAATTGTTGCTCTGAAAAACAATATAGAGTTATTAAATTCTAGCCGAATATTAAACTTAATATAGGATTGACATTTAAAAGAATAAAAGAAACTTTCATGATTTGAGAAGTTTTTGGAAGAAATAAAACTTATTTTTTTCTGAAATTTTTAAGCCGATTAATAATAAGTAATAATAGCAAGAAATAATAAATTCATTCTTATTATTCATATGAGCAAAATATATATTCATCATACATATTATTATATAGAATAAATATTGTTTAGTCACATTTGTCTTACAAACAAGAAAATAAAAAAAAATAAGCAAAATCCTACCTTCACTCATGTGTAACACCGGCAGCAAAAGCAAAGCGATACAGAAGAATTCCATTGCTTTTCCCAGTAAAATATGGACTGAATAAGAATTAATTCTTTTTATATAATTCACAACCGACTTTTATGATAAATATGTTATTTATACTTTGTTTATAAACAACCTTACTGTAACACTGGCTCCTGAATATATAAATAGAAATGGGAAAAGAAAAATAATCTGCGTGGAAGACGGAAGTTTAATAATACTGTTCAACGACCGTAAAGCTTTCAATTCTCAATATAAAGGTCAGCAGGAAATTTGCCTTTTAAGTGCTGAGAGATTTTAAGAAAATCGCAAGCAGTCACATGTCCTATTGTAAAATAATTAGACATTTCTTGACTTTATTTCGATTAATGTTTCGGTTTTCAAGATTGTCCCAAATCTAGCCTAATCTCTATTAGTCCTGTAAAACCTTGATAAAAGAAAGCAACTTAATCAGATAGGTTAATAGAATATTACGAATATTTGTCTAGTTTTCTTTTTTAACTATTTGAATCACAATGACAATCACTTACTTATCGCCATTTATTTTAAGTTTGATGTCGTCTGTAGATTAGGTGTCTTCTATTAAACATCAGAAGCTTCATTACATCTTATAATACGGAAAATTTTATCTTCCATCATGTATGTTTTAGCATGTCATTATAAATTTTTCTGCAAACATATTTATTATGTTTATGATTTATAGAATGGTTCTAACATTTTGGGCCAAAATTTAAGGATATAAAAAATTATTTTAACCTAAAAAAGCACAGCAAATTTTTAGACAATATGGGCACATCAAATTATACCTTCCATTACTCTGGGTAGAGTAATTGTTCATGAGTGTTTCTTTCAAAAATTAAAAATTCACAAAGAAATAAAATGTATTGCCAAAATCCTGTCCATCTGGCAAAATGATCATGGCTAGAAATGATGATATTTAAAAGAATTTCAAAATTATAATTTTCAGTAAGCTATTTACTAACTGTACCCAAAATATTTTCCCTGTAACTTGGGGAAAAGAAGCATTTGAAAATGCAATTCTTTTTGTGAAAGTTTTTATTAAAAGATGTAAGTGATTGACAAATTTTGATGAATAAAAGTTGTCTGTGAAACAGCACAAATTAGGAAAAATATAATGAAGTGTTTTGTAAGTAGAGATAAAATACATAATAATATAATAACACTTAATTGAAGTAACATTAATGATGAAAAATATTAAATTTAAATGTCATAAAGAATATAATTAAAGAATGCTGTTTACAGACAATTTTCTTGTAATATTCACTAACCATTTCTTTTTTAATAACTAGTACATTTTCTACTAGCAGTGATAGATTTAGATATTTTACGATCTCAAGCAGTGTACATTATTGGCCCCTCCTTTATTAACTGAAAAATATAGTTTCACAATTCAAAAAATTTTTAAACATGATAATGATTCATTTTAGGCTAATCTAATATTTTTATTAGAAAATTAATATCGTTTATTTTATACTTTGTTAAAATGCATTTATTTTTATTTATTTGTTATCACTCCAGATTCCTCAACATCCATGCTCGCATACAATGTTTTTGCATACAGTATTAGACGATTCTCTGCATTTTTGCTACAGGAATCGAAGGTTGGATTGATTATAGACTAAAATAAATCTCAAAATGTTTCAATAATCCTCATAAATGTCACAAATCTAGAAATAGAAGTTTGATGTGAGAGTTGAACTTAGTTCGATTCTTACAGAAATATATTCAAAAAGGCAAGATGTTTTCTTTTTGAAATCGTGGT
>JAPMOR010021552.1:300183-320488 GCA_026543865.1 Argiope aurantia
AAAGGAAATATTTCACCTAGATTCCACTAGATTGCAGCCTTTAACAAAGGATAATCTGAGTAATTCTATATGTATTTCTATTGCATATTTGCAGACCTTCCTCTAGTATTTGAAAGAGAATTTATTGCTCTATATGATGGTATGCCTACAGCATTTAATGCTCTTTATGATTGCGTATCATTATAATAAAATATATCAAATAAAGGAATGTATTGCGAGTAAAGTTACTTTCCAAGCAACATGTTCACAACAAAATTGTCTTTTAGAACGGAATGGCATATTTTTTGTGTAAAAATTCTGTTCGTTTTCAAAAAAATTTCTTATCATGTAAACATTTCATCCCCCCCTTCCAGAAAACTAAAAATTTAAGTGATGGTTTTGATTTAAATTGTAATATGCATTTAAAGAAATACATATACAAAAGCAAACCATAATGAAACAGCGCGATGGGGAAATTGTATACGAAAAAAGAATCCAGGGATTCAGATTTTTCAGGTTTAAAAATTATCAGGGATTCAAATTTTAAAATGATTTTTCACATCGAAATTTCAAAAAATATTATATGTTAATTAAATAAATTTATATATAAAAAATTAGTTGTGCATGAGGTTAATTGAAATGTTTTTTAAATAAATTAATATAATCATCTATATTAATCCATTACTTAGTATAACACTTATTTCTTTTTGAATTTATATATTATAAGTCAAGATTAATTTTCAAATTTTTCACGTCAATGCATTCATTTGCAAAAAGTTTGTTTATTTTATGATAACTTGGATGTGTTCATTAATATCATCTGTTTTCGCTTTCATCACATCTGGATATTTTTATTGATTCTTTGATTCCCTCCAAACGAGGAGAGCATCTTAGATATAAAAATAAGAAAGTATAGCGATTGTTTTCCACTTACCTGGTGAGAATGTGAAAAGTATGGGGTAGAATTACTTCTATTTCATGACGACTACGTTACGAATGGCACTGAAGCCAATAATAATCATTAGAGTTGAATCTTAGTTTTTATCTCCATGCTACTGCGGCAACGGTCATTATTCATTCCGATACCTAGGCAGGATGGCAATAGCTCTTATGAGATTATATTACCAATTTTGGAACACAAACTTTTAATATTTTTATATGTAAAAGTAATGAAGTATATGATAGACTTTGAAATGAGTATTAATGAGAAAATGTTTTTATTAAACTTCATCTATTTCTGATCAAGAGATTCAATATAAAACGAATATTATTTGACAAAAGGTGCTTATAATTTCCCCCAAGGCAAGAGGAATGATAGAAAGCTATACGAACAACAATATTTGTCAGCAAGCATAAGATATGTTAAATTATACCACTGTGTTAAATTACAACATGCATTTCAGCAGGAAATGCGAAGCAGGCGATTATTGTTCTAGAACAAAACTGAGAAGCCTTGTCACATATTATATACTTCTTTCTAAAGAAATGGAAAACTTTAAGTTTAATTAGAGCAGAAGCTAACTGCTGTGGTTATTGTGTGGAAAACGTATCAATGCATATATGGAAAGTTATCAGATTACATAGTTCTCTGATTTGATCCCCACGCCTTTCAGTAATTAACCCACAAAATTTTTTAACAAAGACTTATTAATTAACTAGTTTACTAGAATAACTATACTCGTAATCTTAGTCTATTATTTTACTAATAAAGAATCAACGTGGACTTATATTTTCTGTTTCTCAAATAATCCTGAATTTAGATCCTATATTTTGTGAGAAATATTGTTTGTTGTACTATACATTGCCACCTTTCATTGCGAGAATTAAGACAGTATCCATGAACATTTTACAACGGTTCAATTAGGCTAGAATATACCTCTATTATAAGAATGAAAAACTTCTGTAAAACTAAGTAAGTTATCAACTTTTATTTGGCGATAAAATAACTGGAGTTGCTGCTGGTTAATGGCTCCATCGATGCTGATCGGATATATCTTTGTTACTGTCCCTGGGTATCATCGGCTTGAATAAGTTTTTTATGACTACCATGGTTGAAATTCTATCAAACCGATTGATATAATTTGATATATATATATATTAAAAATAGTTTGTTATCATCTTCTGAGAAGTTAGTTAGATTAAAGGAGTAATAAAAATTTGAAATTTAATAAGCTAATTTAGCTCCAAGTTTTGAACTTTTCAACTGTTTGGGAGCCTTTCTTTGCTGTGAATTGACGAATGCCTGTTTTTCTTCCCTGAGCTAGGACAACCGACTTTTCCTCCTTCCCTGGGTGGCCTCCGTATCTGCCTCCACCCTCCTTGAGTTCATCGCTTCACTCTACTTCATTCCGGACGCGGTAAGTATAAGTCCTATATATTCTGGCGTTTTAACGTACGTACTACTATATTCCAGTAATTCTGGTTGATATAGTTTTGTTTAATTATCCTCCATTTCCAAAGAATACAAGAGTAGTTTTGAAATGGATCAAGTAATTATGAATTATTTTCAGATGACGAGGATTAAACTTAAGATGTTACCAACTAAGGCTAATAGAAGGCTAACTCTGTGAAATCGGATTTAGTGTTGCGATGAGCACATATATGATGGATCTTCGAAAATTTTGGATTTCACATCAATGCTCATCAGTCCCAAAACCTTCCATACGTAACCCTATCATATTGGTAGAAGTCAACATTTAGAAATTTGGATTCTTAAAAAAATTGCATCAAAAATGAGCATACAATTGTATAAAATAATGCACTTTATTATAATAAGGACTAAATCTATAAATTATGATCGAATGAAGAAATTAGGAACTCAGTAATATCTAGTACAGTGGCTATGTGCTGCTTTTAAAGAAATAATTCTTCTACAGGCGTGTCTTAGAAGATAAGATATAGTTTTAAACTTCATGACATAAAGCGAAAAAATTCAATTACATATGTGCATGGCGTCACAGATTTAATATAGTTTGTATCTATGCATGTACCCGTAATTCAGTTAAAAGTCCTGAAATACATGTGATAAATTCCTCGACGTCTTTAAATAAAGCCTTTTTAATGCTGCTTAATTTTTAAAAAAATAAACCTGCTTCATTTTAGTTAAAAAAATTTTGCAAACCTTTAATTTTCCTCGCTCCTTTCAAAATTTAATTATAGCAAACTTTCAATGTCTGAGTATAAAACTGTCTTAAACGTTAGTGCCTTGCGAAGCTTAGTAATTGAATTTAGCAATTTCTGTAGATTTTCTTTCCAAATGAGAGGAAATCCCTTTACTTGTACCACTGCGCTCTTTTTTAAGTAATTCCTTTTAGGATTTTAAAATGTCCTAAATGGATTTCATGCCATGACTTTCGTAATATTTCTGTATATCATCTAGTAAGGGTGAAGGGACGGCGAAAATCTCAGATCAGTTAGTAGATTGCTTATCTAACTCAAAAAGGTGGAGGGGGATGGAAATGGGAACTAGATGTTAAAATTATTCCATTTCTTTGTAATTATTTAACTATTAAATGTAAAGGTTGTCTCACTATAATAATAAACATCATTTGTATTTTTTATTTTATTTGCTATTTCTTACAAATTTAAAATTGATATCCCTACTCATTAATGAAAACATCGAAATATATGTTTAAATTTTATCTTTCTTAGTTTTTTGAAGATTCTGTGGCCTTCGTGATAGAATTCTAGGAAATATTCTTCTTGTATAAGATTAATACGCCTGTATTTAACTTAGACAGCCCTTGCCTTCACCTCCTGGTTTTCTGAAGGCATTTGTTTGTATTTGTCATCTCGACAAAGATGACATGTATATATAATATTCTTTAATAATTAATGATCATACATAATATACCTTAAAAAATGCTTCGCAGTGGAAAATTTCTGTCTAATTGTTAACAAGAACTATAAAATATTTCTTTCAACGGAAAATTCTTTCTCCTTTCCCTACATTAACATATATCTCAAGACATCTGATCACTGTTAAAATTAGGTCGAAAAAAACCAATAAAGAAGGTTTATATCTTAAATTAACATTTAAATATAAAACTTGACATTTTAGTAAAATATTTTGTACAGCATAAATATATTCCAAAAAGAAAAAAAGAAATTATGTTAAATTACAAACATGTAACAAATTACAGTTATGTTTACTCAAAATGCTGACAGTTGACTGCAATTTTAGGTCTAGAAACCCTTTTATTTTGAATCTGGAACCACATGTAGTTTTGAAATTTACTTTTTTGTTCCTTTATAGATTTTGAGAAATTTTTTTCCCAAGACTCATGATTAGGCATATTCCAATTAGTTTAAAAAATATTCCTTTGTTATTTCTCTTAATGTCGATATTAGTCTTCAATTTTAACTTTTTTTATTTGACCACATTATCCCTATATGAAGAACATCAGCTCATTCGTCCATAAATCGGGTTTTTTTTAAACTAAATATTATTCATAACCACTTTGCATCTGGATCTGTCTACCGAAATGACTCCAAACTCGGTATGGAGACAAATAATGATATAAGAAGTAGGATTCCGTGAAAGAAAATTTAATTCCAAAAAATCAACGATAACGTGATTTAGGACTTTATAAAAAACATATAATAACACATACAAAATTACATTGAAAATTAAGCTTTATTTACTATATTCATTTTCCCAGTAAGGAATTTGACCACATTCAATATGGCCAGAGATTACATTGTGCTCTGCACAACATGTCACAAGAAATACATGCGCAATATGTCACAAGGAATGCATGCACAACATGTCACAAGGAATATTCCGTACTACTTGTGAGATATTTTCCTTTAAGGCACTTAAATTTGTGACTCTACGAGCAAAAACTTTAGACTTCAAATAACTCTAGGGCAAAATGTCACTTGGAACCAGATCAAGAGAAAGACGGCCATGCAGCTGTAAAAATGCAATGCGACTGATAACTCTTTCATAAATAAATTTAAGGAGTAGCAGATTTTTAATACCATTGTGTAGTGGTACATCAGGATTGTCTGAGACAATTTCTTTCCTAAATTTGTGGAATGACAAAACTAGGCAGCATGTCCTGGTATCTTATTGTATTAACGATACACGTTACTGGCTCTTTCAGAGTTCTCAAAAAAGAAATTTCCAATAATGAATTTGGCTGTGACGCCACTTCAAACGGTGACTTTTGGCGATTGCAAAGGAATTACTTGCAATGCGTGGGGCTGTTCAGAGGTCTTAATTTGGCTCTTTTATGTGTTAAAACCTCCATCCAAATGAAAATGGACATCATATCCCCACATAATTTGTCATGAGAAGCCATTGTCAATCTTCATCCTGGCAAGCAACGACAGAGCAAATGTCGGTTGTTTATCTCTCATATTCTCTATGTTTGAATTCCTTCAAGCGACTGATTTTGTGTGAATAGGAGAGCAGAACTCGCCATCAATAGGAAAAGATAATTCTCTCCCGGACGCTGCTACTACTAGCAATAGTTCCCTGTGATCCCTCGATGATTGCAATTCAATATTTATTGTCACTTCTCCTGACTCAAGTTTACATCCTCTGTCCACGCGAATTGTCTGTGACTCTGTTTACTCTAATTTCTAATTCATTTCCTTCAAACCATTAAGCAATAAATGCCCCTTACATAGCTTCTATCATGTTCTAAACTCACGAAAAGCTGTGGGTACATTGTGTACTTTACTGTGCTACATTCTTAATGTAACACAGCTTCATCAGTAATGCACGTTCTGGTAATATAAATAGCATATTTACTTGGGTCGGCTCACATCAGCTGTGAATATTTTCCGCAGTTGTCTATATGTTTTTATCGTTCAAATTGCTGGCGTTGTTATCGCATGCGAATGCATAAATTTGTATTTTGCTTTGATGCCCATATTTTATGATAATTCTCTGTTTGATATGTTATGTTATAACAACGTCATAAATAATCCTATCAGTGATTTTTGGAAATAATGTTTTTCCTCGGAATCCTACTTCCCATGTCATCATCAGTTTCTATGGAGAGTTTAGTTCCCTTTCAGTAGTTAGAGCGAGCTACAAGTGCCCTCGAAATGTGTCAGTTAAAAAAATCATCCAGTATTTCTTATGATAATTATAAAGAAAATTAGTAAAAAATGAATTAATGAGCATTTCTAATTTATTGATTATAATGTAATTATATATGTATCTGCATATTCTATAACTCTTAAAATGATTTTAGAACTATTTTAGAAGATAACAAATTTTTTTCTTAACTTTTCTTGAAGTAGAAAAACCTTGATTTATCCATCGAATGATAAGATATTATTAGAGTAAAATTCACATCCTTGACACAATGTTGAAACTTAATAGTCATAAAAAATTTGAGAATCAGGATGAATCCAAGAATCATCCTGTCGTAAATCTTCATTTAAGATTGAAAGATTTCTGTGCCACTGGACAAATGACTAAGAGATGAGATTATTTGAAATCCTTCTGACTCCGAGTTACTCAGTTACGCATCCGCCTGTCTGACGGAAGATGAAGTTGATTGAAACTTTTAGTCGCCATGGCAACAAAAGCCAACATCACTTTTCTTTCTAAGTTTCCTTTTTTTTTTTTTTTTTTTTTCACCACGTGTATTTTTACACACTTCCCCTTTCAAAAGAAGAAATTTATGAGCAAAGTTCCGATATCGAATTGCAACATTATTCCTGGACGAAAAACATGTGAAGATGGAATTTTTTTTAATAATGCTGAATAATAATTTTAAAAAATCTTTACAAGCATCTAAAATGCGCTTGGAATCATTAAGACTTTGAAACCTGATAGTGCCTAATATCTTGAATGTTATCATCATTTTAAATTCCACTTCATCACTTTCCATCATAATTCATTTGAAACATCATTCATGAAGGTTACAGGAGCATCTTTGATTTCAGTAGAACCTTAGGTTAAAATACTACTTTGGAAAGAGAATAGATATTAGTGGCTCCTGAAAAGGGGCAGTGATTGCAAAAGAAATAATAATGTTTTAACAGCATTGCTGTTCAACTAATGATGCGCAGGGTATCCATTTATTTATACAGCGACTTTTTGTTTTCATACATGAATCGATTCATTGCGAACAGGTAAAATGGAATTTTTCAAAAAGTAATTTTCTTTTCAAAATAAAGAGGAGAATAACATTAAGGCTACAGAGGAAACAAAATAGATGACAAATATTAGCAGAAAGAATCCACAAATAGTAATCTAATATAATAAAATAGGCATTTAAAGACACATCCCCTGAATTCAAATTCTTTCCTTTTACTAATTAAAATTCGCATTCACATTCAGCTTTCATCTAACAACTCCAGGTTAACATCTCACAAATAATTGATATAGAGTCCTTATTTGAAACGTTCATAACTAGTTTTAAAAAAGAATGAATTCCACCAAGTAAACCACTGGTGGTGTAAAAAATTTAATAGAAAGTTTTGTTAATAAAAAATAAGAAATAAGAGAAATTGGATGCAATCCTCCCTCTCTCCTGAAATGATTTTCAGGTTTCGATCCCTTCTTCAAACTGCTTGTTTCATAACATCAATGCCTTTTCGCCGATTTTTTTTTTGAACCCGGCATCTATAGAATGCTGGATGGAAGACACACAAAAAGTGCATATAAGTACATATAATGGCCCTTTCAGCAGAGTTATATTCTTAAATACAAATAATCTCGATTAATATCATGATAAGAAGTTTTTCTAGATTGCCAAACATCGAAAATTTAATCGCCAAATGTTTGACAATTATAAATCATCAAAGGATTATTTTATGTATTAATGCACATGAACAGTCCGCAGAAGTAAGAAAATTTACTATTAAAAAAAAGAAATATTTGTAGAGGAAAAGAGTACTTAACACAATTACAAACAAGAATTTAAAATTGTTTAATAAAACTTTAAAGCGGATTCTAAAAGCACATCGTGAAATAGATGGAAAAAAAATGCTTTATTCCCAAATGATACGAGTAATTTTGTTCGCTTCCGACAAATATCCTATGGGAAAGGAAATAAGGACCTTTAAAAAGTATTTAAACTTTAAAAGAATCCTACAAGGAGTTTTCGAAAGTCGACTTTGTGCTGCAAAAAACAATTGTGAACTTACTTTGCTATGAAATAAACTCTTTTAAGAGAGGTCTTAGGAAATGCTTTTTCGTAACTTTAAATTTCCATATAGCTTCAACTGATCTTCGTTGGGCTCATTTAGAAAAAACGTCTTTAAATTTTTAATCGATGTTTATTATAAAATTCTCATTCTTAAATAAATCTGTAATTTCAAAACTAATTTTATTCGCTCAAAAATTTAGCTTCAAATTAATATAAAAAATGATTAATCTATTTTACAGATAATCAAAATTTTCCAATTGTATGGAAAATCTATTAAATTTACAAAAATTTATCACCCTGATTGGAAAATATTAATTTAGGAATATTTTTTCCTTGATTAGTGCTGCTAATTTAGTACTATGACTTCATCTTTTTTTAAATTTTATAACTCAAAATTTTCGATCTGACACATTACGGGCCCTTCAAAATCCATCACATTTAAAATAATTTTGACAGCGATGTAAATCCCTATTAAAACATCACAATATATAAGACCAGAGATTAAAGGTTTATCAGCTTTTTCCCTCATTTCTTTCTGTGTCGTTCTGTATTGTGTGTGTGGTCGTCCTCCTGATTATACATAATGCGTGCGTCAAGAAATCGAAAGTCTCTTCACTGTCTTCGAAATTGCTAAAAAATTATTTTACCATGACAACTGCAGATCTAAATTTGAAAAATTTGGAACTAAGAAATTATTTTTAAAAAAAAATCAAAAATAATATTCCATGATAGAATTTTAATGACAACCCCTAAACACTACTGCATTTTTAATTTGTAAATTAAATAATGCAAATATGAAATATAAAAACATTTTTAAATCATTACGAAATAATTCTGTCATCCAAAATATTTCCAAAATTTCACATCTATTTTTATTATGGGTATTAGGAAAATGCTTTACTTTTTTAGATAATAACAAATTTTGATGAGAAATCTGGAAACTAATAAGCGATTTTCTTTTTTAGATTGAAAATCCCTGGTTGTTGATTCTTTTTGTGACCGATTTTCTCTTCTGTTTACTGAGCGTAAGTTGCTAATTTTTTCTTTCCTTTTTTTTTAGATTGTATTTCTGTTAAAAAGAGATCATGAATGATTGTAAGATACTTGACGCAAAATTAAAGAGTTGGGGGATGATGCCGAATCGTTTGTTGATAAAGCTATGAATATCTATATGCTCCTTTACTTCTTAACATCCACAATCATAAATATTCGATGAGTTAGAATCGTACCAATAGGGATTCTCCATGAGCTTTTGGAATAACATTTCGGATGGCATGGTATACACCAATTGCACCTTTCTACAAGATAACTCATCTCGATTCTGTTTATTAAATTAATGATATTTTCTAGGCTTAGATTTAATGATTTGTATAATCCTATTCCGCAGTAATCTCTCTCCCTCAGTAATCAGTCAAGAAAAGGGTAAGGATTATAAAATTCTCCAAAATAAATAAATAAATAAAAATATAGAAAAAATCATAAGTAACAAAATAATTTATTACTAATTTTTTTTAAAAAGGGAAAAAGAGAGAAAGTTACGTGTTCATTTTGTTTTTACTTTTACTATTTGTCTTTCAGACTTGTTTATCCATGTTAGTTATATTAAGATGACTAAATTTTTTTGTGCATGAAATTTTAAGGGAAAGGTTAAATTTTCAAGTAATTAAGCTAAAAAAGTAGAAATTTGGTTCAATATCGAGGATTTCATTAATTCCGAGGAAATCTGAGTCATTTTTGAATTTGAAAGAGAAACCAACTGTTATATTCAGAATTATTTCGGCTTATGTGGAATCAACTACTTGGTTTTAAATTTTCAACCGATATTTTACAATTCGTCTTTATTTAAACAATCTCATCTGGAATACTTCCTTAACAAATATTACACTGGTATGCAAAAATTAAAACTCGAGTGATTTTTCTAAAGATATGTTTTTCCAAAATATTCTTTATTCACTTAAATTATGTCATAGAATTCCTTAAATATCTGAAGAAAGGAATTAAGTGAACAAAATTTTCCAAAAATGACTTCAAAGCATATAAAGGAACTTTTCTGAGCAGTCAGCTTTAAGTACAACTAAAAAAGACAGAAGCGCTTATGTGATTAATATTTTGCAAGAAAAATCTAGCCTTACAGGAGAAATGATCGCTTATAGGTGAAATATAAAATGTACATTTTGAAACAAATTGTTAGAGTTGTGGAAATGTTGCGGTTATATTCTTGCCGAAACGCCAATAGAAAGCCACGAAATCATTGCTGGAAGCCTATGACGTGCTGGTACCTCATAAAAATACCATTTATAAAATCGATTGGTTTCAAGTTTGGAGACTTACCTAGTAATGTACAAGCTGAATATTTTCATTTTCCAACAGCTGTGATTGCCAGCATGTGATGAGGTGTAGCACTGTTATACATGAAGAGTAATTAAAGACTAGCCTATACAAAATAAGTATAGCTGAAGAAGGAGTATTTCGATGTGGGTACCATTAACTGAATGTTTCAGAAGATGCGGCTGCCATTACAGTTGCTAAACATAATAGTTATCCGAGCGTTTGTCAAAACCGTTTTTTGTCATTGATGTTAAAGATTTTTCTCACTCTAGTTATTAAGAGAAAATATACTCTCATCCGTAAAGAGAATTCTATCACACTTTTGATTTATAGAGATTTGATAGAATCATGTCTCGCAGAAAACTCTGTCTCTAGTGGACAATTCTAAAAAGCGCCATCGCCTAAAATATACCATCTTTGTTCAGCTTTCAAATCACTAAAAAGCACGATACCAGAAGCTAACTGACCAGTTGGATGGCCATTGTGAATTTCTCCCATTATCGACTGTCTTTACTTTCTCTTCTGTACGATAAGATATATGTTACTCGCAACCAGGCTTGTTTGTATTCTCACATATTCCAAGTCCTCTGACCGGCCTTTAACTTTTGAAATTATCTCTAAATTCGTGACATGATGCTATGTGCGGTTTCCAAAATCCTCAGCCACAGTAGTTACACTTCGATATTCTTTCAAATTAGCAATGCTTCAAGCTAGTGTAAATGTTTTCGAGTTATCAAATGCCATCAACAAGATAACCTGTCCGATATGCCACACTGAAACAGCAACTCTCTACCTTTTAAATCGTAATGCAACGTTATGCAACAAGCTTTGGTAAAAATACTCAGAATATATTGCTAGTGTTTTTTTTTCATCGTGGTGGTGCATCTCTAGCACATCATATAATAAATATACCCATACTCTAATCTAACTGAATTTATATTCCATCCCCTGCTTGATTATTCTGTTTACTCCAACGCTTTTATGCTGAATTTACACTTCAATCTGAATTTTTGCGTATCAGTGTGTCTGTAAAATGCTGTTTGCTCTTTCTAGAAATACTTGAGAAGTATCGAATGTTTTTTTATTCATCACGTTGTTCTGAAAATTACTAAAGTATATCTAGATATTGTTAAAAAAGGGTTCCCTTTATCAAATATCTAAAAACGTTTAAAGAGAGTTATAAAATTCTTTCATATATTTGAACAAATACAAAATTTCTGGAAACGTATTATTTCAGTCCAGTACTATTATTGAATATATTGCCTTTCAATCAATGCACTTTTTGAAGAAATTACCCATTAGAATAATAGACGATGAATGATTTATTTTACTTTTCTGAAGTATTACTATTGTATAAAAACTTTTTGAAATATATATTTTCAAAATATTTAAAATAGTTATTAGCGTATAATTTTAGACCTAATCCTAATTTGATATTTTTCAAACATATTTAAACTAGTTATTAACTTATAGTTTCAAACCCAATCCCAATTTTATATTTTTCAAACATATTTAAAATATTTATTAGTTTATAGTTTTAGAACCAATCCCAAATTGATATTTTTCAAACATATTTAAACTAGTTATTAGATAATAGTTTTAGACTTAATCTCAATTTGATATTTTTCAAAAGGAATTCAATATTTTATTACATTTTTAAGGTCATAATTTGATCATATAATTCTAAAATTATAAAGTCTAAATGTTTTTGATTCTCTTTGTACTCGTCTGTTCTTTTTTTTTTTTTCATCGTTTAAAGTCTGAAGCAGGAAACTGAAATATGAGAATTGCACCAACTATTTGCATTCTCTTTTTTTTTAGAAATACTTTTTCAATAAAAAGCAATTTGTACATCCAGTAAATAATTTTCCAAAAGCATGCTAATAGTGTAATTGAATAAAAGGTTTATGTCAGCCTTAGACGATATTTTTTCTTTCTATATTGGAAGTCTTAATCATAAAGCAAAACTATTTTTACAGAAAAAAGTCAACATACTTTTTCTTAACATGTTATTTGACTACAGTCTGAGTTTGACAATAATTTTATCGAAACTTTTAGAAAAAGAAAACATTTGCCTGAATTATTCTAGCATGTTCTAAATGGATTTTAATAGGATTCTTTTCACTCATTTCTGTGACTGTAGATAATTTTGATGCACGAGATCTTCGGCAGAGAGACGTGAAAACAATAGAAAATGCTGTCCTTTCTGAGCCTGTATATCACTTCAAAATTTCCTCTCCCTTTAATTAAACATAATTGACTTAGTACCCGTAGTACGTGTTTTGTTTGATAGAGACGCTTGCCAAGAGTTTGGGGGATAGAAAGGTGTTTTAGAACTTCTAAAGAAACTGAAGGTATACACTGCGTAAAAAAAGTAGAAGGACACTTGATTTTGTAACAATAACCGAAAAATATTTTATTTTTACTAACATTTTTTATTAGAAACATTTAACAAATATTTCAAAAATACAATTTTAACATCAGAATTATGATTTTCAAACATGAAATATTAATGGCAACAAAAATAGTTTCTCTTTTTTGAAACTTTGTAAAAAAAGTAGAAGGTCAGCATTATAATGAATGAAAAAATAGTGACTTTAATAAGGAATGGTCTTCCCATTGGCCTTTATAACTTCAAATATTTTGTTTGGAAGTGAATTGTATAGAGTTTGAATTTCAGTTTGACAAAAATTGCCCCACGAGTCATTCAATTCTTCTCGAAGGTGAGTTTGCGAATCAAATTGCCTTCCATCAGCATAAACTCGACGAACTAGCATTGCCCAGAGGTTTTCCACTATATTAAGGTCAGAACTTTTGGCTGGCCATGGTAAAACATCCACATTATTTGTTAGGAACCAATTTTTGACTCCAGTTGCGGTGTGAATGGAAGCTCCGTCTTTGCTGAAACTTCCACACTTCACCCCCCATGTCAGAGGCATAAGGAAGAAGCTCGGAATTCAGCACTTGAATGTAGTCTGTATGTTTTTGCCTACCATTTAAGAAAACCAGACTTGTCCTTCCTCCGTATCCAACAGCCAACCAAACCATTAAACTCCCTCCTCCCATTTGTCGTGTTGAATAGTATTCGCCTTCAGTCCCCAGACAATGCCAGTAGTGCCGATATCCCTCTGGACCGTCTAAGTTAAATTTCTTTTCATCGGAAAATATCACAGAAGTCCATTCTGTAGTTCAGGACATGTGCTCCTTAGCCCACGCTAATCGGTTATCAATGTGAGCTTGTTTCCACTTAGGTTGATGTTTCCGTTTTTTGAAAATGAATTTTTTAGATCTTTTAATATAGTTGTACACTGTTTGTTTCGTCACATGATTAAGTCCTGCTTGATTTCTCGCCTTTGAAACACTTCCTTTGTTCTTCTTCAGCATACGAGCAAGTTTTCTTTCATCACGTGGTGTTGACTTCTTTGGTCTACCAGTCTTCTTTTTATTTCCATTTTTGTAAGGATTTCTGATAAAGTTTGAAACTGTATTGGGGCTCACCTGCAACAATCGAGCAATCTCTCTGACACCTTTACCATCATTTTGATATATGGAAATTTGCCCTTTTTGCAAATCGTTCAAAGGTATTCCTTTAGGCATTTCTGAGAACAGAGAAACAACGTAACTTTTTAAAAAATTAGATTTTTTTTGACAGAAAAGGATAAACAAAGTACAAAATCACTATTTAAATAAAGAAGGACTAGTTAAATTAAATATATTAGCAAGTGCCCTTCTACTTTTTTTTTTTGCGCATTGGAAATTATATATACTAATTTTCTTAATAATATTAGTGGTAGATGTTTAATTTTTGCCTAAAATGAAAACATTTGTAATTAAACTAAATCTGCATAAATATCTGGTAGTTAGGAGAAAATAAGAGATATTAATTGGCAAAAAGACACTGTCCTTCTACTTTTTTTACGCAGTGTATTTGCTTCATGATCATCAGCTAAGAGGGACCGTCTTTTATACATCAACACTTTAAGATCACAGATGACTGCGATTTATCAGAGGAGGAAGGAGAGGTTAGGGTTTTTATCTTTGAAAAAGGACTCGGGAATTACAGTATTCTGAGATAACACAGTATTTTTAATTTCACTGATCTTAGGAAAGAGAACGTGGGAATATTTGTTAAGGTAAATTGATTATTTTTACAGTAGTTGTTTATTTTAATGAAACTGCATGATTCAAGTTTCAGATTTGGCTCCGTAAAACATATTGTAATACTGAGGAGCAAATTTTAAAATGTGAGAAGTCTTTAGACGAAATATGCTAGATCATAAAATTGAAAGGAATGATACAATAAAGAGATCTAGATGAGCAAATAAATAAAAAAGAGGTAAAAGAGGTATTCAATAAAAATGGCGTAATCAACTGAAGTATCGATAACAAAAATAAAAAAGCAAAAATGATACTCATCAAAACTTGCGCATCCAGTTATAATATGAACACCAGTTATTCATCAAAAAATGAAATGAATATGATAAGTGAGTGATTTCACAACCACACTCGCTCATTGGGTTAACAAACAATAAATTTATCAGTGTTAGCAAAATGAAACTTTTCATTCATCTGCAGATTCCATAATTTTAGCTATAATTAATGAACTTGAGAAAATTTCTTCACATCAGAAATATATGTGGTTTTTATAAATAAATAGAAACCGAGGCATCGATTTAATCATTAACCTTGTTTTTTGTTGTTGTTGTTGTTTTTTGGAAATTTAACCTTATTATTTGATATTATACCCTCTGAAATTGCGAACAAACTAGACATTAAACTTCTAGTATAAAAGACAACTAGAAATAAGGATATCATGTGCATTATTTAAAGAATTGCGTCCTACTACCTTTCCTTGATGTCACTGCGATGTACATGAACAGATCAAAGTCGGTATCAGAAGGTTATCCCAAGCAGTCAGCTGCAAACAACTCGTCCAGGAAAAAAAAGAAAACAGCAATCGACAAGTAAAAAAAACATTTGTAAACGTAAGAACATTTTCTAAAGGGCGACTGTGACATCAATATATTTTTGTGCGCTACATAGTTAGTTTCTGTTCTCTGAATTTTTATAATTGTTTTTTCAAATTTCTTATTGGAAAATATTTATAATTTTATGATGCCTCAAAAATAGAGAGTCAATAATAGTAAAATTATCGTTAATTATTAAAATTCAGAAATAATTAAGTAATTTTCAATTTGACTAATTAAAATTCGCATAAAGTATATGTTAAATTACTTTTCGTTAATAAACAATTTGCACCAGGGACATAATTTTTGTTATCCGCGTTGCATATGATTTTTCAAAAATTCGTTGCAATTATTCTTGATTGACGGTCAAAAAATGAAAATACATTAAGAAGAACAATAGCAAATAAATTTCACTATCTTATTCATTATTCTTAGAATAGTCAAAAGTAGGAAACTTCAGTACTTTTCTTATATATTCTACAAGACACGGGAGAAATTAAAAAAAAAGCGAGGAAAGGTTCCCCCCCCCCTCAACAATAACAGTAAATAAAGAAAACACTCTTTTGTACCCTCTGTTATATCCTCACCACTCATCCTAGGCAATCAACACGTCACGACATCTTGGATAAAAGCAATCATCTTTCATGTCGAAACATGCAGATAAGACAGAAAAAATAAGAAGAATCTTCTTACGCATTTTCCGGAGAGAGAACAGTAAGTGCTTCCGGCGCCGCTTTTTATTTAAAGAGTGAAATTAGTTGAAGAAAATGGCAGCATTTTGCTTCGTTACGTTTGCTGTGGAGTTATTTAGGACGAATGTGTCTTTATTAAAAATGCATTTATAAGGTTTTCTTCGATTTTTTTTTCTTTTATTCTTGCTTGCGAAAAAATTTGAATGCTTTAAAAATGCATATTTTGCTTCGACTGTTGATTCAAATGGATAAGTTAGTTGCTTTTCATTACAGTTCTAAAACGTTTCATATGCATAAAGAATATCTTATTGTCTGAATGCTTTCATTTCCATTTCCATATTTTACAATCACATCTCTTCACCAAAAATAAAGAAAGGCAAAATTTGCATTTGTGATGAGTAAGTCAAAATTACTTAAATGAAAGAAGCTTTCTTAATAATCTTTTCTTTTATTTTATTTCCTTCTTTCTGTTTTGAAAATTAATTTGACTTTGTAAAAATGTAGCACACTTGTCCAAAACAAGCCTTGATAATTAATAAATATTAGTTTAAATAAAATTAATAAATATTAGTTTTAATTATTTTATTTTTATTCTTCGATTAACTGCAAAGTAATTTTTATCACCTGTAGACTGTTAAACATCTAATATAATGTTTTTATTTTAATGTTAAACAGAATTTCATCTGAGAAAGAAAAGTTGAAAGGGTTTCTTGAGGAAAGTTGAAAGGGTTAACCCACATTTATCGATGAAGAAAAAGTCTGAAAAAAATCGGCAATATTGTACAATTTCAACTATCCGACATAAACTGGTGTTGCTAACTTTGAATAAGTGAAAATATTGAAATATAGAAAACAACTTTCTATCTAAAATGCTCTGCAATTTTATTAAACTTGATACATTCTTTGATAATATGTATTTTGAGGCATAATGAAGAAATTATGCCTTGAAATTAATTAATAATCCAGGAAGAATCTTGCATCGTCCAAGCTAAGTTGTACAGAAATCAATACAGGCTGCCGAGAATCATCCGTGCACATTACCAGGACAATAAAAGAACTTACAGCGAACCCAGAAGACAATCGGAGATCAACAATAAACTATTTCACTCTAAAGCTCTCTAGATCAACACACAGTGAAACAATCCTCTCCGGAAAATCTAGTTTGACTAAACCGTCTGCGAATATGACGTCAATTCCACCGGCAATACGTCATTTAAAAGACACTTTTTGTAAAGTCGAATGTGTGTGTGTGAACAAGTTTTAAAAGAAACTTTTGAAATTTTAGATTTATTTCACCGCGGAAGGCAAAATTTACGGATAAGAAGCGATGATAAAACTGACATAGTATGTGTAGTACACTGTAGTACAAGTGGAAAAGGGATAGAAATTGCTCCCTTCTGTGATTTTACTATGAGAATTTGATAGGGATTTCTTTGGCATATTGACTTAAGAATGAGAATCGTAAGTGTCTTTAATAGAATGTTGTAAACATTAAGGATTTGTATCCCTTCACTCGCAGCGTCAGAAAATTCTGAGAGCAGAAGTTTTATAGGGCGACTATTAATAGTAGGAATTGGATCAGGAAATAAGAGAGCATTTTAGAATGATGATAATATGTGGTAATTTAAGATAATAATTAGACAATTAATTAGGATTTAAATTAGATTAAAAATATCATTACACACACATACACGTATATATATATATATATATATATATATATATATATATATATATATATATATATATATATATATGTTACAGTGAAAACCCGAAATCAGTCAAAACGCTAATTAACTAGGAAAAACGCATTATAACTGACAGCGCTAGTGAGAACCACAATTAAGTAAGGAAAACGCGTTCTAATTGACTGCGTTAGGGAGCACCCTTTTTATTCGATTTTTGACTTATTTGTTAGACAATATAATTGAATCCGGGAAAATTATTGTATTTAACTATCTTACTAATACAATGTTTAAGGAAAAAAAACCATCATTGAAGAAACAATTTATTTGAATATTTTTTAATACAGAACTGTTATTATAAATTACTTATTTCGACATGGCAAACTGCTGTGACAGAATTGCAAAGAGAACCATTTTTCATACAGAAACATCTCTTTGAAGTAAAATCTTTTTTTACAAGAACAGTGGGCGAATCCTTGTCCAACTTGCACAGTTCTTTTTCTTGCTGCTGTTCTCACCGAAATTTCCTGATTCGGTATTCGTTCTTGAGTTGAGTAAATTTGCGGCGATACATCGAATTAAGATCTGAAAATCAGCCAATATATTAAATTTCTGTATCAAACTTGCACCCTGATTAGCTGTAGTCTACTGCATAAATACTTATAAAGTTAATACAAGTAATAACCATATATTTGTTGAATAAATATTGAACTAATTAAGTTTAAATATCATTTGCTTACCTCGAATACAGTTTGTTCAGAACTCCATCTTCCATTCCAATTTTCTACAGGCCATCTTAATTTTTTTTCAAGCTTTACACCGACGAGATTTCGCAAAACAGCTTTTACTCTATCAACAGCTGGAATGGGAACAACGACATTACCTCCTATCAAAATCAGGATGTGTTACATGGGAGATATTTTTTATTCGTTTGGCTTGCCTTATTGAAGTTTCTTTGGCTTCCTCTCTAATTAGAAAATATTGGCCGACTTACTAGCAAGCATTGCTTCCCTGATTGCGTTTATTCATTTTATTCATGTCTTCGAAAATTTCCTGTAGTTCATCCTCGTCTTCGATATTTTTTATAATATCTGATTTCAAAATTGAGGTTGTAATTCCAAATCTTGGTTCAATTCTAAACTTAGATTTTTATGGTGACTGTTTAATTCTTGAATGTAGAGCTCTGTTTGGAACTGGACAAAACGAAGATCATTGGATCACTTTGTAATTTGATTAGCCTTCATCCATGATACCAACATATTTTCTACGTCTTGGTTGACCCTCTCAACCGAACCCTGAGACTGGCTTTGCTGAGGTTTCCCATGAACAATCTTCAATTCTGACCAATACGTACATAACTGCTCAATAATGGAATTTACAAACTCTCTTCGATTATCAGATTACAGTATACAAGGAGCCCCTAATATCAAAAAGATACCAACCTTCCAAGAAGGTATATATCAAAGATATATACTTTCAGAGCAAAACAACCTCTTCCGTTCCTTTGCTCTGAAGTGGTCGTAGTAACACAAACTGTTAAATGTTCCTGGTAAACCATAATAAACGTAAATTCGTTATCTGGGAGAGATTGCATGTCAATCAAATCACTTGGTAGCGTCTATTCATTTCTGAGTGAATAATAGGTTTAGAAACTAAACCCTTCCCTTTATTTTTTTATTTTTTTCTGTTGACCTGTTTCATAAATTGATAAAAAAATGTGTGTCCTCTCAGTAGTTATGCTAGCAAATTTTCTTGAATTTTCAATTTTAAGTCTGTCTCTATCTTCATGTCCTATGGTCACATGTGCAAATTCGATAGCATCAAAAATTTCTTCAACTGGTAAATATTATTTTATGGGCTCATTTGTAGAATTTTTGTAGCTCATTTGAATCATTTGTAGAATCGTTTGTAGCTCATTTCTCATCAACTTTCTACTCGACTGATTTCAAGAATGTCAAATCTTTTTAATTTGCGGTATTGAATTGAAGTCTTGCTAACGGCAGATTTTGCTTCTTCAACCTCAGATAAGACAGTGTTGTATTCATCATGCATAATAGCTTTATAGTTATTCTGTTTTTTTAATGTAAAAACTGTAATTGTTCAGGAAATTTATTTTTCCCTTTTTTGGCGCAAAAAGCATTAACATTTTCTTCACTCATCGTAAATAAATTAACAGCACAAAAACGTTGCAGCATGAATAAAACTACACTATTTGCACTTGGTTGGAGGATTTCGCATGCAAGAAATCTACATTCATATGACTTTAACTGGACTACTGCTGGAATAACTACAGAAAACAGGTTCATCCTAGCGTTGTCAGTAAGAATGCGTTTTCCCTAGTTAATTCGGGTTCTCCCTAGCGTTGTCAGTTAAAACGCGTTTTCCCTAGTTAATTCGAGTTCTCCTTAGCGCTGTCAGTTAAAAAGCGTTTTCTCTAGTAATTTCACGTTTTGACTGATTTCCATTTTTCACTGTAACACACACACACACACACACACACACACACACACACACACACACACACACACACACACACA
>JAPMOR010021552.1:326541-337535 GCA_026543865.1 Argiope aurantia
TTACTACATTCATGTTTCCTCTTTCTTCTTAAATTATTTAAACTTAGTTTCAGTAGCAATTAATCCGATTTTATAAGGAAGATAACATCTTGATGCATTCTTCTTTTTCAAGCTAGCTCATTGAAACAGCAGTGTTATTTATTTCTTTTAGTGAATATAATGAAACTGTTGTACAGAAAAAAACAAATGAAACTCTGTTTGATTAAAACAAAACAACAGCAAAAAAAGAGATTCTCAAAAATTAATGAAAGATGAACAGCGATATTATATATCTAGCCGAGACTTTTACAAAATATTAATTCAAGAAATCAAAACAAGAAAAATCTGTAAATATATGTCGAAAACTGTTCAATTTATTACTTCTAATTAATAAATGCTTACATTATTTATTGGGGGCTGTTTTTCAGAAATGTTTTGTAATATAGCTTTGCATCAGAATCAAGAAAAAAAAATTAAATAGCATGAACAATTTTCATTTTGCTTTCCTGTGAGTAGAAAGAGGAATTGGTCATTATTCCCTCTCCAAAAACCGTGTCCGAAAAAAACATTCGAAATATTATTTTAATAGTATCTTTTTCTAAATGGGGCCAAGGAATTCTTTGCAAAGGTGCTAATTCTTTATTCTACGGTTTTGTTACATTCTGTAATAAAATTCCTCGATTATAATTACGAACTTATTGAAAGCTTTCAATTAAAGCAGCAGAATCCATTCTGCACATAACCTTTTGATGCCTCTTCTTTCATTGTAGAAAAGCTCTTTACGAACGTTTCCTTAAAAAGGAATAACATGTTTTAAAAAAATTCCCCGAAATGTTTTTTTTTCGAATATTTTCTTTCTTTTCCTTTTTCAGGTGTATTGCGTCGTGTGTGTCATCTCCCAGTATCAGCAGTACCTATCAGGTAGAGGAAGGGCAGGGCAAACGCCAAATTGTCCGGTAAGTCAAGTGATTTTCCATTTCATAATATTATTCCAATAGCTTTCGGAAATTGGTTAGGCTTGAAATGTAATCTTAGCAATTTGCTAATAAACAACCCGCGAAATTTCTTTTGCTTCAAATGTTTTTCTCGACAACAAAAAACAACCTTAGCAGTTTTGTTATTTATTTATAAAAAGTTGCAAAGCTAAAAATAATATATAATTCCCAATAATTAAAAAAAATCGAAATGAGAATAGGGAAAGAAATGATAAATATATGTTAAAAAATTAAAAAATAGCTCTTTTCAAATTTAATTTTGATATACATCACTTTTATCTAAATCTTGCTTTTCCTTTGTAATTGTCTGTAAAAACACTTTAAAGTCTATGCAAGATTATTTCGAAGGAAAAGAGATACTGAATTTGTTTTAATTAAATAATTCTTTTTCTAAACAAAGTGTAATTTAAAGTAGGAAGTCTTTTGTACCTAAAACATAACACACCTTGAATCAATGACTCCTAATTCGATATGAACTACAATCTTGTAGCGAGCAATTGAATTATTTCACGCTATACTCGTCATAAGGTAGAAATTTGTTGTTTACCATTCAAATTTTGTTTATAAGCATTCTGTTTGTCAGAATTCATCTTTATTCTCAATCTCCAAGAGTTATTTTAAATTCCTGGTACATTTCAGTTTGTGAAGTATAATTTGATTTTTAAAGCTATAAGTTACTGGTAAGTTCAAACATAATCTGTAAAGTTTACCAAATGTTAGAACCACAAAGTGTCACCTTTCGTAAGAAAGAACGTACCTATATCTTGTACCATGGATTATTTGTTGGCGTTAATTATTATGGTCTATTTCAAATTATAATATAATCTACGGTGAAAATCGGACGAAAACAAGAAATGTAAAAATACTGGTAATGAAACTATGAAAAAAAATTGAAAATATATGTATTGAAAAGAAAAAAAAAGTTTCAATTAGAGAATTATTAACACATTTAACTTTAAATTAACAATGTTATTTCTCATTTAATGTTTTCAAAAAATCTTAGAAAAAGAAATTCAAATATGATGTGCGATACTGAATTAGAAAAGTATTTTCTGAAAAGTGCTTCTGTTTAGTAGAGTATATACGCAAAGTGGTGAAAGTGAACAGCGGATAAACGAAAGGATTTCAAAATCTGACTTATAAGTTTGCATGGCTGTTTATAAAAATTGGACTTTCATGCGGAACAAAGAAAAAAATAAGCTGAAACAGAGTGTTCCAGACTATTTATGACAAGACACCCACAAAATTATCTATTAGAAAGATTAGAAGAAAAAAAACCAAGTTTATCATTTACAACAGTTTATTACTGTTGAATTCTTCTTTAAAAATCACAAAGATACACAGCTGAGATTAGATTCTTCTTAGTTCTCATCGTGATTGCAATCTGGATAATATGAACAACGCTATGAGCCAAGTTACATGAGAATGTGATCTATCAAAGTACGAGCTATATTTTACCATGAATCCCTTTGCATGCGATAATAATTTTTCTTTTGTAAAAAAAAAAAAACTTTATTTGACTCTTTATATATAGTGAAAGCTAAAATTGAATAGATATTATATAAACTAAAATTGAAATTACAAATTCTTTATTTTTAGTAGTATAATACAAAAAAGTTACGTAAAGTAAAGTTGCCCCCTTCCTCTAATTATATGCACTTGTTACCAATAAACAGTATCACTCACAATGCACACATTGAAATCCTCTAAAGTCTGTAGACAGAATTTCATGAGTCAAAAAGGGAATATTTTTACTTTATGTAAAGTAGCTTTATGCAATGGAAAATACCGTCACATCTGAATACGAGGCTTGTTGCAAAAATATGCCATAGACATCGCTGAAGACAAATGAGTATTATTAATTAGGCCCCATCTTCTTTTAATTAAGCTTGAATCTTCTAGAATTCAAGTTTTCCAAGCTGCTCGACTTTCTCAAGTAGTTAATGAAGTTTTGCCAGTTCTCTTTCCTCTACATCTAATTACTTCTCATTTTAGCTTTTCACTCCCTCATTCGTATATTCAAAACGTTTAATTGACTGCTTCAAGCATCTTTCATTCCTAATAAGACGGCATTCTTTTTCACTTTATTCGACATGAATAGGTTCAAAGTGGAGTATTTCGTTGATTTATTTTTAATGCTAATTTTAGCTTTGATGTGTGTTCTCGTTCTGCTCCTAAAATTTGTTTAAGTAAGATTGTCATGAATAGCGCTCAGCGTTACTATAAAATGTCTTTTTATTTTCTAAGCTCGTTATTTATGTTTTAAGCTAACTAAATAACTATATATCCTAAAAGGAATATCTTTGCAGTTTCACTTACAGAAAATAAGAAAGTGGTAGTAGTTATTTGTTAAAACTGTGCCTCAGATATTAACTTCTCTTAATTTCTGTCTCCTTCCGAATGAATTTGAATCTGATTTCTAAAATATTAATTCTCATTTTTCCAATGTGCTTTCCAGTATTTTCCATGAAAAATTTTCATTCACATTTTCAAAAAATGCTCATGATATTTTATACTTGCAATAAAAATGAGTGATATGTGTGTGATAAAGCGAAATCAAAGCTTCTGGTAATAATAGTTTTTCAAATGAATAAGTAAAGTTTAAAATGTCATGAGTTATTTTTTCACTCGAGATTTCTGAAAGATTGCCATTGCGATAACGGCAGGCAAGAAACAAAGGTGTAGTCTTCAGGGCTACCTATGACTGATAGCCGAAAAAATCTGCTTACTTACACGACAGCTTTTCATACATGGTGCAGTTAGGTAGTTTGACAGTTTTTAATAATTAAAAGAAATTTTAAAGATATTTTCTGTTTCATTGAAAAATAAAAGCATCTAAAAAACGTTTTGTTTGTTTATTCTACATGTAAAAAATATAAGGTTATTTCATTGAGGGTTTTATAAAAAATCGCCGAACTGCTTTTTTTTTTTTGCAATAAAATAGCTCAAAAGCTTACATTATATCTGATGAGGAGTTTTACTTTTTACTTTTCTTTTGACCTCTTAATTCTGGAAGCAAATAATGAATGAAGCCCTGTAGTTAATATTATTAAATAGCATTGTCATGCTCCTATCAAAAAATTCGAATTCTTTTCGATGTTTCTTGCTATAAAGGAGCAAAAAAAAAAAATCTTTACTTTTTTTTCCTGAGAGTTTTAAATGAAGACTGGTTCCTCCCTCCCCCCCCTCCACGCTGTTATTAATAATTATTGAAAGCACTTTTTTCACTCAGTCTGTGAAAAAAAGTGCACATTTAATTAATCATATTGAACTAAGTACTCGACAAGTTGAAGGCAATTATAAATTTCTCTTTTGAAAATGGGTATTTCAGAAACAAATCAGTCTTTGAAAACGCGGATATCGAGATTCAAGAATATTCTTTAACATTGTTTCAATGTTATATTTGAGCAATGATTAATGAGACTGTCAATGGATACTTGAAAGAAAGAAATCCGATTTGTTTTTCTGTGACATTCAAATTCACTTGCCATTACACCAATGAATTATTATCATTTTTATATCCAATTTCGAACATTTTTATCGTTTTCTATTTGCGATGCCCCCAAATCATTGTTGATGTTTCATATTTTTGCTCTTTCATTTGTATTTCAAATGCCATAGATTATTATTAATAATAATAATTTGGATAAAATAACGGCCGTTTTTATTTTATGTAAGGAATTCATCTATTATTTGGCCAAACCCTCTGGAGTTTATTGAAGTTCCAATGAATACGGAATTTATAATAAAAGGAGAAAATATGATTGCCTATGCACAATTTTCTTAGGTTTATTGAATGTTTGATTTGGGCTTAATATTGCTAGAGCCAAAAAATACAATTGCTAATACTTCGTCTGATTTGAACTTACTTATACATTTCTTTTATTAAAATGAAGTATATTTTTAGCTAATGGTCGGCTTAGAAATAATCAATTTTGCAAAAAAAATATTTTGAAGCAAGACAAGACAGAAAAATAATTTAAATAATGCCCTTTCTTCTTCAAAGAAGTCCGAAAATTATAAATATACTTATCTTAAATCTATTTTAGAAAATCACGGTTGTATCATTTTTTGTTGAGTGACTTCCAACAAAAATAATATATATATAAAGGAAAGTAATTTATGGAAAATGCAAAGAAAAATAAACCAATAGAATGAAAGGCAACCTTGGGTAGAAAGGAGGGAAAGAGCATCAAACAATCGAATGCAAATTTCATTTATAAAATTTTTCCCCTTGTTTCTTATAAATTCCAAGAGCAGAAATTGTAGATTAGTCGAATTTCTATATCTTAGATATCCTTCAACTATATGCAATGATGGAATTCTGGTGCTTTACAGGGATATTTGCGTTGCAGCTTAATCCAATGTCCCTTCCATTTATTGATTCCCTTTCTGGCTTTTTAGTTATTATTATTATTATTTTCAATGAATAACTAATCCTCAGGTTAAAAAAGCTAGCAAATATTATTTGAAACAAACTAAAAAATTCAAACAATTTCAGAGAGTGCTGCAGCAGTTCAACCTTAATATATGAGCTACCACAGCTTTTAATCTCCAAAAGAAAAGCAATAGATTTTAATATCAAAATTCCAGGCTTCTTGTTTGCTGAAATTTTATTTACAACATTTTATTCAAGTGGGTATTACTATTTAGCTATTGAATATTATTGTTTTTAATTCTTTTCATCACAGCCATAACTGGTTCTAGCACCATAAAAATTCATCTTTCACTCTGACTCATTCTGTTTGATTTGTAAAAATTATTATTAAATTTTATTACTCGGGACTGAGGGGGGGGGGTATACTTAAGAATGTTTAGCTTTTTCGTCGGAAAAATTTACGGAATCAGAAATAATATTTCAAAATAAAATAATAAACATTTTTGTCGCAGTTGAAATAGAAACAAAAAAAAAAAATATCTGAAATTGTTATGGGGGGCATCTTTCTTGTAAAGTGACAGAATAAGATGACCAAAGAATTTTGAGCAAATAAGCAAAATTTCTACTTTTCACTAATGGGGACAAACATAGAAAATTCTTTTAGAAAAATAAGTGACTGCATGTCTTTAGATAAGAAAAAAGGGCTGACAGACCCAACGTCTGGATTTGAGTAGTCGTCTTGCTTTTGTCAGAGGCACTTTTTCATCTGCCACAACTTAATGAGACTCTGAGGAATGAAGAATTGTCGGGCATTGTTCCCTTCCCCCCTTTCCGTGATTCTCCCGATTTCTTTCAAGCAAGATTTCTCGGCGTAGAAGAGAAAAATTTTGTTTTTTGAACGATTGTATAACTTTTTTGCTTGTTATTTTAGCTCAAAATTTTTGACACTTGGAACATTTAAAGTGAAATATCAAAATAATTGCACAGATACAAAAAAAATGAACCTTTCATAAAAGTTACTTAAAATGAAAAATCACTCTTCTGATAGCTCATTTCCAACTGCCAGAGCAATTTTTTAATGCACATGAAAAAAAAAAAAATGCCTTCTTCAAAGTAAATATTGATCTGCTTTCAACACTTTTAAAGTAATATCTTTGCTGGATTTTGATTAAGTGTCAATAAAAAACGTTTGTTGAAATTATGAGCTGAACTACTGAAAATCACTTGCATTTTTATAAAGCTGTGAATCTCAATAAATACATTTTATACATATTCTATTGAAAATAATGAATAATGTTTTGATGATGTTGATTATGTAAGGAATATAGTAATAATTATATTTCAAATATTTTTAAATACAAATTCTTGTTCGAGATAAAATTTAAAGTATTATAGCAAAAACATTTCATTTATAATAAAAAAAATGACAATTTTTATGTTTAATGCTTCTATAAATGTTTCTTTCAAAAGAAATTAGTAAAAAGTACTCGTTAAACAGGATGTTTCTTTTTATTAAGCAAAATATTTTTAAGACAAAGATATTTAAAAGAAAAGAATGATAAAAAATAATATTAACTGACTTTTGAGGAAAAATTCTGCATTTAATACAAAAACAAAAACATACAAATTGTTAGAGAAAATTTTTTTTAAATAATTTAAGAATGATCAAGACATACAACACTTAATGGATAATAACTGGAAGTCATCGGATTGTTTTCTCAGAAATTAAAAACGTTTAGCTAAATTATTTCGAAGAGCATCAAAGTAAACGATATGAACTTGCCAAACAGGAGAGACGTGTTAGTGTGCTATCGATTTCTCACAATCTTGTGCAAATATAGAGAGAAGGTTATTTATTCAATAAATATAATGTTCGTCAGTCTCTTATACGTACAGTAATCAAGTCCTTCTCAATTGAAAATATATTGAGAAGCTGCCATTAAATTTTATCAAGGCATCTCAGATAAGCAATTGTAGGTTTTCTAAGGTCATTCATTCAAAGCTTAAAAGACTATGTGTGACCATATAAAAAAACTATTCTAACAGGAAAATATTTTAATATTTTCTTCTAAAAAATATTATAATAAAATCTGAGTTCATGTTCAAATGGTGGTATGTAATTTATATAAAATGTATGAAAAAGCTTTCTGCATTCGTAAAATAATTTTTTAATGTTTTGGCTTGTTATATTTCGATTATTCTAGTTAATAAAAATGCATACTCAATAGTAATTTCTCTACGAGTTCGAAATAATTTATCAGCACCAGAAAAAAGGTCTATCGTAAATAGGAAATTACTCCTATATGCAGGGTGTTGCCGAATTCGACAGACAAATTCAGAGAGGGATAGTAGGCATCAAGAGGATTATGAATCACCATACAACATAGGGTCCCAAGCAACGCTTAGTAGGTGAAAATCGCAAAACTATAGGAAGTTCGAAAATTGTTGGAAACTGTAAAAAATTAATAAAAATATAAAAAATGATGTTTGAAGTCTGAATTTTCTTTTAAGTAAAAGCACATTTTTAAAAGTTATTTGCCATGTAGGTAACATGTCGATTTGATGATCCTGGGGGTCGTAAATTACTGAAAACAAAAAAGTAGTTTATAACACTTATCTGCAAAAATGTTAAAACTTGAAGAAAAATTAAAGCTTGAAAATGTAAGAAATTTCATGTTCTTTAATTTGATATAAACATGTAGTATGAATATTGGGGAGGTTGTAAGATATGCAAGAAAAACTAAAATGTGCACCGGAAAATATCGCTGAAACGTCGGTACCGATGTTTGCAAAGGATGATATCGAATTCGAGAGATAAATTTAGAGATGTGATAGTAGGTATGAAGGAGATAAAAAATTATCCTAAAACTTAGGGTCACAGGTGACGTTTATTCGGTGAAAATCGCAAAAACAGACTTCAAAAAGACACTGAGCCTGTAGTAGAGAATGGCCCTTTGAATGCTAGGATTAGTAACAAGGTAGTCGAAAAGAAACCTTTTCGTATGTAAATTTTCCAAGTGTTTGAGGAAAATAAAAGCAGCGAGCAAGTATTCGTTAATAAACATTGCATAATTGATGGTGTGACTTCATTCGCAAACAACATATCAGATTTCAAGAATGCAACTAATACGTGCTGCTACACCATTATGCATTAACCAAATATTTTGGCGTATAATTGTCGGTATTGCAGTAAATCTGGAGGGAAATGCTGCAAGAAAATATGGTACTTTTCTCTACTGATGCATTTGGGCAGAAGATACTGTTCCAATAAATGACCCTGAGCACGTTAATATTAAACTTGTGTTGTACGTTCGATGAGATAGTGATGTGGGGATTTTCGAATGACCAAATATGCGCATTGTGCATGTTGAAGACTCTTTCTCTCGTAAAGCAGGCTTCATCTGAGAATAAAACTCTAGCAGTAAAGTGCGCATCGCCCTGTGTAGCATCAAGGGTGGGTAATCCTGGGTAATCATTATCACATAGGAGTTGGACTTTCTTCAAGTGGAAGGGGTGCATGTTTTCAGCACGCATAACCTTACGTTTCGTGTCGAATACCTAGTTCAGCAGCTGCAAGTGATCGTGCCATTGTTGCTGGGGTAAAGCGCTGCAAAATTCTGTTTTCTGCGTCAAGTATGTTCACACTGAGTTCTTGTCTTGCATTTGGATTCGTTATTTTGAAGGATCTTCTCTCCCATAGCCGTCGATCAATGTTTGAAAACATGGTATGATGCGGACAACGCCTCCTCGTATATTGCACTTGGTACATTCTTTGTGCTAGGCGTCCATTGACATCCGCTCGAACCTAAGTTAAATGCATATCTGCATATTCGCCATTCGTGAAATCTGACATGCTGTTTGTGAATGAACTTTGATTAATTAAATCTTATTTCTCCAAATAAAATACCATTTTAAATTATACTTGCACAATAAACATTGAGTATTATGAGTTACATCTTATTACACCAAATAAAGTACCATTTTAAATTACACTTGTGCAATAACCATTGAACATTGTGAATGATTAGTTATGCTTGCTAAGTGGGGAAATTGATTGGAGATTCCGCTCCTAATATTGAGGCTCAGAGGTCTGGCAAAGTTTTACTTTGCGATATCTCCTGAAAATGAAAGAGGTGAAATGGTGAGGATAGGTGCTCATTGATGGTGCGCATCTACGGGACATGAAGTTTTCTTATGAAATAAAAATCGATGATATCTGTTCAGTAGTTGAGATTGAAGAATTTTATCAAGGTTTTTTCCATAGGAAAGGTACATTTAAGTAGCTCTTGAGAAATTTATCTTAATAAAAGGTGTTTATGAGGGGCAAAAAATTATCTTTGTTGTATAAAAGGATAATAAGCTTGAAAATGAAATAAGAATTGGCAAAATTGGCGCTGTGATTAGGTCCGGAGAACTTTGTTGCCATTTTCTTTATACAGAAGGTACAATGAAGTTACTTTTTGAGATTTTTTTCGAACATGATGAATGGCAGCCGGCAGACAAACTCGGAAACATATCTAGAAATCATAAGCTTTTATACGAAATGAAAATTGGTGAAATTAGATCAGTGGTTAGGATTGACAGTTTAACGCTAGATCAATTTATTTCTTTAGTGAATAAAATTATAAGTCTTTGAAATAGAAAATTCGAGAAATGGCGTTATTAATATTTAATACATTTTACACTTTTTCTAACATTTATGCGCTTTTAAATAATTTAAAGAATATGTATATTTTCATTATGGTATGAATAATAATTCTTTTCTATTGCAGCCCATTCCTACAGTTCGTTTCCAGCCCAGTGCGGGACCTTCGCAACCCATTCCCTCTGTCTCATACCAGGTCACCCAGCAGAACGGCGCTCCCCTACTCCTGACTGTACCCACTCCCAATTCGTCCAGCATTTCTGGCATGGGCCACACAGATATGAGCTCTGTTTCAGACGACCCTTCCTCTTCAAGAGGAAGGGGAAGCAGCACGGATGATACTTGTGGGGATGATTCTCCTCCCGCCGTCACTTTACGTATCCAAAAAGACACTAGAAAGAAGAAATGAGATGTTATCCCTCCACATGGACAAAGCGCATCAATCCCAGCGATGGCAAGATACAAAGAGCTGTACCTATCTGCCATCATAACAAAAAGGAAAATTTGCAGTCAGTGACAGCTCATATTGACTATACAGATAAAGCTACATAATATAGTTTTATGCAGAGTTCAATAGTCCTGAATATGATTCCGATGTAGATATATAATCAGAATATGTTCTGCGCTATTAATTCTATATCTGAACCTTAAGCCATAAATACCCAGAATCAATTCACAAGACAGTTGCACTTCATGCCCATCACAAAACCAGACGCTTTTTTTTCTTTGTTTACATATCCATTCCAAACTCCTGCATAATTTTCAACTGGCATTTGTTACTTATTGGCCAGAATTTGAAATCAAAGAATCAACATTTTGATTTTTTTTTGTTCTATTTTATTTTGCTATTTTATTTTTATAATGCAAGGAATTCGAAAAAAAATCTTTTTATTTTAATTTTTTTTGATATTTTGCTATAATTAAAAAAATATCTTAATATATATCTAGAAAAATTTTTTAATAAATTTCCACCAATGTTTCGACTTTTCTAAAAAAA
>JAPMOR010021557.1:0-75015 GCA_026543865.1 Argiope aurantia
GTCGGACAGATCGACTTTTTCTGAAAAGAATTTGCTCAAAATTTGAAAAAAAAAATCTAATTATTTGGTTCTAAGCCCATATACCAAATTTCAACCGCCTAATTCAAAGCGTCTCTATTTTTTGTCAAAACTAGATAGGTGGACCGTAGTTTAACGCCCTGCTTGGCGCACTTTCCAAAAATAGCCAACTCGCCAACCACGAGCTTGCGGTGGCTTGCGCCGGGTTTTTCGGATGAGTCCTAGATTTGAGAAAACGGGGTTGCCAGCTTTGGCGCGTTATCCAACTTAGCGAAGAAGGGGGTTATAAACTACGATTCACCCGATTGGACCTTTTTTAGAAAGGTATATTTCGCACTGAGGGAGTTCTAAAACGTGGAGATTCGTAAAAATATCGAGTTCGAATTTTTTGATGATTACAATACTTTTTCTGTACTACATATACGAGAAAGTAAACACTTTTTTTTTTTTCCATGGATTGCTGTTTTTAATTTTTCAAACACCTGCTGCACAAAATTATTACATTTTGTCATTTCAGTTTTAATTATACAATTTTGTCGATTTATCAAAAATTTAATTTTGTATTTTGACATTTAAATTAGGATGCTGCGTAAAAATTACCGCGGAAAGTTTTTACATATATCTTTTCAAAAATAATTAATCATCTTTAAACTTTTTTTTGCTTGCTTTCTTCTGCATGTAACGAAGTGACATATCGTTTTAATTAGAATTTATTAATTCATGCATTACAGAACGATGAATGGAATTGAAGAAATCAAAATTATTTCTCTTAAGGTATTATTAATTTATATATTGCAATACATTATATTTTAAAGTATTTTTACTTTCTCTTATACGTAGTATAGAGAAAGTATAGTAACCGTCAAAAAATTCGAACTCGAGATTTTGACAAATCTCCAAATCTTTAGACCACTCTGAGTTTAAAATGTCTTTCTGAATGTGAAAAAGAGAACTCAGAAACGCTTTGAACTTGACAGTTGAAATTTGGTATATGATCTTTACAAATTTCTTTCAAATTTTACTTAAATTCTGTTCAGAGGAAGTTCCTCTGTCAGGCTGTTGGAATATAAGCTAATACCATAATTAAGAAACGCTGAGAGCAAGATAGTCAAAACTCGGAACACAGATTTAACATCTATAGTGTAGGCATTAGTGAAATTTTGAGACAAATCAGACAAGGGATAGCCGTCTGTCAGTCTATACTTTCAGAAACATGCAAACGCGATTATTCAAAAACTCAATGACTTAAATGTGATAAACTTGGTACGGGATTTTATGACTACAAGTGCAGTTTTGTATCAAATTTTGTTTCAGTTCGTTGAGAAAAATGTGTCTAAAATACAAATTCTATTTTAGGATACGATTCATAGTATGCCAGGGATTAATCGCCAAATGACTCACCAAGGATGACACGATAGATTCAATAAAAATGCTAAATTCAAGCCAGAAGTTAATTTTTCGTAACTATTGTACGCGAATTCCATATAAGGCATTCTGTGGCATGACAACTTTATTAGAGTGTATGCCAGAAAGTTGGGGGGGGGGGATGATCACTCCTTCTGGATTTCTTGTTAATAATCATCTTACATATTTATTTCTATCAAACTTCCAAAGAGAAATATTCTTGCGTTGCCATCGAACAAGTTTTAATGATCTCAAAACGTATAAATTAATACAGTACCGTTAGAAAATTGACGGGTTGTATAAGTCACGGCATTAAATAAAAGGTTAAATTGTGTTTCCTACAGAAATAGTTTTCCAGTTATGATTATTTCTGAACTTTTCTTAACTGATGAATCATTTCATTTCTCACGTGACCAATACGATTCTATTTAATGATCTAACTCAAACACAATTTCTCATTTTCTAGACTTCGCTTCCATTGGTATCGATAAGACATGCACAGAACCGTATCTTCTTTTCGTCTCTATTAAAACCTGGAAAATGGACGTACCTTCCGATACATCTTCCAATCACTTTCACTCTTCATCCGGAGGAACAAGGAAAGATGCCTCCTTCTCATGAAACTCATAGAGGCCCATTAGAATGCTCATTATGGGGGAAATCGCCGAAGGTCTAATTGGAAAGCTGATTGCCAACCATTCAGCTAAATCACCTTTCACTTAATGAGGGGCCCGCCTCCTGTTTTTGAAGCAACGCTCTTCATTATAAACTAATGAGTCGTTTCCCGAGGAAAACGGTACACAGTGGATTGTGTTATATGGATGCTTTATTAAGCTGAGAATAAAAGTTGAAAAATGAGTATAGAGTACGATGTAAGGAATGAATCTCCGTCGCTATCTCTGTTAATAATAGAGATCAATGTGTGTGTATGGGTGATTTGACCTCTACAGGCCATACCGTTTCATTTAGAGCTATCAAATTTGGCACAGATATACTTTGAAGGATGGATGTTAGCATGTCTTTAAAGGATGAAAGTAGCGAATTTTTAAATTTTTAATTAGTTTTATTTATTTATTTAAAATTAGGAGACATTTCAGATTTTTTTTTTCATTCGCAGTATCTCTAGAAAATATTATGGCATAAAAATAACTTTTGCAACCTTTTAAAATTCAATATTATATATATACACTAGCTGACCCGGCAAACGTTGTTCTGCCATATAAATTATTTCTAGTGAATGTTTTGGTTGTTAATTAAAAAATAACGAATGTATTGTAAGTGTTTGGGGATGGGGTCTGTGACAGAAAGAGGAATAGTGCGCTGTAGACGATGACCGCCGATAAAAACAATAAAACATTCATTTTCTCAATACAATGTATTTCATTAACGTAACGACATTGCTTGATCTTTTAAAAGTTAAACGTAAAGTGAAAAAAGTAATATATTTATTATCCTAAAGTATAAAAATGAAATAAAGAAAATCAATATTCATTTCGAAGAGCAATTGAGTGTACGATTTTTTTGTCAGTCCATCTTTAGCCAACACAAATAAGCTCGATGGTTTGCCCACGCGAGAACATGCCACATATAATTGTCCGCGTGAAAAACATGGCGTGCCCAAATCTAAGCCGCAAACAGACATCGTTTGGCCTTGCGACTTATTGATTGTCATTGCGAATGCCAATCTAATAGGAAATTGAACGCGTTTGAATTCAATTGACACGTCTGTGAGAATCATTGGAATTCATGGCAGCAAAACATTTTCGACTCGGAATTTTCCATTCAAAATGGTGGCTTCGATAACGTTTTTCATCAATTTTTTAATGACCAATTGCGCGCCATTGCACAGCCGTGGTGGGTTCAAATTCGGAAGTAAAATAACCGGAGATCCAGCTTTCAGTCGTAGAAGATGTGATGACATGCCTGGCAAATTCAGTGAGTTCAAAAACTCTGTTGGATAATTTACTGCTTCGTTAGCATCGCAAATTGTATGATCGATTTGTATGATACCAAGTTTAAATCGCCGAAGTCCACATTTTTTGTTGCCAAAATGGCTCTTCTGCCAGCCAAACATGATTTATGTATTGTGTGCGTACATCGAGAAATATGCGGTCAATGAGAGCATTTTGCAAATCTACGACAGTGCAGAAATTAATGGGCAATTTTATGCATCCAGTATTTTCATAGACAGCAACTTTTCCATCGCCGATATCTAACAATTGGTACGAGAATGTGTCAGCAGATGGATCTTGTAGCCTTTGGAAACGCATGTTTATTTTTAGTTGGACTTTTTCAACATTACGCCACAGTGGCAATGATTTCAAGCAAGCTTTGATCTCATCAGCGTACGTTGAACGTGGATAGGGACACCCTAATTACCCAGCGTTATGAAATATACTTTACCACCTATTCTCATACCTACCAAATACACATAAAAAATTTCATAAAAATCGGTCGAACCATTTCGGAGGAGTACGAACACAAACACTGTGACACGAGATTTTTATATATTAGATTTGAATGGTGACATTTTTTTTTATTACTATTCATTGTTTAGATGGAATCTGAACTGTTTTTAACCTTTCATAAAATATTTAATCATTTAATTTTTTTCTATGTTTGAAAACTTGAAAAAGTTTCTAATAATTATTTAACCAATTTATATCTCTATTATTTATAAGCATGATTGTATGTGTGTGTCTGTGTACGATGGCTATTTACAAGTCAGACCGTTTAAACTAGATCAACTAGAATGACGCATATATACTTTAGAGGGTGAGAATATGTTTTTTAAATTATAACTTCTTAAAATTTTTTTAAAAAAATTTGCGATTTTTAGTGATTTCTTCTTGGGAAAATATAATAAAGCATTGTTTATTCTTCTGACGTAAAACAGCGCACAAAAGAACAGTCCTATGATTGAAATTACGATAACTACTTTGAATGTTATAAATTTAATTCTACTAATGCAAATTCATTTAGGAGTAATAAATTTAAAGTTATTACTTGTTTATTAGTAGATGATATTGAAAATAGTAATTGAAATTTAAAATAAAGAATTTATTATAAAAGTGTGAAGAATCATACCTTTGTTATACATCTTGAATACTAATAATACAGTTCTTATTTTATACGATTTATATGCAAGTAGGTAGGTTTTGAACTAAAAAAAAATCTTTAACTTCCGTGTGATTTGCTGATTACTTGTAAGTACTAAATAAAGTCTTGTGGGTCTATCAAATGAGTAAATATAAATCTTATTGAACGTCTTTTCACTACTGTTTTAACAAACAAAATAAGTTCGAAGCGATAAGTTCAATGAAGCGTTTTTAAAAGGAAATAAAATCGTTTCATAATATTCTTCCCCATTCTACTATTATATCTTTGATGGTATAAATGAGTAGAGACAATTTTTTTTAATGTTACCAATACTGAATAATTACGCAGTTTCGAAAACCTTCTTCTGATTAGGAACATAATGTGCAGTCAACCACCCACAAAGTTGTACAGTATCGGCAGGGGTGTAGTGATCTATTTTTGTACATACTATCAACGAGCAGCAATTCGTGCTTTTAGGTTCGTCAGTGTTTGGAAAATGCCATACCCTCCACTCAACTCCACGTGTGCAATATGATCAAAATAGTCCCGTGCCCGTAGTCGTCACTCTTCATAAATGTCTCTTCATTCGGGGCGCTTACATCCCCCAGCCAAACGTTTGGTCAATTTCGTTCATCGGATGGTCGGCTGTACACAAGAAGAAGTGTGGTCAATTTCTGCCCAATTTTGCCTACCTTCACCAATTCTATTAGCAAGGGGCAGACCACCTCTTCTCTACTTTCTTGGAGGAATGGAGAAATAATGATTATAAGGCAGAAAATTTAAAAATTTTAGAAAGGAAAAATACGACAAAATTTTTATGTCATTTACATCTAATAAGTATTATTGTCACTTCTTACATAATAAGTATTATTATATAATATCATTACGGTTATGAAAGAGCCGGAAAGGGTCTAACTAGTTAATAATAAATAATCTTAGAGTTTAAAAAAATAAAATTTGCTCGATTTTCACCCATTAAATTTTAGATACTGAGAGTTTGCAGGACTCAGAATGAATAACCTGGATTATCACAGCTAATTTGGTTAAACTTTTAACCATTGGTGATATCAAAGATAGAAAGGATTCCATAAGGAAAGTTAATTATACTACAATCCTTTGACGACCAGTTTGTTAGCCCGGATAATTTACTTTTCAGGCTATTAAAGGATTAATATGGGATACATTATTTTTGCTAAGTATTCCATCTTGTAAAATGAATGAAAAATATGATTTCATTTGAAGAAATTTATTACAAATTAAAAAGTACATATATTACGAAATAAAAGCAGAAGTGAAAATACTACTAAAAAGTTAATAACTGGTAAAAATACACGATTCAGTATTATGATGGATCAGTTTGAATTCCATTAGGACATTTAAAAACGTTGAACGAACTGAATGTCAAATTGAATTAAAACTATTAATTAAATTAAGAGGAGAATTGTACAGAAAAAAAATTTATATTATTAAAAAAGGATTTTTTTTTTTAAATTTTGAGATAATGCAAATACGATTTTTGTAAGATAATTGTTTTGTAAAATATGAAAATCAATTTCTGTAGGTAATTCATAACGATTACTTATCTAGCGTTGGTTAAACCTATTTTTAAGCTCGATTAAATTTTCTGTTTGCAGTCTATTTCTTCACTTTTTTTAATATTTTCTTTCCTCTGACTGAATACATTTTTGTGACACGGCAGATCATCTTCAATTTCTAAATAATCTTTAGCAGTTCCATTAATTGTTTTCAATGCAATTGTAAAAACGTTTAATGAAATAGTCTGAAATTGAAATTCGTGTGGTGATTCTTGCCATTCGACAATAAACAATAAGCGCGATTTGTAAGCAACTTACATTAGCGTTATATATATATATATTTCAGGGAATAACGATACAGCACTGTCATCATTCATTAAAATAGATGGCAATTAATATTCTAGACATAATAAAGTCTGTAAAGGGAAATTTAATATTATAAACGAGCTCGGTGTAAGATATATTATCTCAAGACTCTTGTATGTAGAGTCACGGGAACAAAAAACTAGCGAAGTAATCTATCCAAAACTTTCTCGCATACTCTCTAATAAACGTGTCATGACAGAGAACGACTTAATGACATTGGTGTACAATAGTTATGAAATATAAGTTTTTGACGTGAATTGAACCTTTTTACTGAAGCTGTCATGTCGTGTCATCCATCCTTGTCAAATTATTTGATGATTCATCTCTCGCTTGCGTTAATAGCATCGAAAAATTGAATTTGTGTTTTAGACACGTGTCTCGCAACCGATTGAAATGAAGATTTGGCTCACTTGTAGTCACAAACTCCCATACAAATTTTGATATATTTAAGTTACTGAGCTTTTGAATAATCGCGTTAACGTATTTTTGAAACTACAGACCGTCAACCCGTAGTCTGATTTGGCTCAAAATGTGAGAGGTGTTTACACTATAGGTGTTAAATCTGTATACCGAATTTTATCTCTCTAGCTCTCTTCGTTTTGTAGTTATTGTGTTATTTTATATGCGAACAGCCGGACAGACTTACTTTCTCTGAATGGATTCTACTGAAAATTTGTAAAAAAAATCTGCAAATTTTGTGTAATGACTGTGTACGAAATTTCAATCGTCTAGCTCAAAGAGTTTTTAAGTTATGTTTATCACAGAGAGATAGACGGACGAAAATATAACAAAAATGTGTTTTTCGAACTCTGGGGAATCTAAAGCTTGGAAATTCGTCAAAATCTCGAGCTCGAATTTTTTGACGATTATTATATTTTCTCTATATTACGTATACGAGGACCACTCAAAGGAACTATGTAAAAAGAAACCACTTAATTTTATGATGATGCGCAGATGAAAACTGACAATATCATTTTAAAGCTAAAAAAATCTGTTCATCGTTTTAAAAAGTACGCAGTCAGTAAGTAAATACAGAAACTGAAATTGACTGAACGCAATAAATCTATTAGAGAATCAAGGTTTAAAAAGGAAACAGGATATTCCCATATAATCTTTTTCAATTTAGGTTTCGCTTGTTCATTGAAACCTATCCAATGCTTGAAGACTTATGAGTCTTTTTCCAAGTACACGCATTCTAGGCTTTATTCATTTTATTGGTTTTTACTGAACTTTATTGCATTATTTTGTGATTGGAGAGAATTCGAAAATTAAAATTTTCTGTATAAGCGATGTCCTCTAAAATGTGTGCCAATATGTACCAAAGGTTTTGCCAACCACTTTAATGCTTGCTATTATTTTTAATAGATAAAGAAATCCTTGATTTGAAAAGTCTGGAGGTTAGTTAGAAAATTAAAAATAATCAAAATCAACGAAACAAGAATTAAAAGCAAAATACTGAATATACATTAGTAACTAATATACAATTTTGTTTTTTGACATTTTAAGTAAAACATTATATAAAATACTAGCTGACGCGGCAAATGTTGTTCTGCCATATGAATTATATCTAGTGAATATTTTGGTTGTTAATAAAAAAATAACGAATGTATTGTAAGTGTGTGGGGATGGGGTCTGTGACTGAAAGAGGAATAGTGCGCTGTAGACGATGATCGCCGATAAAAACAATAAAACATTCATTTTCTCAATACAATGTATTTCATTAACGTAACGACATTGTTTGATCTTTTAAAAGTTAAACGTAAAGTGAAAAAAGTAATATATTTATTATCCTAAAGTATAAAAATGAAATAAAGAAAATCAATATTCATTTCGAAGAGCAATTGAGTGTACGATTTTTTTGTCCATCCATCTTTAGCCAACACAAATAAGCTCGATGGTTTGTCCACGCGAGAACATGCCACATATAATTGCCCGCGTGAAAAACATGGCGTGCCCAAATCTAAGCCGCAAACAGACATCGTTTGGCCTTGCGACTTATTGATTGTCATTGCGAATGCCAATCTAATAGGAAATTGAACGCGTTTGAATTCAATTGGCACGTCTGTGAGAATCATTGGAATTCATGGCAGCAAAACATTTTCGACTCGGAATTTTCCATTCAAAATGGTGGCTTGGATAACGTTTTTCATCAATTTTTTAATGACCAATTGCCCGCCATTGCACAGCCGTGGTGGGTTCAAATTCGGAAGTAAAATAACCGGAGATCCAGCTTTCAGTCGTAGAAGATGTGGTGACATGCCTGGCAAATCCAGTAAGTTCAAAAACTGTTGGATAATTTACAGCTACGTTAGCATCGCGAACTGTGTCGATAGATTTGCATGATACCAAGTTGCCTGGCAACGACTGCTGTATCTTGAAATTCAAATCGTCGAAATCCACTATATTTTGCTGCCAAAATGGCTCTTTTTGCCAACAACGCATGATTTATGTATTGTGTGTGTACATCGGGAAATATGCGGTCAATGAGAGCATTTTGCGAATCAACGATAGTGCATAAATTAGTGGGCAATTTTATGCATCCAGTATTTTCATAGACAGCAACTTTTCCATCGCCGATATCTAACAATTGGTCCGAGAATGTGTCAGCAGATGGATCTTGTAGCCTTTGGAAACGCATGTTTATTTTTAGTTGAACTTTTTCAACATTACGCCACAGTGGCAATGATTTCAAGTAAGCGTTGATCTCATCAGCGTACGTTGAACGTGGAATGACCGAATAGGGACATCCTAATTACCTAGCATTATGAAATATACTTTACGACCTATTCTCATACCTACCAAATACACATAAAAAATTTCATAAAAATCGGTTGAGCCGTTCCGGAGGAGTACGAACACAGACATTGTGATACAAGATTTTTATATATTAGATTTAAGAGATTTAAAAAGAGCAAGGTGAAAATAAACTTATAAATTATTTTAAATATGAATATGTTGTAATTTTATACATGAGACATATTTTCGCTTCTGTGGAACTAAAAAATAGAAACATCGGTATTTCATGAATTTTGCTTGAATTTCTAAATAAATATTTCCTAAATTTTGAAGGACTTTTTGTTATTTATTCCTTTTCGTAACATAAATTTATTTTTTCCACGAATTCTTTGAAATTTTATTTTTATGTACTTAAAGATTGCTTCCAACTTTAAATTTAGCTTATTTTCTAAGGCGTTATCACGAGTACATTAAAGGCTCGTATATTAAAAGCTTTGCGAAGACTTATTATTGTTATTATTTATCAACGTTCGTACATATAGCCAGTAATTTTTCAATCATCGATTGTTAAATTGTAGATCCATGTCATTATTTAAACTGTAGATCCATGTCAAATTTTGAACTCAATACGACAAGAGATTATCGTCCGGAACTTTCTTATGCATGTGATTGCGATAAATCAAAAATCCCAATATTAGGAAGTAAAATATACATTATATTTTGAATTAAATTTGGAAAAGCATATTAGAGCGTGGTTCTATTAATACACCTTCCATTTATTAAAAGCTATCACCTGTCTGTCTGGACTTTTCTATGCATACAAACGCGATAACAGGAAAATGCAATGACTTAAAAAAAGGAAATTCGATATCGGATCTTGCGTCAAATTTTGATTTTAATCGGTCGAAAAAGTAATAAAAGAAAACACGTCAAAAATTCACCACACTTCATTCCAGCGATTAGTCGCCAAGAATAGCACATTAATATGCTCTTTAGTAAACCGGGCGCAAGTGAAGAGTCGCCAAATAATCTAAGCTTGCGCCAAAAAAACATATGTGCAGGTTTGGTGGAGGTTCAATCCACCGCCAAATTCTTTCTACTGATGTGGTACAGAAATTAGGAGAGAGGATGTCAACTCAAATAGTGCCATCTAAATTTGATTGTGGTTAGAAGTTCAGCCCCAAATAGCTCTACTGTTGCTAAAAAGCAGGCTGATAATATAATTAAATTAAACAAAACTGCGCCATTACAAACAAATTCATAACAATAGTTTGAAGTAACTTCTAGACAAACATACATCTTCAAGACTGGAAAATTTTTCTTTCCTTCACTACTTTTTTTTCTTAAATAATAAAACAAAAATTTTATTGAAATTCGATGCTTTATTTTTCAAGATAATCACGAATCAGATGAACCAAGGTTCAAAGTCAACGGTTCAAACTTTCATCTGCTTTCTCTCGTCAGACGAATGCACCGCTCCGGATTATATAAATATAAACAAAGTCTGGACTTTGAAAGATAAATAAATTGAAACGCTGAATATCATATTACACAAATATTGAACGGAAGATAGGTGTATAAGTTGACTTAAATAAATATATATTCACTACAAATGGTAAATATAATATAAATATTAATGGTAATGATAATTAAGAAACGATTAAGTTTAAGAATTAAAACGAAAAAATTAAATAGGAGATTTTTACAGGAGAATGAACCTGAGTTATTGATAATATATTTAACTATATCTCTTAATCTAATTTTAATCCTAATTAATTTCCTTATTTTTATCTTAATTTAACTCACAATAACTTCATTCTAAAATGTTCTTTTATTTCCTGATCAAAGTTCAATTTTTACTTTTTTAATTAATTCAACATGTGCTCTATAAAACTGCTCTGTTTTTTTGGAAATGCCATCATAATTTAACAAATGTATTAACTAGGAGAAAAATATTTCTAAAATGAAATAGAAAATAAAGTTGATTTTTGGATATCACTTTAAGCTAATAGATACTATTAATAATTTTAATTAATGCTTTTTTTATCAAATTTATTATAATACAAAGTGTAAAGAATAAGCGATTAATCGATTCCACAAATGGATTCGAATCGCTAGCGTATCAGAAAAATTCTTTTTATGTATAACGAATTGGAAAAGAAGGAAATTGATTAGTATTAAATAAAGCTTTAGGAAATCCTTGATTTATAATGTGATAATAAAAAAAAGGAAGCTTTTGAAAAGTTTATTCAGCGAAATATTAATAGATATAGTTATAAAAGTTTAAATCAAGTCAGAATGTGAAGGAATAAATTAAAATAATAAAACAATGAATGAATGAAATGGTGTCATAATATTTTAATATAATCTAATTTAAAGAAAACAGAAATTTAAAACTTTTTAAGTCGTATTTTTCATTTTCTATTTCTTTTATTGAAAACAGCTAAATGTAAATGCTACATCTAAAATGGTATCCATTTTTGTTTAGGGGAAATTTTAGAATGAGAATGATATTGCATATGATAAAGGAATTTTTTTTAACTATCATCGAATTATTATTTATAAGCTACTCTAAGAAATTCTGATGAAATAGTTTTATTTTGTGGTGAAAGCTTATAAGCCAGTTAAAAGCTAAGTTACACAGGGAATTGCTTTTGTTTTGTGGTCTTGTTACTCGGCTGCGAACTACAAGGTCTCAGGTTCTATCCTCGCTCATAACGATCCGCTACAATTTTTTTTATCGAATGCGTAAGTCTTTCAAAATGTTCGATAATTTTTCATATGTAATATATCTTTTATTAAAACTTATGTTAGATTTTTTTGGTAATGAAATGATTATTTAATCATAAGCGAAATTTCGAAAACAGTATCACCATTTTCCTTTTAAAAAGTTGTTATGCAATAATCAGTCATTGAAGTGAATCTATTGGGGAATTTCTTTGCGAAATTGAAGTAAATGCGCGAATACATTCCAACGGATTATCCAGCTTATTCAGCGATAATTGCAGTGAAATACCGAAATCAAAGTGTTAACAACAAAGTCGTAATAAGCGCTTACGTTCCAGATGTCTGCAGAATTAAAATAGCAGGAATGGTCTTCCCGAAACTTTCTCGCATACTCTGTAATAAATGTACTTGTATATTATTAACCGTATACCACTAGCGAATATTATTTACGAACGAAACCCATTAGCATGTGATATTTGGCGTTTAATCGTTGCGATGCGATTAATCGTTGCGTTGGGATTAATACAAAATTACCAGAAAATGGAATGTGTATTTCGGACGTCTATTTTTCAGCCTGAATAAAACCAAGATGTGAAACACAACTACAGGTGTAGTAAAAATATAATATACTAAACTCTAATTTTCATATATTCAAGTTCTTGCGTTCTTGAGTTATCATGTTTAGTTGCATGCAAAAATGCAAAACGACATGCGATCATCCCATTGACGGATATGGCTCCAAATTTGATATAATATCTATATTAAATCTGTATACCAAATTTCATCTAACTAGATCTACACGTTTTGTAGTTATCAAATTCTCTTGTACACGAACAACAGGAGAGACAGACTTTCTTTGAATGGACTTCGTTCCAAATTTGATAAAAATCTACAAAATTGATTTAAGACCACATATCAAATTTCAGCCATTTAGTTCAAAGCGTTTTGAGTTATCGAGTTCAGAGAAAAACAGACGAAACAGACAGACAGACATAATTCCAAAAATGCGCTTTTCAGACTCAGGAAAGTTTGAAACGTGTCGATTCGTCAAATTCTCACGTTCGAATTTTACAATGGAATCTTTTTTTATACGAGAAAGTAAAAATGAAGTAAAGTCGTAAGTATGTTGCATTATCGTACGTACAAAATATCTATATGATTTTATATGTACGGTACTTTTTACAGATCATTGGATTTTACTACTTATTTAGCACTGTTAGCCTTTGGCGACCAATTTTATAGCCATGAATGTTCATTGTGTTTTATTTTAATAAAATCTCATGCATAACTTAATGCTCATGATTCCCTTGTTAAAATTTGTTGAATATCAAACTGTGAGATATTAAAATCGTGTTATTTTTATAAACTTATATCTGCTCTGACTACCGAGTAAATGAGCTATTTTAATGAAACAGGGCGCCATTATTCCAAATACCATTAAAAACATAACTGTCCTTTATAATCTACGTTCTAATTGAACACTGTTTATCGCAGCACTGTAACTTCACTTTCATATACTTTATTTAAACTTCGCAGATAATAAATAGAATCTTCCATCTTTTACTCTCAACAGTTGAAGAAAATAATGCATACAAATTCAAAAGTTCGAATTTAATTGCAACTATGACATAAATTGCTGAAAATTTGAAAAACAATTATAAAAATTGTTAAAATTTAAGGAAAAATCATGCAACAATTTAATTTGTATCATCATGAACATAGTTTTTTGAATTTTAAAAAGAGTTAAAAAGTCTATTATGTGCAATAATACAAAAGAGAATTATCATGGAAAACGGCAAAATTTAATTTAATTTTTAAGTAATTATTATTCTAATTAAAACTACATTTTTTTTCGAAGTACATATCTTCAGAGTACCATTCTTCAGAGTATATCTATTCTAAATCTGGTAGATTATGGACAAATGATCTATGTTATAGAACACTAATACAGAAATGCAAACACAGTCATTCTTCTTAATTGTTAGTAGAAATTTGTGCGCCAAAGTTTACTATATTCGTAATCTTGAATCTTGTCATTTTAAAAAATGAATTACATTTAGATTCTTTCTGCGAATATGTTTAATTAAGGAATTAATTACAATGGCAATTTAATTACTTTTTAAAATTTATTTCTAATTTCTTTAAATATGCAAATGTTCTTTGTACAAATAAGCCTTACCAAAACTGTACCGCTTGAAAAGGGTGTCAAAATCAGTTCCTTATTTCCAAATTTAAATAACAGTGTAATATGCGAAGAAAAATTTTAAAATCTTTCATGACGCGCCGGTGCTTAATCATCAACTTCCGCCTACATAATTGAATTAATCCTCAGTTATTTATATGACCTAATTTAGAGGAACAATTTCTCAGACAATTACTTCCTCCTCGGAAAAGAGGCGTTAATTTTAGAGTTTTTGCTAATTAGCATGCTTTTACAAGAAAGTCACCGCCCTTATTTACTCTTTAAAGCATAACAAAAGAAACTAATTTGCACATAAATTCGTTTTCAAGGAATTGATTCCCTGAGTCATGCATAGATTTTGAATGAGTTCACTCATATTGGATCATACCTATTTTTTACTATTTAACTATTACTAATGTTAATAAGCTTGCTTCCCGATTAAAATTTTTATGTTTAAAAAGGCAAAATTATATTGCAGTTAAATGTTTGAACTCCTTTTTGATTCTCAGAAACTCTAAAATGTTGTATAAGTGAATAGTTTGATAATATTATATTTTGATCTTTTCACAACTTAATTATATTACGTTAGATGATGCAGACATTTGAAAAAACTGGGCAATTTGGCATTCTTCCACGTAAATGACGAAAAAACTTCCCATCTTCCAGAGTCGAAAATGTTGAGACCGCGCTCGTTGAAACCAGCAGTCAGTCGCCGCATAATAGTATGAGTTTGTCAGTTGTTTCCAGTGTTCTGGATATGCCGTATTCAACTGTACGAAAAATCGTACGGCAGGTTCTGCATTTTTATCCATACAAAATAAAATCTGTGCACGTGTTGCAGGACATTGACTTAGAGGTCCGTAAAACTTTTTCACTTCAGTTCCTTGCTCGAATGGTGGTTGACACAACTTGGCCATGGAACATTCTGTAGAGTGACGAGGTCCACCGTTTTACTCAATGGACAGGTTAATACCCAAAACTTCGAATTTGGGCAGAGGAAAACCCTCACGTTATCCAAGAACAACCCTTGCATCCTGAAAAAGTGACAGTAAGGTGTGGTTTGACAGCTACCTTTATCATTGGATCATATTTCTTTAAAGAGAATTTCAAATAGAATCCAAACCTGTTCCGTTACAGGATAACGGTACCAAGATATGCTGAGGGATTTTGTAATACCAACTCTTTTACAGCGTGGAGGCCTTCAGAACATCATTTTCATACAGGATGGTGCATATTGATCGTCGTGTTAAGCGATTGTTAATACAGCATTTCACAGAAGCACGAGTTATCAGCCGTCATTTCCCAATAACATGGCCTCCTCGCTCGCCGGAACTCACCCCTTGCGACTTTGGGTTGTGGCGTTATTTGAAGGACAATATCTACTATCAAAGGTCATCATCTCTACCAGATCTGAAGGGCAACATTCGGAGCCCTATTCTTAATATTCCGGCAGACTTGGTTCGGTCATTTATAGAAAATATGGTTTTTCCCGATTAGAGCATATTGAGCAATTTTAACTTTACTTTATTTAACAATTATAAACCATATTAAATGGTTTTATATGTATTACAAAGCTACCTAACGGTGAATTTTTGTACTATTTTTTTATTTAATAAATGTGAAGCGCATCATCTCAATAATCTGTAGTTCAAATTTTATCTCAATTGGATCAATAGAACGCATTTTAGATCTCTCTGAAGTGGGTAACTTATTTCTTGCTAACCCTGTATATCAAAGATAAAAAAAGAGAAAATAATGAAAAAGTGTTTAAAAAGAACGTTTTTATTAATTTATCATAATAAAAAAAGAAATTATTTTTAACAAAAATTTAGACTTCTAAATAAAAATTCGTGAAAATATGAGGCGATAAAAATATTACGATATTGAAAAAAATAATATCAATAATGTCAGCAATATATATTAAAGAAAAAAATTATAAGCATTAATTAAATATTAAATAAAGTATGAATATGTACATGTGCAATATACATAATTTGAAAGTTGTTCCGATTAGTTCGGTCAAATAATAATCTCCGCTTATTCAATGTGAAATGGCGTAAGTCATTTACATTTGAAAAAAGCTTTAAAAAAAAGTAGTAGTAAAGTATTAAAGTAGTAGTTTCAAAGTAGTTGTAAATCTATCTTAAAATCAATTTAATACAATTAGTATGGCTCTAGATGAAATGGTAGTTTGAAACTAATACACTGGATAATCATTAACGGATAAAATTAATTCAAAGATGATGTTCGTTAATCATTTATCGATTTATTGAAGATTTTCGCGAAAATTAATTAATTTGTTCTAGAGATTCATTAATTATATTATTTTCTTTTCCGTTTATTTACATGCAACTAAATACATTTGTTTTGCTTAGTTTCTATGATGAGCACATGTCAGAATACAGTTCTATTTTCAGATTCAACGATATTAATTTTTTTTACCAAAATGTTTAAAATAATTAGAAAATAGGAAACAGCTACATAAAAGGCCTTGTAGACAGGTGCCAGATCCAAAGAGTGGAAGTGGAATAAAGAACAAGAATCAACTACATATCATACAGAAAAAGGTTTGTATGCAGGTTCCAAAACTAGAGAATAAAATTCCAGAAACGACTCATAGTTAAATAAATGTTCGGGTTTGTTAATTCTACTTTGTTTTCAATTGAAATCCATCGATTTTTTGTTGTTGTCAACTCTGAGAATGGCGAGTTCATGCTTCAAACCATGCCTTGAAATCCCACTAATACTCTTGTGACATCACTACCAGATGATAATAAAGACCAGTTTGACAAATACACTGCATGTTCTTCTGTTTCAGCTGAGAGGCAAGCAGCCTTCACATTAGGCCAACTATTGCGCGTAATAGATGACCACGTTTATCTCATGAAGATCATGTGACCGCACTGGGACAATGGCAAATAGTTGCACTGATGAGAAAACTATTTGTCATTGTCCCATTGGACTCAGTCATGTTCCTGAAGTAGGCATGACCTTTTATTGCGTACAATAATTGGCCTCGTGTGAACGTTACGATAATGATTCGTCATCAACTCAAGATCTCAAAGAAAATCCAGATCTGTTCTGATTAAAGGACACTCTTCCCAAGAGTAATATTATACACACACATATATATATTTTCTATTATTTTCGTGTTTGTGCTTAGCACTCATTTTGTATTTTTTTATTTGTTCTGTTCTTTTTTAAAATTTCTGTCCTCATTTCTAGCAGACTTTTTTGTTAATATTTTTTTTAATTATTTTTTTCCTGAATTTTGTAATTACAAACAATCTATAAATCTGTTTATGTAGATTAGCAGTTTCTTTTTGATAGTTTGCTTAACTACTTAACTGTTTTATTTTCTTTACTATCTAATAAGATGACAACTTCTATTTTGGGAATATTTTCTTATTTTGATTCAAATGGAAATTTATTGAATACTTGACTTATCTATGTATTCGAAGTAATTTAAATATTGAATTATAATCATTATAAATGGTTAATTTTTTGCTTACAACTATCAACATTCGATAAATCGATGCACGTATGGCACTCGGACAAAACAGTTAAGCGGTTAATAAGCCAATGCCATTTCTCATTTGAATCTCATCCAGCTCATTACTCTCGGTTTTTTTTATTATCCAATATTAAAATCTCCTTACCAAATCTTAATCAATAAATGTCGAACATCGAACAATTTGGGCGATGGATGGAACAGGAGCGTATTCCGATGTCTCTCCACTTTCTGCTCATTACACTGTTTAAATAACCAGTAGGTTATAGTTGCAGAGGCATAAAGTGGTGTTTTGTGTACAGTAGATGCCGTTTGTGATTATTTTGAATCCTGTCCAAATAATCAACACAACCGAAATATTTTTAAAATACTTCAGTTTTGTAGGAATACAAGGATTACAAAGAATACAACACCATGCGAAATTCATCATAGTATATAGACCAATCGTATTCCCCATTCATTTTAAATAGAAAAATAGGACAAAATGTACAGAATTGAAAAAAAAAATTAATTTTAGTTAATTTTTTTAGCTTTCTTTAAAAAAAGTTATCGAGACTAAGATATTCTTGTAAGTTATCAAGAATTCATTCGGAAAATTGAGTATGGTAATTTATATCAAAACATTCAGCTTGCAATTGGTATCATCTGAATGTCTTCTGATGCAGTAATGGCCCACTCATACTCCGTCCTTTTTTTTACTTTGTAAAATTCCTTTTTCAACGTTTTTTCCACCTCTCCACCTAATCTCATCGTGGTCATTTAAGCATCAAATTGTCAATCTTCCATATTGTAGATTCCGTATCACTACAATATTTTAGTTATTAAATAAAGGCAGTTGGAACATTTTCAATATACTCACAGCCTTCTGCTGACTTAATCTGTGAAGTTGATCATACTCTTTCAGAAATTCAGGTTTTTCTTTCATACTTAACTTGTAACTTTTCTTTGGGAAACTGGTTATGTCCTTTTGTCAAAGTCGTTAGCTTAATGAACGAATGGATGCAGAACACTGCAGAAGGTAGAGAATCAACGACGACTCCAGTAAAATCATTTTTTTTCCATTGATTTTATCACCCGCCTTAAACTTTCCCAATTGGTCATCGAACTTGATCACTAGAACCGACTGAATTGCTGATCACTAGAACCGACGGATTTCGTATCTAATTAAATACGGGAGATCCTTTACATACTACTTTGATGAGTATAACCGATTGTTATATCCGTTATGACCACAAGTGGCAAATACTGTATTAGTAATCTCAATGCAGATTCAATGTCGGAATATAATTATTTTCTGCAAATACTTTTTTCTTTTAACTGTTTATGAAAAGACCGTCGTTTAATATAAACATTTAATTTCCTGAAAGTCTAAATGTTTGTATTAAAATGTTCATTTTAGAAATGATTTAAGTGGTAGATCACTATTTATGCAATACAACTTCTCTATTTTGTATAAAAACCTTTTATTTCAACGTGAAATAAACAAGACATAAAAAGATAAAAATAACAACTTCATAAATTTAAAAATCTAAACACTGCAAATATACTTACAAGACAATAATGAAAAACATGTGGCGAAATTTGATTAGCCATAATGTCATAGACATTCCATATTGGCTATGATATAATAGCAATCAGAAATAAACAACTCAACTCAATTCAATTCAAAACTTCTATGTATCAATTAAATCATGAAAAACCTTATAAACTACTTTTATTAATTATTATTGTCTGTAAATTAAACTCCAAATAATGATGATATCGTGTCTGCATTACAACTGAAAGGGGGGGGGGTGCAGTAGCTTCTAAGGGTAAAGGCCCCTGAGCACCCGAGGGCAGAAGTCAGACTTCTATCTCATATGAAAATGACACTCACACATTTGTTTTCACAACTCCTTTTTGCAGGGGGCTCTTTCTTGCACCTCACAGATAGAACACAGGGTGAAGAACAACCACACGCGAACCAGGACTCGGGATCACGGGAAAGACGCGTTACCCCTAGGCCCGGATGCCGGCAACTCCAAGTAATAGTTAATAGAATTGCAGAAGAGAGTTGTTAAATAAAATATAACATAACAAAAATGTCCCCAGTATTGCAAATAATGAAGTACAATATACATATTATTATTTTACTGACCTCATTCAAATTACCCGGTATTACAAGTAATAAGGTAAAATATACCAATAATTTTACTGACTACATTCAAATTTCAAAAGTGTTCTTGCTATTCGCTTATATGCATTAAAAAAAAACGCGAGATTTCGTATATTTATTCATCCATTCTGAATAAAGATACGAAAGTTCTATACTGAACTTCAATAATTTTAACCCAGGTGCTTCATATTAAGTTCTATTGGACTTTAAAATCAACTATGTCCAAACGCATTTTCCCAAAGAACCCAAACTGTAGTCTATCCTATTAAATAAAACCGACAAAGTTCCGATATATAGATTCTACTACAAAAACACATCGCATGTGAGTTATTTCTAGACTCATTTAAATAATCGAATTCTTATCCGTTCTTCAGGAAATAGAATGTAGATTTCGAACTTAAATTCATTTAAATAATCGAATTCTCTCCTTGTATTTCGTAAAGAAACATTTAAGAACTTTCCCTTTATCCGTTTTAACTATTAAAAATCGATTCTAGTACCCCTTGATATCACGGAAACATGTTTAATCGAAATTCTCCTAAATATTTTAATGTCATCTTCCTATTAGTTATACACGCCCTGTTCTTCAAACTCCTGCTATTTGTAAGGAGACAAAAGAACAATATTAATCCGTTTCCATTAAAACGGGAATAAAGACAGTTACCAAGAAAAACCCTGTTACTATTTTTAGACGAGTCTTAGTGTTAGGTCTTTAAAAAGTATAAAAAGTAAATAGAACTTTTGCCATAAAATCTATCGATCTTTCGTCGGCCATTGTGAAAGAAAGTTCTTCCTAAGTCTGATTGGTTTCTTTTTTGGTTGGAACTGGCCAACAGCCATAAGATATTGGCGAGGGAACACCTCTTTTGTTTTCTGTCGAACTCAAATTCTGTTCCTTGAAGTAAGTGAAAAATTCCATGGTGATGGAAGTTTCTTTCTTTTCTTTTCTTTTTTTTTTTACCTGCGATGTTTGCCGTGTGGATTCTTATTTGCCGTGCTGGTCGGTTAGCTGTCCAATCGGCCTGATGAAAAGAACTTGGTATTGAATGCCTCCCCTTTTTTGACTTTGGTTTTTCATTTCTTATCTAGGAATGGCACAAGACGTTGCTGGTATTGGATACTGAAGGCGGAATGGGGTTTTTCCGTTTCTTTCGCTTAAATCTTAGAAAAATGACTTCAATGATATTGACCTAGTTTCTCAAAGAAAAGCAGTTCTCGAGAAATATTAATCATACAAAGACTACTTTATATTATGAAAAAAAAATGAAAAATTGTTCTTATACTCGGCGTTACTGAGAATGAAAATATTATCAGTTTGATATTTTTTTCAATAGTTAATTTTATTTAAAAAAAAACCAACCGTTTTTGAAGACTAGCTGATATTCCAGGAATATCGATTGGTTTTAATTTCAATCAAATAGCTCATATGTCTATTTAATTTGTCAATTTTTTATGCTATTATGGTCATGTTATTTCAAAGTTTTCATCTGCTCTGTTTATAGCGTGCATGAATCAATAATGAATGAATAGAAGGAATAACGAATGAATTAATAGAATTGTGACTCCTGACATCTTAGTGTCATTAAAAAACGTTCTTAGGGAATTCTATTTCAAATTGCGCTTTTTCTTTTGAGGTAATACGATTTTACTTTCTGATTTCTTTTGTAAACTGCAAAGAAAAGTTTTGTATGGTTAATATTTCGCGAAGTTTTCCTAAGTTGCTAAGTTTTTTTTCTTAGATTTTAGTCAGGGAAGAAAACTTGGTGCGAAATATTTGATGAAACGATTGGAACACTGAATCTGAGTGGAGCACTGAAATCTAATATTGGGAATTATGATGCATTTTTTTAAGTTCCAAAATTGGTGTTTTAGCCAAGCAAAATTAATATAATTAAAATGACAATTTTTTAAAATTTTAAAAAGGGGTAATTTGTGCAATTATATTTACTAGAATTATTACTGAAAAAGCAGCAAAATCTCACTTAATTTTTAATTAATTAATATTATCATAAAATTTTATAAAAAAAATATCGTGTCAGACATTTTGTCCTTCAAGGGGACACGGTACCTCAAAATTTTTTTTCTCCAATTTCCAACAAATTTTTCAAATTTTTTGATAGATAGATATAAACTGTGCTTAAACGTAAATTTCTAAAATATTTTTCAGTTTCAAAAATTACAAATTTAAATATTTTAAATTCAAAAAAATATTAACCTTTTGCTTCTCGTACAATTTTAAATATATTTCCCCCAAACTTTTTTAAGGACACCTCACTGTATTTAACAGAATTAAGGATCCGAGTTTTGATACCTATATTAGTTTCCGTTTCAAAATTTCGTGAAATTTTTTCCTTTTGAACATTTTTTAAAAAAATTCTTATCAAAAATTTTTCAAATCCATTTCTAATTCTATTAAACATGCATTTAAGTGTGAGTAGAATTTTTTTTAATGAAATTACAATAAAATGTGATTTTCTTTTAACATTTTGTAGCAAACAGAATTTTGGACAAAAGCAAATCGAGATAAACGGCTTTAAAGTTTTCAACACAAAAAAAATTGTAATAAAAACAGTTGATATCAAGCTGGGTTTTTTTTCTCAGAGCAACAATGTGGCATTTGTAAATCCTAAGATTTCAATTTTATTAATATATATTATTATCGTAATTATTAATGATCATTATCATATATAGGGATTATTAGAAATAATGAGAAAATTTTCACTTTTTTTCCAATAAAATTTTTTTTTGCCCGAATATTTACTAAATGCTCTACAGTTCTGCTTATCCCATATCTATTAATACACAGCAAAAATTCTAGATCATTTCATTGAAATTCAAATAAAATTGGTTATTTTGAAGATGATTATAATAACCATTGAGGAATTCAATCGGAAAGAAAGGCGAAAACAGTAAAATTATAAACAAACAAAGATTTAATCATTACAGTATCAAACAACTAGCCTGCTTTATATTTCATGGAAAAAAATTAAGTGACTTGGTTGCTTGCACATGAAATATATTTGATGTAAACATTGAAAATGGGTGTGGCACCTGATATAGAGTTAGACAAAATAATTCCATATCTTAGTCAAAGGTTCAAGGACTATTTTTCACTCAAAATTAGAAAATCAATGTATTTGTCGATTTTCCGAAATTCTCAGGGTACCGAGTCCCCTCAAAGTATATTTGGGTCAAACTTGGAAAATCTAATTCAAATAGTTTGGTTTTTACAGTCTTAACCGGCATGCACGCACCCAGAATGTTTTAACTGTATCTTGTTTATTTGCTATTTTTTTTATTATTATTCCCAACTGTAAATTATTTTCCTTTTGAATTTTAGATCAAATCAATCATTTAAGAAAAAACGCATTAAAAGACGAGAGAAATGGCGTTAATTCAACTTTATGGAATAAATTTGAAATACGTCATACTAATCTAACGCTTTATACCATTATAACCAATTATACCAATTTAATAATTTGGAATCCATTGCAAAACTTTCTGGTAGTAGCTACGAAATTGAAGCACAATCTAAAGCAATGTGCAATTAAATACCAGATATTATGTTTATAATGTAATTATGACATTATGTGCGAATGCCATTAATATCCATTGCAACGAATTTTTTTAACCGTCTTGAAATCGTAGATTTATTCAGAAAAGAGAAGTAAAAAATTTATAATGGGTAAACTTGACTCTCTCTCTTAAACACACACGCATAGGCACGCATGCAAGTATTCATAAAGAGAATAAATAAAAAGACTAAATTCGAGGAGTTATTCGTCGAATTTAAATACGTTATTATGCATTAAAAGATATTTTCTTTCTCTCGAGCCATTAACGGAATTATTTTACATGCTATCAATATTTCTTTTTGTTTGAATTTTACATTTTCTTTTTGATTTACCACTAGTAATTTTAGTTACTCTATTTACTTTGCTTTATTCTGAATTAATTTTTTTCTTTTTTCCTATTTTAATATTCTCTCTTTTCTCTTTTTTTCTTTCTATTCTCCTTTTCCCTCTTTTTTCCCCTATTTTAATTCCCCTCTCTCTAATTTCTTATGGCAAAACTCATTGAAAAAAGGTTCAGTATGATATTTAAAAGAACATCGTTTAGAAAATGAGGTTATTCCTTGCTAATGGCAAGCTGTTCGAAAAGATATTCGTGTTTCTTTTGAGTTTTTCCGATGGTACATACTACCTACATAACCGAAGAGGGGGTCTGATAATCCGAAGTTTTTTAATTACTCTTAGTTATTCTGAAAATTTCTGTTCATCTCTGTTTTAAAATTTGTTTTAAAACAGAAAAAAGTGCAAATAAAGATACAAAAAACTTCACTCTCATGCGCGCGCACACACACACACGCGCGCGAGCGCGCGCATTTTCTCTTCTTTCACGTTTTGATTTTTTGAATTGTGTAGAAATAATATTTTCAAACGTTTTCATAGGAAAGCGCCAAAATCCAATTTAAATTTTTGATTAACTATAGTTACAATTAAATATCAATAAATTCATTCCTAAATGCACATTCTTACCCTTAAAAATACATTTGTGCCAAATTAAGCATTTTTAGGTTAAACGGGTGAAACGGCATGTATGGTAGTAGGGTGGCTCATATTGCAATTAAGATTGATCATATTAAGATTGATTTTATGTTGCAAAAAATGCTTACATCTTGCATATTTTATCTCAACCTTAATTTTAATACTAATACATTCCCAATGGTGGATTTAGATAATTTGTCGTCCTAATTATGATACCCTCTCTTTTAATCACAGGTCGGTTTAGTTTCACATTTCAGGATATTTTCAACTTGATCAACATATTAAAGATTTCTTTGATATTTTCATTTCAGTAACTTTGCGAATATATATATGTTTTTATTTATTTTCTTAAAAATTTTTATTTAAAAATAATTAGTAAAATTTTTTAAAAGTTAACCATAATTATTAATTAATGGTATGCTTGCTTATAAGTAAAAACATTTAATTGTTATGAAAAATTATTAAAAAAATAATATTCAAGCTAATATAGCACTAAAAATTATTATTTTATAGAACCTGACAAGTGAAATTTAACACAACAAATTAATGGATAATTGATATTTCAATGTTTTTTTTAAAAGTAATTATTTTAACTAATTTATTAAAAAAAGTTCTCAAAAATTCAATGTATGTATTCTAGTCAATGTATGTATATATTCTATTCAATGTATGTATATATGTATATAGATTCTATTTTATAATTCATGGAAAATTTTATTTATAATAAATTTATTTTTATATGGCAAGTAGTCTAAAAACATGTTTTAATCCATTCATTGCCAGCGAAATTTATAACATATATAAATTTTACAGCAGTTTGACGAGATATCTCGTAAATGGCATTGAATGGGTTAATTTATTTGCTAGCAGTTCCCTTTCCATCCAGTGTCCCTAGGTAGTTGCCTAGTCTATCTGGTCAGAAATCTGCCTCTACTTATTCCACATGCATAAGAATAAAGAAGATTCTTTATACTTCTTGTGATAAAGAAATTAATAAGGAAGAAGATGAAAGTAGTGAAGTTTAATGAAAGAAGAAATTTGATGATTCAAAATTAAAATGTGATATCAAAATAAATGCCCAAATTTATTTATTTCTTATAGTTTTTTGCATTCTCTTTTGATTTCTCATGATTTGGCGCCAAGGAAAAATATTTTTTTTCTTTTGTAGTTTATGATGATTATTGCTTTGAGCATGACCATAACAAGAATCCAAATAAAACTTATTCATCACAACTTTTCTTCCTTGAAAAATTCTCGCTATCGATTGCAAGAATTTAGAATTTCTTTCGGAATTAGATTTTAGACGCAGTCAAGGTTTACTTAGAAGATGGGGATTGCGTTATTGTTGCTAAGCAACAGCTATGATTAAAAATAAACTGCATTCGGAGAAGCTGCAGGAAAGAACTACAATGCAGCGGTTTACCAAAAATTCGATAATTACAGTACAATACGTTCTATTTGAGTTTTGGAAGTTTCGCAAAAGTATTTATGCTGGAAGAATGTCTGTTTAACAAATGATACGACTTTATTACTCAAGTTAATTTACTTTTTTAAAGCTTTAAACCATTTTGTAAAATTATTTCAGATACTATTTTATTAAAACAACCAACACCATAAAAATGATAATGACTGTAAATATCACGTGTCATCCTTGGCGAGTTTTTTGGCGATTAATCCCTGGCATGCATTAATAGTATCCACAAACCGAATTTCCGTTTTAGATGCATTCTTTCCAATCAATTGAAGCAACAATTTGACGCAAAACTATCCTTCACATCAAATTTGGTATATTTGTCATTTGAGTTTTTGCATTATCGCACTTGCATGTTTCTGAACGCGTTGTGAACAGTCAACGCGTTGTTGGTTTTGTTTCAAACTTTGACAGGTGTTACATCTTCGTTGGCGCTTTTTGTTAAAGAATCTTGCAACCATGCTCTGACTTGGCTTCAGCGATAAATTTTATTGTAACCCTGTTGACATGGGATCAGTTTTCAAAACAGTTTCGTACTGAGTCGTTGCGGGGTCGGTGAACCTCGATGAAATAAAAAAGTTGACTTTTGAATTGTCGTTTGATTTTAAATAAAATTACAGTCCATTTATTAAAAAATAGAAATGAACCAGCTTAAGCATATGGTAAATTCGTACCATAAAATTTGGTCCGCTCGCGGAGTTTGAATTTTAATTAAATTTCGATTTGAATTGTAAATAATAATGGAGAAAGACATTACTTCGTTAAATAGGACACGTGGTGGAATCACGGCGCAAATAACTAGACTATTAACGTCAATAAAGGATCAGCATTTAGAGAATATTGACATAGAAGAAATTGAAGTCAAGTTGGATAAAGTGCGTGAAAAAGTTGTGAAAAAAGATGAAGATTTAGTGGAAATTGAAAATAGTTTCGAGGATATCGACTCGGATCTCCTAAAATTGGTGGTAAACTTGAAAAAACTTTTTAATAATTGCATGCATGAAAACGGGAAGGCAAAAATTAATAAATCTAATGATATTAATATCAAGCTGCCAGAAATCCCATTACCAAAATTCTCGGGCAATTTTGAGGAATGGAACATTTTTAAAACTCAATTTGATTCGTTAATTTCTTCTAACAAACAACTTTCAGAGTCGCAAAAGCTCTATTATTTACAATCATGCTTAGTTGGAAGTGCAGCTCGGATGATATCGAATGACGCTACATTTCATTCCTTAATGAAAGCTTTGGAAGATAGATTTGATAATAAAAGACTTACTGTTAATACTCACATTAATGAAATATTTTCGATTGAAAAGTTGCACAATGAAAGTGCTAAAGATTTAAGATCAGTAGTTGATCAATTACATAAACATTTAAGAGCTCTAAAATTATTGGATTTAGATTTAGATAAACTAAGTGAAGCTATGTTGATTAATATTGTTATGCAGAAATTGGATAAAGAATCGCGTAAACAATTTGAAATGACTTTGACGTCAAATGAGCTAACTGATTGGGATACCTTTATAAAATTTATTGAAAAAAGATGTCAAATTTTAGAAAATTTGCAAAGTAATATCGTTCAACCACAAAATCGAAATTTTTTCCCAAAGTTCTAAAAAACGTACTTTAGTAACAAAGGTAAATGACACTTTATCAAAGTGTCCTATTTGTCGTCTATCAGCAAATCATCCGATCATCCACAGCAAATCATCATTACCATATGCAATGGTAATCATAATTATCTCTTGCACAGACGTAGCAAACCTTCGATCGGAGAAAACAATGTTACTCATTCCGAAGCAATTCCTTCGGATCCGAGAACTGATTTATCCCCAACAGATGTGACATCGGCCGCTTCATAGCGTACTTCCTCTGCTTGCTTACTTATAAAAAATAAAAGCGTTCTACTTCCAACTGTAATAGTACTTATTCAGAATATATATGGCCACTTCTCAAGAGCTAGAGTAATACTTGATAGAGCTCCTCAGGCAAATTTTGTGACAAAGCACTTTGCTGACTGCGCGAATTTACGAAAACAAAAAATAAATACATCGGTTTCTGGATTAGGAGGAATTTCTACTTCGAGTGAATATGAGGCTGTTGCTAATATAGCAAATTGTAATGGATCATTCTTTTTATTACAAACCTTTTTTGTAATAGATAAAATTACGGATATGGTTCCGGCAACAAATGTTAATTTAGAGAATTTAGAAATTCCACAGGTTATGCTTGGGGATCCGAAATTTACATGGAGTTCCAAAATCGATTCCCTTTTGGGTGCTGAAACCTTCTTTGAAATTGTTAAGGGTGAACAAATACGTTCATCTCTAAATTCGTTAATTTTTCAAAATACTGTATTTGGTTATGTACCTGGTGGCTATGTAAATACAATCAGGAGCCATGTACTAATTTATGTAGTTTAGTTTCTCGAAATAAGAATATAGAAAAAGTAATAGAAAAATTTTGGTTAGTGGAAAATATTAGTGAAGAAAATACTATTCTTAGTACTGAAGAAGAGTTTTGCGAGGCGCATTTTAAAGAAACCCGCACTAGAAATAAGGATGGTCGATTCGTAGTTAAAATGCCGATGAAAGAAGGTTTGTTGGGTGATTCTAAAGCCTTAGCCAATGTTGAACTTAACCAAACAGTTAGGCGATTGCATAAGAATCCCATGATGCAAAATTTATATAAGGAATTTATTGCAGAATATGAAAAATTGGGTCATATGGAAAAAGTGAATAATGACCTTTGTGAAGGATCGTATTATTTGCCGCATCATGGAGTTTACAAACCTGAAAACTCAACTACAAAATTAAGGGTTGTATTTAATGCCAGTGCCCCTAGTACAACGGGACAAAGTTTAAACGATTTGCTTCTTGCCGGTGCAGTGAAAGAATATATTTTTGAAATAATGACTAGATTTAGGAATTATAAATACGCATTTACGGCAGATATTAAGAAGATGTACCGTCAAATATTAATTGATGAATCACAAAGAAATCTGCTAAAAATATTATGGAAGGATAATATGAATGTGTCTCCAACTACTTATCGTCTTAACATTGTCACTTATGGCACAAAATCGGCTCCAATCTTGGCCATTCGTTGTTTGAAGCAACTCGCTTTGGATGAAGCAAAAAAATTTCCGTTAGCTTCGTAAGTTTCACTAACAGATGAATATATGGACAATTTCGTCTCAGGTGCTGCTACTTTAGAAGCAGCCCAGGAATTTACAAAGGCAGTTGATACAAATGCTGCAAACTTGTGGCATGGAGCTTCATAAATGGACTTCAAATTCATCTCAACTCATAAATAATAGTTCTGAGGAAACTAACCAACAATATTTTCTCGTTGATAGACATTCTTCAGTAAAAGCTTTGGGTCTGAATTGGCAACCAAAATAAGATTATTTTCTTTTTAAGGTACACTTAAAAATCAAGCCTTTCTACACTAAAAGAGACGAGTTATCAGTTATCGCTCGTTTGTATGATCCATTAGGTCTCGTTGGTCCTGTTATCACAAAGGCCAAAATTTTTATGCAAAAATTATGGATCCAACAATTGAACTGGGAAGATACTCTCCCTCAATCAATGCAGCCAGAATGGTCGAATTTTGTGACATCTTTGAAATTCATCGAAAATCTCAAATTTCCTAGACATATCTTGACAGAATCTTATGAAAGAACTGTTATAGTATGTTATGCTGATGCTTCTGAAGCTGCTTTCGGAGCGGTAGTTTACATGAAGTTTATTGTGGAAGATGGCACAGCTGTCAATAAACTTATTGCCAGTAAATCAAGTCGCTCCCATTAAAGTAATTTCGATCCCTCTTTTGGAGTTGTCAGCGTGTCTCCTTCTCTCGCAGTTGATAGAAAGAATTCGCCCTTCTCTTCAGATGCTAATTAGTGAAATAATCTGTTACACAGATTCAGCAATTGCACTTGCCTGGATAAAGACACCTCCATATAACCTAAAAACTTTTATTGCTACTCGGGTATTAAAGATACAAACTCTAACAGAAAACTTCCAGTGGAAACATATTTCTTCCCAACTTAATCCTGCTGATATAATATCTAGAGGTTTGAACCTTCATGAACTCTTAACCAACGACTTATGGTGGTGTGGTCCTGACTATTTACCGGACTCTAAAAAACCATTCTAGTGTTGAACTTGATGAGTCTGTAATTTCAGATGAACAATATCTGACTGAACTTAAATCACAATCAAACATTAGTTTATCTTCTGTAAACAATATTTCATTTCTCGAGGACTTTTTAGCCATAAGTAATGACTATTTAAAATTAATTCGTGTATTTAGTTTTCTTCGCAGGTTTTTATTCAATATTAAGAATAAAGCAAAAATTACCGGTCCAATCACAAATAGGGAATTGGAAAGATAAAAAAAGAAATTAATGGATATTATTCAGGTAAGTGAATTTTATAAAGAGATAAAGGCCCTAAAAAACGGAGAAACTTTGAAGAAGGGTCCTATAAGTCACTTAAATGCTTTTTTAGATACAGACAATTTGTTAAGAGTAGGTGGTAGATTGGTTCATGCAGATGTTAGTTATAATTATAAACCTAAAAAGCACAAAATTACCACTCTAATTTTTCAGTATTATCACTTAAAGAACTTTCACGCAGGACCTCAATCATTATTACATTTTGTTCAGCAAGAATTTTGGCCCATTGGAGGCAAAAATATCGCAAGAAAGGTTGTGCGCAACTGTATAACTTGTTTTAGGTGCAAACCTACTCCCTTAGACCAATTAATGGGGAATTTACCTCCTGAGCGAGTAAATTCCAACCCTGTATTTTCTAACACATGTGTAGACTTTTGCGGTCCATTTTTCATAAGGTACAAAAATCAAAGAAAGGGTAATTTACATAAGGTGTATGTAGCTATTTTCATTTGCCTAGTTACTAAGGCTATAATACATCTTGAAATAGTTTTTGACTTGACATCACAAGCATTTATTGCTTGCCTGAAAAGATTTTTCTCACGTCAAGAGAAATGCTCAACCTTATTTAGTGATAATAGTAAAACCTTTATAGGAGCCAACAAAGAGTTGAAAAAACTCGCTTCACTTGTTAATTTTCCTGATGAAAATTTATCCAGGTTTTTGGCAATGGAAAATACTTCCTGGAAATTTCTTCCCCCTCGGATACCTAATTTCGGTGGACTCTGGGAGTCTGGAATTAAGTCCTTCAAGCATCATCTAAAAAGAATTGTTGCTGATGCAAAATTATTTTATGAGCAATTTTTAACTGTTGTTACTCACAGGTCCATAAATTCTATCCCAGAGCCTTAATAGATGAACTAGAAAGTAAATTAACCCGTTGGCAAAGACTGACAAAAATAATACAACAAATCTGGAAACGCTGGTCGATTGACTATCTAAATCATTTACAAGACCGAAAAAAAAATGGCGGTTTTCAAAATATAATATTAAGGAAAATGATATGGATTTACTAAAGATAACCTTCCACCTTTTAAATGGTGTCTTGGAAGAATAAGATAAGTTATTCCCGGACAGGACGGCAAAATTCGTGTTGTAATTGTCAAAACTAAAAATAGTCATTTTAAAAGACCAATCTCTAAAATTTGCCTCCTACTCATTAGGACTTGATTTTCGAATTTGTACATAAAAAACTGTATATTGTTCTGTACATATTGAAATGTTTATTTTTTATTTTTACATATTTAATTGTACATTTATGTTTCATACTTCCTTGAGTTGGAAAAACATATTTTCGGCATTATTTCTGATTTTCTATCAGTCCGTCTGCTTATTTGTCAGTGAGCATGATCAACTTGAACATACAGAAGCACTTTGAACTGGCTGGATGAAATTTAGTATGTGGTTATGACCAAATTTAAAGTTTTCTATCAAATTTGGAAGAAAATTCATCCACAGAAACTCTAGCAGGAGCGATCTCCACAAAACTTTCTCGCATACTCTTTCCAATCAAAAATTGATATATTTAAATTATTGCGTTTTTGAGTTATCGAGTTTGAATGTTGCTGAAAATACATACCGGAAGAGTGTTAAACCTTGTTGGATTTGGATCATAATTTGAAAGATGCCTATATTATAGATGACAAATCTGTGTACCAATTTCATCTATCTAGCTCTCTTCGTTTTATCGTTAAGCTATATTTCGAAGAAGCAATATTGTTAAGTTGGCTTTCCAGTTGTTGAAACAAGAGAACTATGTTAAAATTTTATCTTGCACTATTTCTCAAAATAAAGAAGAAAGAGATGGTCAAAGATTGATGTCATATATAGGTCATGAGATTTCATATGAAATACTTTTTTTTTGAAATCGAACCTATGATTTAGGCAGGCGAAATCGGTTGGGGCATTGCTACGTAAAAAATATACAGCGAAGTTTAGCTTTTTCGATTTCTCCCAAAAACGAGGGCAGTGGAAGACATGTGACCCTTGGGGACATATCTGGGGGCGATGAGGCTTTATATGAAATGAACCATCTCGAAATCAGTTTAGTCGATGGGGATGAGGAACTCTACCGCATGATTTATCCGTACAGTAAAAAGAATTTTTCTTTTGAAAATGAAGGATAGGAAAGGGCATTTGATTCACAATGGCATAAAAAATTATGAACATTCATATGAAGCAAAAATTGGCGAAACCAGAACAACGGTTGCGCCTGGGAGACAGATTCAGGGATTTTTCTTATTAGTTTAAATATTGTTACGAAAAATAAATTTTTTCGGTGAATGAAAAGGTTCAAAAGGGCCAGTTTCAGAAAACTACGTTTTATTTTTTCGTGAAAACACGAAACATAGGTAAAAAAACGGACGAGGAATACACAAAGACATCACTTTCAGAAATTAACAATACACAAACATCAAATCATTATTAAACAATCATACATCAACGAAGCGCTTAGAGAGAACTCACTGAAGATCCACACTCCAAAGAGAGTCTTCATTCAACTACTCGCTGGAGCTGAATTCAACTGACTACTACTAACTCGTCCTTCGAGTTTTTATAGTCTCCGTATCGAGTTATAGGGCATCGAATATTCTAGAATAAATATTGGAACTTGAGTCCTAACGGAGCTACCACCCCGATTCTCGAAAATACTGGGTCCTACATTTTTATTGGCAAATGTTCGCCAAGGTTGAGGGTCATTTACCCGGCGTCCATTCAGTACCCGTCAGAGGTATTTGCGATACTTCGTTAAATTAACTATGCAGGGACAGTTAATTTAATGATTTACTTACAAATTAAGATGAATTATTACTCATTTATTACAAATTCGCAGCAATATATCAATTCAAAATTATTCTTCCAATTTTAGTTTTTTAATGATCTGACTCAGAAAGTTATAAAAACGGCAATTCCCCAATTCATCCAAGGTAAGTTTTTATTCATCAAAGGTAAGTTAAAAAATTAACTTTCAGCCTTTCATCTCGATTTTATCAAATCGGCATTGTTCGACTAAATTGAGACGTCTCGATTCTTTCATTAGAATCATTTCATGATCATAAATTGCATACATTATTCCAGCGTAATTTTGAAATCTATTGCATTATCATATAGTAGCAGTAGCAGCATTTACATTAGCCGTAGGGGTGTTGACTCAAATTTTATCTTTTTAAATTAATTTTGTATAATTTGATTATTATTCAACAAAAATAATTACTAGGTGTTTTTCAATTTTTTCAATTAGTGGTTGTCAATTAATTATTATTCTTTATCTTTATTTTTTATTTAAATTTCAATTTAGTGATCAGTTTAGATTGAGATCAGAAACATTTTAAGCCCGTTTCTACCTTCTTTGGAAGCTAGGAGTTGATGTTTTCTGATTAATATTTTCTTCATTTCACAAGCGACAGAATGAAATGAATATATTTTTGTTACTGCGCATGTGCAACTGTAGAAAGTAGTACTACTTTTTTAACAGCACCTTCCTTCCAAAAAATTTGTACCTGAACGAATGCGGTTTCTAATGCTGTGTTTCAGCACTAGAAACGGTAATTTTTAGAAGTTTTTAATTGCGAAGTGAGGTATATTTATTACTGCATTTTCTCTGAATACTGAAAGTTCTGAAAGAAATACTTTTAGACAGCTGATGAATTTAGATATCCTGAAATAACACAAGTGATTACCTCTGAATTGGCAATTTTGAATAATTGAAAATCAACTTTTACGTAACTTTGAATAGAGATAGTCTTCTTTTTAAATATGGTTGGCCATAAAAGCTTAAAACCAATTGCATCTCGATACATGGTATTCCTTACTTCGAATTTGCTTAATTTTTTAGAGGATTTATCGAATTTAAGGGGAGCATGGCGTAGTAGATGAGAGTTGCACTCTAGAAGCCGACTCATTTTAAAAATGAACGCTGGAATGAGATCCATTTAGAATTGCTTTAATGAATAAAATGCCTCTTGTGTTCATATGAAATGAATAAAAGAACTACGGTCCACCAAAAAGGGAATATATAAGAAAAAAGTTGCTAATGGTCTCTTTTTAAAATGACCGATTCATTGGAAAGTCTTACTGTTCTTCACTATTTATGCCATGACCATCCTTATACAGAAAAGAAAACTGAGTGATATCACCACATAGTGTAATATAAAGCACAGTAAATGCTCGACTAAAGATGCAGTTATGTTTGTTACGTGATTTGACTCCATTAAATGTTTATATGGTATTCATTTAACATACCAGAAGTTCATAATCTTTATGACTTTAGACTTTAACCTTATGAGTCTAAACTCAACTCAAACCACCCCGCTAAATAAAGCATTGACTCGAGCGTTTTTGGGCTCATAGTTGAAATGTACTGGTGAAGTAGAATTTTCGGCTAGCCGCTCATGTGAAAGAGATGGTTCCATTTTGATTTCGTGCGCGAAAAATTATCTCGAGTTTTTGTGGCATTGAAATTCTCACACTTATCAGGTTCATAAAGTTAATGAACTATATAAAAACGAGTAATTTTCAACAATTATAAACCATTTCTTAAGTTTTTTTCTTACTCATATAAGATTGTGTACGTGCCTCAAGCAGTGCAGACAACGTTCAGTCTATATACAATTTCGTGTTATACATATTCCGACAATTTTATAATGACATGTTCAATTGCACTGAAAACATATGTCTTCAAGTGCTGTAGATTAGTAATCTTTAGTCCATATACGAAGCCTGAATAATCGGTCGGAGCGATGGTTCCTTTCGGTACTGTATCCGCTGAATTTGTTTTAGATTGCTGCGCTTCGCTAAATTTCAGCTTCAGATTTTGTCTCTATGAACCAGGTCACACGCTTATCTTTCTTCAGTGACATCCACAGAAGAAAGCTTAGTGTGTCCTTTTGTGCTTTAAAGATGTCCTTCTATCCGTAATTATATACGACAATGTATGAACCCCAAGTAGTATGAACAACGTTCAATCTGTACACAATTCCTTTTCATACATATTTCAGTGACTACACAGTAACATGTTCAAATGCATTGAAAATACATGACTTCAAGTTCTGTAGGTCTGTAATCTTTAGTTCATATACTAAGCCCGAATATATTGCTTGGAATGATGGTTCCTTTCTATACCGTATCAGAATGTTTCGTAGAATTTCTGTGCCAGACTTTGTTTCTATGAATCAGGTTACACACTGAAATCTGCGACATTTGGAAAACAACAACAACAAAACCTTGATGAGCTATCCTATTCACATGTTGAAAATCATTTGTTATTATTTATTTTAGTTTTGAAATCTAAAATTTGTAAGATAATTTACGGACACCTATATTTTAATAAAATGTTATTCAAAATCCCAGCTACTTCTTGGGAGAAAATTTCTGTATAGCTAATGTAAAAAACTTTAAAGAACCCAATTGCACCCATTTCAGGGATCATTCATAATATTATTAGCGCAATCTAACTATTACGTAACTATCTTATGCTAGCTAACGTGCCTAACTATCACGCACCTCATGAGATTAATAATGCAGCTTAATCGCATAGATCAAATGACTTTTACGGCGGGTCGTTTCATTGCCGTTATCTTGCAACATTTATCTCTAACGAAATAATCCATGTTTGCAGTAAATAGTTATCAGCTGCGGGATCAAATGATACTTTCTACTGCAATTCAGGAAGAAAAACAAGGCGGCAAACATTTTATTTTCAGTGAAGACATTATCTGGATCAATTGTTTAGGTTATTATCTGCAACTGCGATCCCACGAGTGCATTTTTTTCTTTTCCTAAAACTTCGCTTTTGTTGAGAAAGTTATCGGTCACACCATGCAATTACGAAACAAATACTTACGTTGAAATGTTGATTTGCCGAACAACAATGCTGCAGATCTCTCTTTGATATTAGTTGGAATAAAAGAGCAGATAAACTACCTTTGTTTTGTATGTGTGTGTTTGAAAATTGCTTACGTAATGAAAGAAATGAAAACTATATAAATGTTGACATATTCTAATATAAACTAGTTTCCTATGGCAACCAGCTAGTTCTGTGCTTTCTGTCATGTTATAACTATAAACAGCCTGTCATGTGCCTTCTTTCTGTGTCAGCAATATTGTCTGTGATTTCTTTTAATTAAATCTGGTATATATAACTTGATATTCATAAATTATTCAACAAAATATTTCTAAGTATAGAATTAGGAGAAATAATAAAAAAGTGTTACTTTAATTAGCTTTAAATATGGTCTATTTACCTTACCGAATAAAATTTATCACAATAACGTCAAAACATGACAAGCTGAATGCATAAAATTAGGTTCAGAGTTTAATAATATGTATATTAATAATTATATATCAAATTTTGGAACAAATTTTCCGGCGAATTGGTATGTGATTTTGTTACTAAAATTATAATTCTCAATAAAATTTTAGTATCAATAAGTCGGAAAAAACCGTGCAAAATACATACTCAATTTTCTTCTCTATATAACGAAGAACAAAAGGCTCATCTGCTTGACTCAGAAAATAAACACTTGCAAATTTGGGGTATTCACAACTTTAATCAAGGTTCAAAATTTTATGTGGTTTCGAAGATACCACTTTCACCAGTTTTTTTAAAATGTTTTTTAAACCAGCGGGAGTGGTCTCTCCAAAACTTTCTTGCATGCTATCTGACAAAGGTGTTATCCCAGAGAAAGCCTTGCATAGCATTAGCGTACAATAATTACGAAACATGAACCTTTGGCGTGAATATAACATTTTTACTCAATCTGGCATGAAATCCTTGGCGAGTTATTTGGCGATTGATCCCGTGTATGCTGTTAAAAATATTCGAAAATCTGATTTGTGTTTTAGGGGCGTTTTTCCCAACCGATTGAAACAAAAATTTGACATAGAATTATAATTGTGTATTCACAAAAATCACGTACCAAATTTAATATATTCATGTCATGACGCTCTTGAATTATTGCATTTACATGTTTCTGAAAGTACAGATCGACAGACGGTCATCCCCTTGTTGGATTTGGCTCAAAATTTGAAAGATTTCTAGACTATAGATACTCAGTCTGTGTATCGAATTTTATCCATCTAGCATGCTTCTTTTTGTAGTTATCCTGTAGAATTATATTCGAACAACAGGAGATACTGTCTTTTTCTGAAAAGATTTTATACAAATTTGATAGGAATCTGAAACATTGATGTAACGACTGTATACCACATTTCAACCATCTAGCTGAAAGCGTTTCTGAGTTATCTTTATCACAAACAGACAGATAGACGGAAATTTTCCGAAAATGTGCTTTTCGAACTTACAGAGGTCTAAAGTGTAGATATTTGAACTTTTTGATTCGATTTCGAATTTTCTGACTATATTTTCTCTATACTACGTATACGAGAAAGTATAAAGTAGTAAAATTTTGCTTTTTAAAACTGCGAATTTAATTTTAATTTATATAATTTATTTTTATTTCCAAAGTTTTGAAAATATATTTTATAATTAAAAAAACATCATCAACGCGATTAAGTAATTTTTTATAAATATTTTTGATAACACACAAAGAAAAAAAATCAGAAAATAATTCATATCTCAGGTTATTACATTAAAAAAAAATCTAATTTTTCAGATCCATAGGTCTTATATTTCAAAATTGGAATAACCCTGTTCCAGCACGTGATCCAGGTGGAAATCTAATCTATTCGAGATTGCAGAACTTTTGAAGGGCGAAATTACGAAGAATAAATACTTGGAAAGTTTCTCATCCATAAAAGAGTAGAAGGGTTATATATTTTTCTTATCATCCAGAGGGAAGGTTTTATAATTACGTAATCTTTATAAGTCCGGCTTTTACCATAAAGTATTGATTTCTTATCCTAGTGGTAGGAAGAAATATTTGCGCGGTTTGAAAGCAGACGGCGCCCGGCACTTGTAAAGTGAAACATTGTTGTGTCTGGGTAACATCTCAGAGTCCCAGAGCTGGTTAAGAACATGTATAATAGTGACGTATATTTGGGAATTTTTATTGGGAATTTAAGGAAGTTAGTAGGGAAGTGATAGATAAAAGTATGATATTGATGTATTTAACTTTACAATGATTAATATTGAGATATAGCACTAGTTATGTATTTTTTTAGCTAGAAATAATTTAATAATTAATTATTAATTATCATGTTAAGGCCTGTGGCTACTTTCTGTGACGATTTTTTTTTGGGGGGGGAATAGTATAAAATACTTATATTTTTGAATTTTGGCATAAAATAGATTGCAAAGTAAATATAAATTGTGAAATAAAAATATAGCAATTAAAAGCGAAAAGTGCTTAGAAAATTCGAGAAAATATTTAATTTTTACTTTCTTGTATATGTAGTATAAAGGAAACATAGTAATTGACTAAAAATTCAAACTCAAGATTTTAACGGATCTCCATGTTTTAGATATCCATGAGTTCGAAAAACATATTTTTAGAAAATGTCCGTCTGTCTGTAAAAAGATAACTCAAAAATGCTTTGAGTTATGTGAAAGAAATTTGGTATTTGGATTTCACATCAAATTTGATTTTTATCATTTTTTTTCCCGTTTAGTCTGTGCGACTGTTTGAATATATGCTACCCTGATAACTCCAAAATGAAGAGAGCTAGATAGAAAATAAATTCGGTACACATATGTAATATCTACAGTGTAGATAACTAACAAATTTTGAGTCAAATTTAATGAAGGGTTCACCATTAGTTGATATGTACTTTTAGAAACATGTAATCGCGGTAACTCAAAATCGCAAGAACTTAAATACATCAAATTTTGTATGCAATTTTGCGAATACAAAGTGCGAGTTTTGTGTCAGATTTTTGTTTTAATCGATTTGGAAAAATGTGCCTGAAATACAGATTTTATTTTCGATTACCATTAAGTACATGCCAGGCATTAATCGCCAAAAAATTGCCAAGGATCACACGATAGATACAGTAAAAAAAATCTAAATTCACGCCAAAGGCTAATGTTTCGTATCTATTGTATGCCAATGCCATGTAAGGCATTTTCTAGCATAACACCTTTATTAGAGAGTACGTGAGAAAGTTTTTGGAAGACCACACCCGTTGGTTTAGTTTGAAATAATTTAATAATTAATTATCAACTATCATATAAGACGTAACTACTTTTGGGTTGTGTTTTTGAAAAATAATATAACCTATTTATATTTCTGAATTTTTGCATAAAACAAATTGGAACAACTTCTGTGAAATAAAAATATAACTGCTAAAAAGTGAAAAGTGTTTTCAAGATTCGAAAAAATATGTAATTTCTTTTACCCTAAAAGAGATATAAAGGAAATACTTTCTAAGTAGAAGTTCATCAAATAATTTCTTCAAAATTTTGGAGAAAATTGAAAAAACGACCTGAATTAAAAATAGATCGTATTTCTATCAAGTCCTTAAGCATTGTTAGATTGATAATAGCATAAAAATTTAAATTTTTACTTTCTCGTATACGTAGTAAGGAGAATTCGAAATTTTGACGAATCTCCACTTTTTTTGCCTCCTCTGAATTCGAAAAACACATTTTTGAAAAAAGTTTGTCTCTGATAAAGATAACTCATAGACACTGTGAGCTAGATGGTTGTCATTTGGTATGTGGACTTTATATCGTTTGCAAATTTCTATTAAATTCTGAGTAAAATTTGTTCGGAGGAAATCCGTCTGTCCAAGTGTTTGAATATAATTTGAATACGGTAACTACGAAACGAAGAGATCTATGTAAATAAAATTCAACACACAGAATTAACATCTTCAGTCTAAACACCTATAAAATTTTGAGCCAAATCCAATAATGGGTTGACTATCTGTCAGTCTCTACTTTCAGAAACATGTAAGTGCGATAATTATAAAAAACGCAATGACTTAAATATATCAAATTTGGTATAGAATTGTAAGACTACAAATGCCGTATTAGTCAAATTTTTGTTTCAATGGGGTGAGAAAACGTATCTAAAACACGAATTGGTTTTTTGGGTATTATTAATGCATACTAGGGATTAATAAATAATGCGCCAAATCACTCGCCAGGATAATCAGCTTCAGTAAAAATGCTAAATTTACGCCAAAGGTTAATATTTTGTAGCAATTGGACGTCAATGCCATGCAAGGCGTTCTCTAAGATAACAATTTCATTAGAGTTCATACGTTATACGTTTATTTTATCTTAGAGTTCCAAAAAATTATCTGTTTAATGATGAGAGTATAAATAATTTGGCAATTTTATCTGCTTTTTATTATTGAAATTTTTTAAAAAGTCCTACCCAAGATGACTAGCAAATAAATAGAGTTTGTTTTTGACTGGACGAAATGGCAAATTGCATGTAAGTAAGTTCAAATTAAAATGACAAAAAATGTGTCTAAATTTTCTTTCTTCGTGAATTGCCATCTGCATGTTAAAAAACTTCTAGAAAACACGGTCTTTTCTTTTCAAATACTTATTATGGAAAATTACATAATAAATATTTAAAAGAAGTAAGGAGTGGGCAAAGAGTCCGTAAAATTTTTAAAAATTCATAAACACTGTAAAATTAATCAAAATAAAAAATGGTTTGCAGATCTAGCAACGATAAGTCACGGATTTTTTTTTTAATTATAGAAAAATTAATTCAAAAAGAAGCCGATAGGAGACGCTGTTATGAACGACTCAGTTGGAAATACGCAAATGAGACAGGCGATTATAAAAACTTACGCTCTTGATCCAGAATCAGTTCTCCGTTGCATGCCATGTAAGTGAACGAGGATACTATGAGGAAAAGATAAAACTTTGTTGGTGAAGCTGTTTTTACCTGAACCAAGAATCAGCGACTTTGCACTGCGTAAATTATTGGTTGTAGGGACTAGCAGTGCACGGGAACCTGGCAAGAACCAAGTTTTCATTTCCTCCTCGTTCTCCAGATTTGACACCAGCAGACTTTTGGCTATGGGGAAATTTAAAACCCCAGGTGTATCAATCCCGTCTATCCAATCTGTCGGAATTGAACGATTCAATCCGTTGAGAGGTGTCATGTATACAGCCGGATATGCTCCACTCTGCCGTTGCTGGATTTGTGGACAGTCCTGCAATGGGTAATTACCTGTGGTGGTAGACATATGGAACACAGATTGCTATAATAAATGGTTTGGTAGTATTATTTTGTTTTTTTTACGTCTTTTCTTTCACTTATGTGCAAAACGATGCCTATCGGCTTTTTTTTTTTTAAATATTTTTCTTACCTAAAAAAATCCTGTGACTTATCGATGCTAATTCTGCAAACTGCTTTTTATTTTGTTTAATTTTACGGTTTTATGATTCTTAAAGATTTTACGGACTTTTTACCCACCCGGTATGATGTAGTAAAGAAGTATTTAAAAGAAGTATCATTGTATAAGAAGCATTCTTTCTTAAAAACGAATATAGGCCAAAATTTGGATACAAATATACGATCTTGATATTAGTACCACATTCTAAATTTCATTTTCATCCATTTGATAGGATTTTGACAAGTATACAGGCATAATTTTAAAAACATTATTTCTTTGAAACTTTAGGATAACTGAAGCTCGAAAATTCATTTTGATTCATTCCTCTCTCTATATACTCGTATATCTATACATAGTATAAAATGAAGTCTCCTGAAAGCGTTTGTATATTTGAAGAAGAAAAACTCGAAAAATACTTAACTGATATTAGAGATATTTGTACCATTTAGTAGGGCAATTATTGGGAAAGATTTTAGTAAATTGGAGTCATATCAAAATAAAAAAAAGTTTTATAATTGTGATTTTAATTATTTTTCTACTACGATTCGCGCATGCGTAAAACAGCAGTATCTGTGCTTTGCACTTACCAGCGCATGTGCGAAAACTTCATACTGCACATGCGGAAATAGCAAGAGCTGTGGTATGTATATGCGATACATTTCTTTGTTTACGTCCAATTTTAAACAGCGATTCAAAACTCATTATGTCAAAAAAAAGTTAACTGATATTGGAGATATTTGAACGGCATTTATTAGGGAAAGTATGATCATATCATATTTTTACCTTTTTAACAATCTAAATATTTCTGAATGTGTGCTATAAAAAACTGTTTTGTAGTTATTTTTGATGATTTCTTAATACATTTTTATTTTTGTTGGATATTGCGCGACATGCCATATCGGGTGGAAATTATCTTTAAAGCTATCTTTTCCTCTTGGATGTTATGCCACGGGCAACACTGTACGGGTACTGTTAGTTCTTCATAAGCCAGAAATTGAAAATAAAATGCTATTTAATCTTAAAGCGGCTTAGTTAAAAATCGGATCATATCCCGGCATTGCACCATGTGACTGAACCTCATTATTTTTTTTTTCAAGGCTACCTCATTAAATCACACGCGACGCTCAACGAAAACAATAACCAATAAGATTTTCCATACATAATAGTGGATTTCTTTTATGTGTGGCAGCTGAAAGCTTGTTAAAAACGATGACTAAGTTCTTACCGAATCGATTTTGAGGTTCATTCATGGACGCTATAAAAACGCTTTCAAATCTTACTTGAGTACGAGCCAGAATAAAATCGTTAAAAATAAACGGTAGTAAGTGTTAGCGTACGTGAGAGATCAGAATATTATGACTTCGAGGTAAAATTATGACGTCAGTATTTGGAAGGCAATTGAAAAAGTCAGTGTCAAAGAGATATATTTTTTTTTCCCGAATGTTGGCCAACTTCCCGAACCTTGAAGATCTTTATCATTCGGTAGAAATAGCAATCCAGTCACAAGTTTGAAAAAGGCTTGAGCGTAATCAGATAAATCAGAAGTTGCAGTCAAACTTTGTCTAACTGAAAACCTTGTCACTTTAAATAACCGAATTTTCTGAACTTCAACCCAGGTCGCTTTAGGCTTTGGAAAAAGAGAAGTGGTGGGTTTAGTTGCAGGAAGTATTTAAAGATAAAGGCTATCCCAGATTGATCCGGTATTTCTTGAAATTTTACCAAATGGGAACTATTACGATCTACAACAGAGGTAGGCAGACTTTTCCAGGGTACGAGCTACTTCTAATTTTTTCAGGGTGTTGCGGTCCACCTATTGGCATAGGTGTGGTGAGTTAAAAAAAGATCCACCATATTTGTTATAGCTTAATTATAAATACGGAATATACATTTACCTACATAATTACTAACATAATAATAATAGCAGGATACAAATATAATAATAATAGTAACAAATATAATAATATCAGATGATGAATTTAATATCAAGCAATTTAAAATACATTAAAAATTAATCATTTTCATCTAAAATCAGTTCTTGTAATTACAGTTAGTAGAAGACTTAGTCTGCATACTGTTCCCCAATCTTTAAGATCTCGGTATATAATTACTTAACTGCTAATCTTGCAGTGGATTCTAAGTGGCTGTATAAGTTGGTTATGATATTTCCTCTTGACAATTCATTGATTCTTATTGATTTTTATTTTCAAGTATACGTAGTACAGAGAAAGAGCACAGTAATCTTCAAAAAATTCGAACTCGAGATTTTGATGAATCCTCCTTCACGTTTTAGACCTCCATGAGTTCGAAAAATACATTTTTTCAAACTATCCGTCTGCTTGTGGCAAAGATAATTGAAAAACGTTTTCAGCTAGACGGATGAAATTTGTTATGATGTCTTAACATCAAATTTGCAGATTTCTATCAAATTTTGTGCCAAATCCATTCAGAAGAAGTCTGTCTGTTCTACTGCTCGAATGTAATTTAACAAGATAACTACAAAACGTAGAAAGCTAGATAGATAAAATTCGATACATAGATTTAACATCTAAAGTGTAGACACCTGTTGAATTTTGAGCCCAATTCAACTATGGGTTGACTATCTGTCGGTCTGTATATTTTGAAACATGTAAATGCTGTAATTCAGAAATGCAATGACTTAGATATATCAAAATTTGTATGAGATTTTCTGACTATAAGTGCAGTTCTACGTCACATTTTTTATTCAATCGACTGATAAAAAAATATCTAAAACACAAATCCAGTTTTTGGATACTGTTAACCACATGTCAGAGATTACTTGGACAAATAACTTGCCAAGGGCGACAAAGTAGATTCAGTGAAAATGCTAGTTTCACGCTAAAAGTTAATATTTCGTAACCATCGCAAACCATTTGCATGTAAGGCATTCTCTGGCATGACAAGTATTTTAGAGATTATGCGAAAAAGTATTTGGGAGATAACTCCCACTGGTTTTTATATTTGTTTGAGGTTCATTATTTCTTTATGATCTATCATAACAGTTAAATAAACGCATTTGTAATTAAAGAAATCAGTAGCTTTAGAAGAATTTTACCATATTAGTAATTCTTTTCAATGATATACGAATTAAAAAACGTCTAAATACAAAAATATATCTCTTAAAAATTACTAATATAAAAAAATAAATTAATCGTTTATCATGTTGATTAAAAAGTGTATTGAAAAATGAAACTAAATTGACTAGTTATCAAAAGTAGGGCCATATAATAGGCACTGTTCAGATTCATAAAATGTCTAATTTCATTATTATCAGGAGCAAAGTAAAAAACAATGTCGAAAATTGAAACTATACGGAACTTCGTGCTGTTTTACCATTTACGAAAAGGATCGTTCAAGTCAACAAACAATGGTAATTAATAATATCCAAACTAATTACGTTAAGTAAAAAAATAATTAGACACAAATTTTGCATATAAATTTTTGGCTAGATCTCATCTTTCAAGGTATTCAGGCTTTAGAGTGAAATGAACCGGATAGAATTTAAGATAATGTTTCCAATAGTTTATTTTGTTTTACATGTAACATTTATTTATTGATAAAAACAGCTTCTTTTTTTCAAAGCTTAGCCAGAAGCTTTCAAATACTAATAGAAGCATTGGATAGTACTTTTCCATCGCCAAATGAACCAAAGTCTAATAATTTTGAAATTGAAACAAAAATAAGTGTACAATTTTCTTAAGCAAAAGTTATGTTTAGAAGACTAACAAAAAGAATAACATCATGTTTTTAAAACAACATTATTATAACCCAGGTGGAGCAATCTTCCAAAAACTTTCTCGTACATTCTCTAATAATGCCAGAGAGCGCCTTGCTTGACATTGGCGTACACACGTTATGAAATATTAACTTTCGACTTGAAATTAGCATTTTTACTGAATCTATAGTGTCATCCTTGGCGAATTATTTGGCGGTAAATGCCTGGCATGTGGTTAATGGCATCCGAAAATCGAATTGGTGTTTTAAATACGTTTTTCTCAATCAATTGAAACAAAGATTTCACACAAAATTGCGCTTAATAATCACAAAATCTCATACCTGATTTAATATATTTTATTAAATTATGTACGGGATTTTTACTTCATATGACCTGAGGTCAATGTTTCATAGCATGTCATGGGTGTCAATGACCCCCTAAGACCTTTTCTGAATGTGCAAACCGACAAACAGTCAACCTGTCGTTAGTTTTGGCTCAAACTTTGAAAAGTGTCTTCACAGTAAATGTTAAATCTACTTACCGAATCTTATCTATTTAGCTCTCTTTGGTTTGCAGTTAGCGTTTTAACTTATATTCGAATAGCTGGACTTCTTGTGAACAGAGTTTGGTCAAAATTTGACAGAAATCTGAAAACGTGATGTTAAGAGCGTATGCTAAATTTCAACCGTCTAGATCAAAGCGCTTTTGTTTTATTTTTGTGACAGACAGACAATTTCCAAAAATGTGTTTTTCCTTCTCAGGGAAGTCTGAAACGTGCAGACTCGGTAAAATCTCGAATTCGAATTTTTTTAGGATTACTCTATTTTTCCCATACTACGCATACGAAAAAAGAAAAGTAGAAAATGCTTTCGTAAACTTACCCAGATGAAAGAAAGTAAAAATTTCACATTCTAAAAAAAAATAAAATATTTTGCATTTTAAGAATGTTTAAAAATAAAAATATATTTATTGGCAAAAATTCAAGTAACAAGAAAATCCCAAATGTTTTCTTTTAATTATCTTACATTTAATATAATGTATTTCATAAATACAAACATAAATGTTTAAATGACAAAGCATATTTTGTAGCTTAAGATCATTATATTCTGCAAAATAAAAAGAAGTCCCTACAATTAGAATAAAAATAAATTGCTATTGATTGCTGAATCTTTGTTAGATACAATTACTCTATTCATTATTCTATTACTGAATTCATCTGGGTGACATCACGATTCTTACATATTCATTTGTATTCATTTCGAATTGACTTTGTCGCCATTTAACGCTAGACGTTTGTGAGTTGTTTTATGGCTTTACTGTCTCACGAGGATATACTAATGAGTGTTGGAGACAATGGTCTCCTGAACGGAATAAAAAAACTATAATTGATGATGCCGAAGCTAAACTAATTTCTTTTTAATGAGCAAATTAATTTCTTAATCAGTGAGCAATTGGACTCCTTCTTTACTTTCACGTATAGGAAATACTGAGAAAACATTTTAAACGTTTGAAAAAAAATTCAAATTGACGAGTTTGATGGATCTCCACGTTTCATACCTCCTTGAGTCAGAAGAATATATTTTACATCTGTCTGTGAACATAATAAAATAATTTGAACAAAACAGTTAAAATTTGGTATATGGAATTACGATCAAATTTGTACATTTCTACCAAATTTTAAACGACATCCATTCACAGGAAGTTTATTTAGTAGTTCGTATATTAGTGGACTTGATAACTACAAAACATAAAGAGCTAGGTAGATGAAGATTTAATATACAGATTTAACATCTAAAATTTATATGGCCATCAAATTTTGAATCAAATCTATTGAAGAGCTGACCATCTGTCAGTCTGTAGTTTCGCAGGCACATAAATGCAATGACTTAAATCAATGAAATTCATTGTGTTATGATGAGTCAGCAATTGTAGTTTGTCAAATTTTAGTGTCAATCGGCCGCAAAAAGATGTTAAAAATATATATTATAGCTATAGGTTAATAAAAAGGCCAGATTCACTCCAAAGATCTATATTTCGTTCCCCAATGATATGCAAGGTAATCGTAACCCTACCCAAGGTCATAATTTCATGCGGATGAAGGAGGATAAGATCTTTGAAGAAGTTTCAAGGAAATCACTCCCTCTAGTTTGATAAGAATCAGTGCTGCTAGTTTTTAGAAAATAATCTTCTCTGTTATATACTTCTGTAATATGGGAGTGATCCCCCCGTCATAAAAAAAATAACTATTAATTATTCCTAAGCAATTGAAAACCAGCGGCAGTGGTCACCACAAAACTTTCTCTTATACTTGCTAATAAAGGTGTTATTCTAGAGAACGCATTGCATAGAATCGGCGTACAATAGTTACGAAATATTAACCTTTGGCGTGTATTTAGCATTTTTATTGAATCTATTCTGTGATCCTTGGCGAGTTAGTTGGCGATCAACTCCTTGCATGCGGTTTATAATGTTCGAAAATCGAATTTGTGTTTTAGATGCGTATTTTTCTCGACCAATTGAGATAAAAATTTGACACAAAACTACAATTGTAGTCACAAAATTGCGTACCAAATTTGATATATTTAAGTCATTGTGTTTCTGAATTACCACGTTCGCATGCATCTGAGAATGATCGACAGACAGTCGAACCCCAGTTAAATTTGTTTCAAAAACTGAGAAATGTTTGCAGTGTATATATGTTTAATCTATGTGCCGAATTTTATCAATGTAGCTCCCTTCTTCGTTTTTGTAGTTATCGTGCTAAATTATATTCGAACAGCAGGATAGACTGTTCTTCCTCCTCTGAGGGAATTTTGCTGAAAATTTGACAGAAATTTATAAATTTGGTATAAAGACTATATTCCCAAATTTCATCCGTCTAGCTTAAAGCGTTTTTGAATTATGTATGCCACAGACAGATAGACGAAAATTTTCCGAAAATGTGTTTCTTGAACTCACAGAGGTCTAAAACTTGGAGATCCGTCGAAATCTCGCATGCAAATTTTTTTGTCGATCATTATGTATACGTAGTATACAAATGGTACCGTAGTACGATTACCATATACATGGTACCGTGTATGCTATGTATACATGTTACAAGTATAAAAAGATAGCATTTGTAAATAAAATAATGATTGGATGTTGGAAAGATAGTATTAATTTTTTTTACTAAACCCGACAATTTTGGCAGCATATTATATTGTTTATGCCACTAGACGGCATTGCTACTGGAGAAATAATGGATGACATTGGATCATATGTTCAACTGAATAAAGACTAAAAAAGGTTCAATGTGTTAACCGCCCCTTCTTTTAGCTACCAGACAAAAAAATCATACTTCCATAGGATGTACTTTCAACGTTGTAAACGGAATCAAGAGAAGAAATCATCGTTCGCATCATTTGCTATGTTTCTGTGGAATTTATTTAAAGGTAGACATTTTTTAGATTCAAACTAGACATCTTCGTAAATCTGAACTAAGAAGGGGCAATAAATGTAAATAGCATAGTTACTAAATAAATAAAGTTGTTTTAAAGTATAAATTCTATGAATCATAAAATAGTCGCATAACATTGAAACTTTGCCAGACATAGCTAGTCAGACTTGCAGTTTTTGTTTATTGCCTTAAAGAGTTTATAAACACTGCTTATTATTACTTTCTCGTATGTATAGATAAAGTATAGTAATCGCCAAAAATTCGAAGTTCGAGATTTTGACGAATCTCCACGTTTTAGACCACCCTGAGTACGAAAAACGCATTTTCGGAAAATGTCAGTCAGTCTGTCTGTGACAAATATAACTGAAAAATGCTTTGAACTAGGCGGATGAAATTTGATATACTATCTTTATACTGATTTTGTACATTTTTTTACACAAAGTTTGAGGAAAATCAGGACAGAGGAAGTATGTCTGTCCAGCAATTCAAATATGTTAACACGTTAACTACAAAACAAAGATAACTATGTAAATAAAATTCGAACACAGAAATTTAACATTGATAGTGTAGACATCTATGAAATTTTGGGCCAAGAAGGGGGTTGACCGTATGTTGGCCTGTACTTTCAGAAACATTTAAACGCGATAGCTTGTGGTGAAAGCTTATAAGCCAGTTAACAGCTACGCTACCCGAGCAATTGCATTTGTATTGTGGACATGTTACTCAGCTGCGAACCAGAAGGTCCCAGGTTCTAACTTCGCTCGTAACCATTTCCCACAAGCTCAAAGATGCAATTATTTAAATGTATCAAATTAGGTCTTGATTTTGTGACTACAAGTGTAGTTTTGGGTCCAATTTTTGTTTCTACCGGGTTTTTTTTTTTTTTGACGTGTGACTATTTTAAGCCAAATTTTTGCGCAATAGCTTCTGAGGGTAAAGACCCCTGAGCATCCGAGGGCAGAAGTCTGACTTCTAGCTCAAATGAAGATAGCACACACACACTCGCTTGCACAACCTCTTTTTACAGCGGGGGGGGGGGAGGCTTATTCACGCACCTCACAGAGAGAACACAAGGAAGAGAACACCATGCCTGAACCAGGACTCGAACCCGGAACGCCTAGATCGTTTCTACCGGTTGGGAATATTATTTCAACACCGAGCGAATTTAAATAATATTGTAAACCAATGTGGATACCATAGAATTATAAATTATAATACATAAAACGATATAAATTTCTATATAGTTATTAAAATAAAAACAAATTAGTCTAAAATGAAGTAATTAGTATTAAGTTGATCAGTTAAAAATGTATTGAAATGTGACTGGATCTATCAATTTATTAAAAGAGAAACTTTATAATATCCAGTACCAAGGACTGCAAAATAGCTAAAATCCACTCTTGATGCCAGACACAGATTACCGGGCAATATCTGGTATTACAATACTTTGAATTATAATTTTTTCAATTCTTCCCAAAAGTTGAAAACTACTTTTATCCTCTACATTATAGATGCAATTTTCAAATGTACTTTCCTGAAAAATATGGAATGTACCTAACATCTACTCACCATTCGACTAACACCTTGGAGTGAGTTCCTAAAATCATTATTTTAGTGGCTAATCGCATTTTCTATGGAATATTAAAATCGGATCTCCACACAATAATCTCATTTTTCATAACATAGTACAAATTACCAAATCGCGCGTGTGAATTAGATGTTTTAACTGCATTACTAAAATATTTATCTATACTTACCACCATCTGATCAATAATCGTAATGATTATTTGTGCAACAATATGAGGCGATGTTCTGTAAATCCTCAACAAAAATAACAATATTGTCAAATTTGAAGCACACTATCTTGATTTCTTAATCGAATGGAAACCAATCAATAAACTGTCATGTTCACAACAACTTCATTCGCGTGATTCAATAAACATGCTAATAAGTATAAATAATGTAGGATAAGTGAAAAAAAGGTAGAGGAAAAAAAACTGAAGATCAATACCAAATTGTGTCTCCGAAAAATGAAAAGTGTCATCTTGTCACTTTAATGACATAGTTACCATACATCAACTTTCTTGTTATGTCCATCGTGTTCATGTGGTCACATCAATTTGTTTATCAATAAGCAAGATCTTTAGGGGAAATGACCTGCATGAAAAAGAATTGAAAAATATAAAAGATCAATGCTAAAAAGATATCAAGATGAAAAATAGGTTATTTTGTCGTTGTTATTCATATAGTTACCGTTCCATCTACTTTCTTGCATGTCCACTAAGCTCTTGTTTCGTAATCGATGGCTTTTACTAACAAATAAAAGAGCAGAATGGGAGGTAAATGTCCTCGAATTCAATAAACGAAAAGGAAGCAATATGAAAAAAAACATTGAAGGCAATCCAAAAAAGAAAGAAAAAAAAAAGGAAATTGAAGGGAAGATCCAGACAACTCTAAGCGATTAGACAGGGCTGATCTCTAGGGAATCATCGATTTCGTCCCAAGAAATGGTGACTAATGGTGCTATTTACCATATGACTATCATCCGCCCCTCCCTGCAGAGTCCATTAGTGGACGATCGATATACGGACAGCACCTGCCGAGGGGATGACCAAACGATTCATCAGGCATTCGAATAGAAAAGGGAGTTATTTAAGAGGAGATGGGATCTACGATCTTTGACCTTAATGGTCAAGGCATTATTCACGTACTGTGGGAATGATTGATGGACAGTGGCCGTTTATTCTCAAATGTTGGCACTAACAAAGATATATTGATGCTCTTAATAGATGCAGTTTCGAGGACTCACCATTAAATATCCTTTGTGTAATAAGCACGAAGCGTTATTATTAAACGGGACTTGCATACTGCTGTTATGATGTAAATTCGTTGATTCATAACGTTTAATAAATGGACAATTATGTTTACACTATGTTTAATACTTGTATCACAAAATGCTAGAATTCCAACTTTCTCACATGCAAAGTAAAACTATTGTACTTGTAAGAAAAATAAATAAATTCTTCAACTGAAGTGGTCTTTCAAAATTTTCTCGCATACCCTCTCATAAAATTGTAACGCCAAAGAGCGCCTAACGTGACGTTGGTGTACAATAGTTACAAAATATTTACTTTCGGTAAGAATTTAGCATTTTTTTCTGAATTTGTCGTGTTATCCTTGGCGAGAGTTTTGGCGATTAATCCCTAAAATGCTTTAATAGTACCAAAAATCGAATTTGCGTTTTAGACACATTTTTCTTAATCGATTGAAACAAAAATGTGACACAGAATATCACTTGCAGTCACAAAATTCCATAGCAAATACCATATATTTAAGACATTGCATTTTCGAATTATCGTGTTTGCATGTTACTGAAAGTACGACCGACAGACAGTCAACCTGTAGGAGGATTAGACTCACAATTTGACAGGTGCCTACTAGGGATTGCAATATCGGACCAAGAGTTCATTACCGGTATTCAGTAATTTTTAGATCTTAATACCGGAATACCGGTTTTAATATCGGTAGTAGAAATTTTAGAAAAAGAAAGAAAACACAGGTATTTCTTTGTTTTATTTGCCAGTTTTATTAGAGAGTGTAAATAACACAAAAAATAATATGTAAATTATAAATTATAACAGTATATAAAGAATCACAAAAAAGTAAAGGAACATCTTATTTATTTAAATCACAAAAAAGTGTAAATATCACTATTCAGTCTGTGGTACTATTACAAATTTTTGAAATGTGATCTTAATAACAACCATAATGCATCAATTGTACTGTCATTAAGCCTGGAATGTAATTTTGTGAAAAAATTACCAGCTGTCGAAAACGCTCTTTCGGCATTTACGCTAGTTGGTGGTACTGTTAGGAATGCTCGATATATCTTTTCCAAATATTTACCTCTAAATCCCTCAACTTCAAATAAATCGATTTCTCGTCAGATGGTTTTGGATATAGCTGATTTCTGTATTGTATTTTGATTTGTTGAATTTTTTTTTATTTATCGCTAATTCTAATTTTTGTTCAAGGAAAGGGACAATTCCTTTTCACTACCGACATTAGTGTCACCATAATTTTCGATAACTGTACCGAATTCTTCTGAATATGAACAGGTTTTTGAGTAAGAAATTTTAAGAAAATTTACTATAAACTTGATCATATTTTAATTGGTTAGACTCTTTTCTTCATTTTCATTTTCATTTTTAAAATCATTATAATTATGTAAATACCATACGGCATTCTGTATTACTAATTATCTGTAATATTTACGTCTCATAAAACCGCGAGTCTTCATTGTTAAATGTAATAATCTTCCCCTCTCATCTTTTCTTTTCCCCCATCTTGTCAAATTAAACCCAACCTAACGCATGCGCAAAAGCGTGGACGGTTTTACAATTCTTTGTCACACAGTATTTTATCACTTCTCTTGATTATATGATGTAACTTTGCATTCACAGTTTAACTAATTTCGTGCGTTAGGAGGACATAAAAACAAAAACGTATACTATTTTTCTATGTTGGCGATCCCTGAACATATAGTGGAGGCAATTAAAAAAAATTCTAATAAATACTGAATAAATGATATTTAAACTTGTGAATACCACTATTACAAAATTGAACAAATGGCTCAAAAACCGTTATCGGTATTCGGTTTTACAATCCCTAGTGTCTACAATATAAATGTTAAATCTGTATACCCAAAATTTTGTCAATTTAACTCTCTGTGTTTTGTAATTATCGTGTTAATCTATATTACAACAGCAGAGCTCACTCTACACAAATTTTACTCAAAAATTGATAGAAATCTGCAAATTGGATGTAAAGACCATATACCAAATTTCAACCGTCAAGCGTTTTTGAGTTACCTTTGTCACAGACAGACAGACGTTTCCCATGTGTTTCTCGAATTCAGGGAGGCTTGAAACGTGGAGATTCGTCAAAATATCGAGTTCGAATTTTTTGACGATTATTATTCTTTTTCTAAACTATGTACTATATAAGAAAGTAAAAATCAGTTTTTCTTTTCCCGTAATATCTTATGGCTTTTCATTACTAAAATTTCGATAGTTCTTATAAATTATAAATTTACCAATTACTTTATTCAATCCCAATTTTCTCGAGAAAATTGCTTGTGGAATGAGAATTCTTAACTGACATAAAAATATATTGGCAACTATATCTTTCTAAGAATAAGGCGAATCTGTTTTCAAACTCTAGTGAAATGAGGAATAAATTGGGAGAAACGACTGCAAAGCTCCAAGCCCATTCTTTATCACATTGAAAATCAGAAATTGGCACTCTTCCAATATTTTCTTATCTCATTTTCTTTATTTCATTCTCATCCTTGGCGTCTCTGATTTCCTTTTTTCTCCCTCACTTTTCTTTAATATTTGTGTGAAGGAAAAAAAAAAACCCTTCTTGCTTATTCTTTGTAGATCTGTTTAATTTTTTCCCCTCTTGTTATATATCAATTATTCATATAAAGATGATTTTTTTTTTGCTCACAGAAATCTTAGCATATTCTAATATTTATTTTTCGACCAGCGATTTCGTTTTAGTTAGTAATTAGTTAGTAATAGAAAAAGTTACAGACCTCAGATCGTACACATCTACTACTAAGAAATAAATAGTGAAAAATAAATCTGCTTAGTAGATAATCTAATTTTTTTTCTCTAGTCACAAATCAGTTATTTATACAATTATTTTACACAGAAAAATCTAAGCATATACTGGAATTTACTTTTCGACTAGCGATTTTGCTTCAGTTAATAATAAAATAGGATTCAAATCTCAGACCGTATTCTGTAAATATCCGACGAATATAATGGACGGAAACGAAATCGCTCTTTACAGTGTTTCTGTCATGATAAAAGCCAAGTATAGTATATGAGAGAAATTCGGATTCAATGAAATCTAGGAAGAGTTTCTGTAAAACATTTCTTTTACAAAAATATGTTACAGAAGTGCTATGATAAATAGATGAGCCGCTATTGGTCGATACTGACTCCCCTTCAAAAAAAAAAAAAAAAAAAAAAAAGTGAAAATGACTGTATTCCATTCATCTCAATCGTTACAATGATCCAGCAGTTCAGACACAATTTTCTTTTTTACTTTCTTGTATATGAAGTTTACAAAAAGACAGTGATGTCATTTTTGAAAAATTCGCCGCTGATGCATGGAGAATCTCAATATATTAAATCTTCTTTGCCCCTATAACATATTTTTGGAACATCCCTCGGTCTGTGAATACAGTAACACACAAAATGGGAAAAGTTAAATGAAACATAGTATACAATCTTTATACATAAATTGGAAGTTTCTGTCCCAATTTGGAGAAATTTTCGTTTGTGCGTCAGTACACGAGCATGTCAACTTGATAATCTAAACCAGTGGATGTAGTCTCCCCAAACTCTTCTCGTATGCTTTCTTATAAAGGTGTTATACCAGAGAATGCCTTGCATGGCACTGGCATACAATAATTAAAAAAAATATTAACCTTCGAATAACATCGTAATAAGATGTTTCAGGTTTAGTTCATTTATCGTAATTTTATTTTTTTAAATTTATTCTTAATTTAAATGCATAAAAAATCAGTGGAAATGATCTCACTGAAACTTTCTCGCATATCCTTTTGTATATGTATTTGAAAATTATGAAATGTATGCTATCGGAAAAAAGTTATTAAAGAGCTCATTAGCGTGCGAATTTGGACGTGTTTTTTCTTTTTTTTTACTATTAATCATCAGAATGCAGTTAATACATAAGTACAAGAAAATCGAATGTGTATTTTGGTCACACCTTTTCAACCGATTAGATACATTAGATCCAAAATTTGTCACAGAACCACAACAGTAGTCACAGGATCACATGCCAAATTTCTTATATTTAAATCATTGCGCTTTTGAATCCCCTGCTTGCGAAAATACTGACCGACAGATGGTCAACCTTTTGACAGATATTTTTCAAAACTTGATATACATATCTAAACTTTAAATATTAAATCTGGAGGCCAAAATTTATTCATCTTGCTCATTTCGTTTTGTAGTTATTGTGTTAATTTATATTCGAACTGCCGGACAGACTTACGAGATGATGGATAGATAAACAGACGGCAATTTAAAGAATGTGCTTTTTTGGTGTCAGGGTGGCTTGAAACAGATATCAAAATATGAGAGTTTGAATTTTATGATGATTACATTATTTTATCTTTGTCTAAGAGAGTAAAAATGTATTTAATATTGTCGCATGGCTTGTGAGTATAAATCCAATAACGAAAACAAACATATTATTGCAAAATATATTTTAAAGCAGCCATCCTTAGAGAACAGGTTGTTTGCCTAGATTGATTGTTTAGATTGGTAAATGATTAATATGGGATTCATTTTTTTAAATTCATCTTAGTAATTCTTGATTTCTTTAATATCTTCTGACTGAATGCGACATGGCGAAATAATCTCCTAAACATTTCTAAAAATATTTTACATCACCAGTAATCAGCTAAACGAAACATTATAATCAATGCAGCTGTAAAAACGTTCAATGAAGCAAACTGAAATGCAAACGATGATTTGTTTACCAGTGATTGTTGGCATTCGGCAATAAGTAATAAGGACGATTTCCGTGACAATTTCGCGAAAGTTTAGTGCATGTTCCATATTGCTATGTAGATATTTTTAAAACATATTGAAATAAAAAAAAATTGTTTTGTATTAAAATTGGTATCACTACAATGCTTTTTAAAAAATTTCAATGGGGTGCAGAAATAATTTTTGGCAATAATGTGCGTCGAAGTTATTTAGAAAAACTTTAAAACCGATTGATTTTTATATAGAAATCTAATCATAATTCTTTTCCTTTTGTGCTAAATATTTACTTCCAAAAGAAATAAGTACGTCCCAAATTGGGTAACTTTTGATACTACGATCTGCTTTGTAGAGCATCTTTCCATCATCAGCACCATAAGGTGCAACTCACAAATAATTTCCAATCTATAAACATTATTATGTTAAAATATTGATTGAGCATGCGTCTTTGGTGCCCAAACGTCCATTTTTACGACTAGTATCAAAGCATCCAAAAGACCTCCTTTTTTTTTTTTTTTGCTTAGTCAGGTTATATTTCCGTTTGATCTGATTTGCTACATTTGTGTCCGGTTCGGAAGCTATGCGAGAGTTAATGAGGCCGGACCGCGGAATTTCTTAGATTTGCTTCCTTTTTGAAAAGTGTATCAGAACTCACCCAAGGATCAATATGTAGTTGAAATCTTTCTCAAATGGAAATGGGGATAAATAGCCATTTCTCTCTGTTTATTCTAATTTTCATTGAGTTTATAAAATAAAAAAAAACTACATATATTTTTCAGCTTGGATTCATTTTATTTTCAGGGGTCTGCCAACATTTGCCTATAAATTCGTTATTATTTTTTTTTTCACAAGATGAACAGATGATTCTGTTCCATTCCAAATAATCAAAGAAATATGGATCATATCTCTTAAAATATAACAATTTTAACATGTTAACTGCAAATGAAATAAAAAAAGTAGTTACATATATCCGCAAAAGAAAAATCAAGGCGATTTTGAAAAACAAAAAATTAAAATAATAGAAATCATTGCTATCAAAATAATGTTAAATAAATAATTACAGTTAGAAAAGTCTCTTATTTACTTTTATTTAATCACACGAATTCTGTTAAAATATTCCCCTTCGCTTCTAGAATTTTTATTGTTTGCTTATATTATTACGGAGCTGCAATACATGCTTACATAATTATGGAGAGAAAAGCACCTCATAACTCACACATAATCTTATTTCAATGCTTTCTTTCTTAATAAAGGAACGCCCTTAGTAATAGAAACTTAATATTTATTTAGAGTATTTATAAAATAATAATGAATTCAAGTATTAGAAAAGCAACTTAAAAGCAAAACAAAATTGTTGCAATATATTTAAAATAAAAGCTTGAAAAAATATTCTGGATTTTACTTCTATTTTATTTATTGTTATTTTGTCATTCGTTCTGAAAAAATATATTCCATTTATATCGCTCTTTTTTAAAAAATGCGTCAAACAATATTCATTTTTAACTTTCATCATTTCGGATCAAATCTTTTGAAAACTTTCATCCTTGGCCTTTTTGCATTCTTTTAAGATGAAACAATCCATCCATCTTTAAAGTGCTTTAGCTTCAAGAACAGCTGTGAACAGAATATAATGCTTTTTTTTATTTTTTTTTTTTTTATTTTCCCGTTTTCATCACATATTGATAAAGTGAATGTGGCATACTCTATAAGGAAAAGAAAAAAAAAATAGTCTGGAACGCTATTATCAATTCATTTTATTCTTTATTGTTGGTTAAGAAAAGAAGAATATCATTTGAACACATTTTTCTTCTTTTATTTAAAAACTGGGATATGGAAGAAATAGGCTTCATCATATATTATTTGTCCTCATATTATAAAAATATTAGCCGGTTTTGACGACCAGCTGGTTTACCTATATTGTTACTTTTCATGGTTCTATTACATTTACAATAAAATCTAAAATGGGAAAGATCTTTCTGATTCTATTATTATAATATTTTATGTCAATAATTTAGAATTGAATGCTATCTGAAGAATAATTTCTGATTGAAATTTTTGTCCAGACTTTCAACTTTTGGGATAAATTTCAATATTTTTAAGTAAAAGAAATAATATGAAGTGTCAGTATATATATTCTCCAATTGCAATTTATAAAGCTAGGTGAAGTTAAAAAAGCCTCTCCCTTTTGATCTGCGTTATTATTAATTGCGAAATACCAATTTTCATTTTGGTGTCTATGCAACAAAAATAGATCTCTTTTATGTTTAAATTGACTAATTTGTCGGTCTGCAAATAAAGCCAAGCATGAATAAACACTAGTTACACGACTGTTAAATTCACATTTTATTACAATATTTCTAATTAATGGATTATGGATTATAGCAAAAGTTAATACGCTGAGGTCTGCAATTTTTATTATTTTACATTCAAACCAATTTTTAGTGATTAATTTTGATTTGAGTAGTCGTGGACATTATGGATAGAAAGGATCCCCAAGATTTTGGATGCTACTACATATGTACATTTGAAGTGTAATACAAGTTTATTTCTTAAACACGCTGTCAATATACATGGAGATAGGATAGGTCATTTGAGAATCTTTTCTCATTATCACAATACAATGTTGATGTAAACTTCTATTAGAATAGACACTGGAACACCGAGTCCACTTTTATTTAAAATCTACTGTGTTTTCTCTTTAAATATCTTTTAGCTATCTATATGAAAGGGCATATTTTCCCTATGCTTACTGTAGAGTAATATAGGCTTCCGCTAATAATTTTTGACAACGACAAAAATAAAATTTTAATGTGTTTGTTGCGTGTCACTTAATATTTGGAGCAGACGAAAGTGAAACAGCACGTACTTGACCAGCTATTTGAGCCCAGCAGTGCCCTCATACATAGTGAAGTACGCGCCATCTATTTTTCTCTTATCCCTCTGCTCACGTAATGTTAAGTTTACTGAAATTTTTAATTACTTTAAGAAATTGTGATAAATTTTTACTAAACAGTCATCATAAAAAAAAACCCTCCTCAAGTAATGATCAGAATGCTCTATGGGCCGGATTTGATCCAATCGTAGAAGTGTTTCTTTTAGGATTGTCAAATAAGAAGATTTCAAAACTTTAACCAGATTTTTAATTAAAAATTAATTGAAGCATTCTTTAATTAATCAAATTAAACCTCAAAAAACATCGAATCATAATACTGCCAGAAAAAAAAAAACATTCATTCTCTGCTTTCGAAGTCAAATTATAAGCTTTTCAGTGATAACTAATTTTATTTCGGTATATTTTTCTTCAGTTTTAATAAATTAAAAAAAATGTTTTTAAATGTATATTGCAATAGTAGTTTTCATTGTTTTAGTAACTGTGTTTATTTTCATTGCACCGATTATAAACACATTTCTTCGTGTGTGCGTGATGGATACTATGCATTTCAGAATAAAATTTAAAAATAAAACAAGGGTCGATGATCTAAGTCATCGTCAAAATAATCATCATGTTCGATGTTTCGGACTAGAGATTTGAATCTTTTTAAATTTTTTTATGTTAATTCTTTAATAACAAATCTTCAAAGAAACAAAAGAAATATTTTACCTTTCTAATAAATTTTTAGGTTTTTACTTTCTTGTATATGTAGTATAGAGGAAGTACAGAAACTGTCAAGAATTCGAACTCGAGAGAACTAGATTGTTGAAATTTAGTATATGGTCTTTAAATCAAATATGCAGAATACTAATCAATTTTGAGTAAAATCAGTTAAGAGGAGGTCCGTCTGTCCAACTGTTCTAATATAAGTTAGCATGATAAAAGAGAGATAGATAAAATTCCGTACACAGATATAGCATCTCTAGTGTAAACATCTGTCAAATTTTGAGCCTTATCTAACTACGGTTGACCATCTGTCGGTCTGTATTTTAAGAAGCATGTAAATGCGATAGCTAAAAAAAAATACACTGATTTAAATATATCAAATTTGGTATGAGAGTTTATGAATGCTTGAACAGTTTGAGTGGAATTTTTGTTTCAATCGGTTGAGAAAAATGTGTCTAAAACGCCAATTCAATTTCTGGATGCTATTAAGGAATTCCAGGGATTAATCGCCAAATAATTGACCAAGGATGACACGATAGACTCAGCAAAAATGCTAAATTCGAGCCAAAAGTTAAGGCTTCGCAACTATCGTACATCAATGCCATGTAAGGCGTTTTCTCTGGCACGACAAGTTTATTCGAGAGTACGCGAGAAAGTTTTGGGAAGACCACTTCCGCTGGTTACCATTATATGTACCTACAAAGTTACAAAGATTTAAAATATACATATGAGCTTTTATCAGAATCTTATATTATTGTTTCTTCCTTCTAATTGATGCCATTTTAGGATTTGCTGCTCCTTAACAACCCCCCCCTCCAAAAAAACCCCCTTTTGATTATTGTTGTACCAGACTCATCTCTATCTTGAGGGCCTTAAGCAGAACTGTACAGATAAAATGCCTTAAAAAGTGGGTATCTCACGTTATTTAGAAAAGACTTAAGTCACAAATCTTGTACAATGAGAGATAAGAAACAGAGAGATAAGAAAACACTTACGGACGAAAGGCATTTCTATCTTTGGAGATAAATGAAAGCATACTTGGAATGCTTTTTTCCTTTCTGTTTTCCGTTGTCAGCCGGTTGATTTCGATTTCCAAGCTGTCTGATATATTTTCAGAAGTACAAATGGTTTTGGAAACTTAAAGTGTAAAGATAAATCTAAAAATACGAAGATGAGTGTTTGCTATGTATTTTTAGCTGCACGTCTAGAAAAATTAAAAATTAATTAAAAACTAAGAAAATTTTTAGTATTTCCAACTGTATATTCCGAATATATTTCCTCACAATAATAATTTTTATTTTGATACCAAATTTATTTCTAAGCATTTTTTTTCTCTAAATTAATGAATTTTAAAAATTTTGTTTGCTACAAAATTTGGAACAATATTTTTATTGTTGTGATAAAAATCAAACCCATTTCATTTTTTTTATCAAATCATTCAATCCCATGCTTTTACAAATGTTAAAATTATGATAAAAAAATCCTTACTTGGACATTAGCTCCTAAGAAGGTTTTTTTTTAATGTGGTATTAATTTGCAACATATTCTTTTTACAAGTTGCACACTCAGTAATTTGTAGAAGAATCATTCCAGTGAATTCGCATTTAAATTCCATATAGTTCATTCAAACGACAAGGTAATGTTTAAATACCTGCATTTCATATCAATAGTTTGACAGCTAGGAAAGCCAATATTCCCAGAAAACTATTAATTCACTGTGGTCAGTGAATAAGTCAAGGAAAGTGGCCAATAAATGAGTAAGATTATATGTTAAATTAAAACAATTTAAAATGTCTGCAGATAAAGAAATAATGTTGGTTGAAGTGTAGTTTAGTGTGCCCCCCCCCCGAGTTTGTGGCCAATATGGCAACCCGACGAAACGATCTTCTAGCAACCTTAATGCAGTTTTGTTTACTACTTTTTGCAATGGTTAAATTGTACATGAACTACAACTAGTTTATAAAAAATGTTAAATTAAAAAATAATAAAAAATCCATTAAAAATTTTAATTTGGTTTTGTATTATAATTAAAAGTTTTTTTACTACTACTAAGACACTGCAATTTTATTTTAAACTAGTCGCCTTTGGCGACCAGCCGGTTCGCCAGTATTACCGCTCTCTACTATTTTCAATTAAATATTTTAAGTAACTGGTCTCTTAAAGGATTCTCAAACAAAATATTTTTAATCTTCACATTTTGATAGTCATACCAAACTTATACTGTTTAGATCGTTTCGTTCAATTTACTATATATATTTTGCTAATTTGTTGTTATTTCCAGTAAAACTTCAACTTTAATTTAAAGTGGAAATGATGAAATTGCAATTAATATAAAGATATTTTTTAATAAAACCAAGCGTTTTATTTTATCATCTTAATTGTTATTTATTTATTATTATTATTATTGAATGTGAGTATTGCAAACAGAATCGCTCGGTATTTAAGTCTTATGTTAACTACAAAATATTTTTCATCATTTATGTAATATCTCAAACAATAATTCGACAAAAATTTCTGAGATTCAGCATAAAATTCAGTTTTTAGTTTTGCTTTCAAAAGGATTGAAATGAAATCAATAATAATATTTTGTTCCGGCCTATAAATATATTTCAAAAATTATGAAGTCTAAATTTAATGCAGTAAGGTATCATATTCTGAGAAATATTCTGGACACACCAAATTTTAAATAAATGAATGAATGTTTCTATTTTCCAAGATCAACTAAGACTTATTTATGAAGTTTTAAATGTTAAAAATTTAGAAAAACTCAACATTTTCATAATCTTAGGCCAATTAATCTTGAGAAACCTGCTCGCTGATTGGCGTATTTTCTTTGAAGCGATCGATGGAAAATCTAAAATTATCCTTCTTTTATTGAATAGTGATATTCAAATCTTCATAAATCAGTCAGTTTAAGTGATTGGAAATTAACTCTTAAAAGTCAGTGATTTAGTTGATTAGAATTTAACTTTATGACCACCATAAAATATGTGCTTTCTCTTGTGGTGTATGCATTCTCCTTAATATCCGCTCGAATAAAACATCACATACAAAAGTACTACATGGAACAAACACATTAAAAGTAAACATAACATTTCAATAGTTTCCAAAAACAAAAGAGAGAAATGCAATTAATAAGCAGACGATATTTAGAAAAGTACATATATTTAGACTGGAAAATGAAATTATCTGAAATTAAAAACACGCGCAGACGATATTTACAAAAGTAAAAATATTCAAACCTGAAAAGGAAAATATATGAGTTATTCCATCAATAAATGCCATAAGTTTGTTTATATCTTCATTATTTTATGAGTCATTAAATATCAAAATGGATCCGGGACTAAATAAACACCCTGTATAGAGAGTGTAAAAGATCATAAAATAATTTTTCTTGAATTTATTTTTTAGAAAAAATAATGTTTCATATTTGTTTCATTTCCTACAGACACGTGCCAAAAATTATATTTTTGCAGATTTCATTTCCAAAAGGATTTAATTTATTTTTAATTGGGGCTTTAATCAATGTGATGGCAACACTTTGAAAAAAGCTATTCTTTTTCCCATGAATGCGAAACGTGCTTAATCTTAATTTTTATTTTTTACTAAAAAAATTATTGAAAAACATAATTAAAATATTTATTTAAAAATTCATTAAAAATAGAAATTTAATTTTAAGATTAAAACATTAGTATCATTTAAAAGATAAATTTTTGATCTTTAACTTCATGTAAAATTCTTTTTTGTGCGGTAATATTTTCGGAAGTTATAGCAGAAACACGTTAAAATTTCGCTTAATTTTTAAATAAATAAAATTCTATTCAAAAATTCGAAAAAATAACCCCCAGGTGCACATTCCCGGCCTCCAAGGTATACACGTGCCAAATTTGGTAGCTGTAGGTTGAATGGTCTGGCCTGCAGAGTGCCAACACACACACACACACATTGAGCTATATTATAAGTATAGATATAGATGTGAATAAGGGCAGAAAATATTTATTTATTTGCAATTTTTAACTGTTGATAGGCGCTTTAAAAAATTGTCTGATTTCTTACTTTAAAAATCCGCAATGGAATTCCTTGTAATTCTCGTAATTCTTTTTGTGCTATGGTTCTCTTGATAATTTATTATATCGGTAATTGTGCAAGAATGGATGAAGGGTGAGTGGAATATATACATATATATTCTCTTGCGAGTTGATCTCAAAAAGGATATTTGTATGTACTGTTCCTGTTATCCACACAGTCCTTATGTTCAATGAGGTAGCGGAAGCAACTACATTCCTGCTCCCTCTGCTCGCAAAACCGTAGGATGTTTTTTTTAAGTTAAAAAATTCTGCCGGCGCCTTCTTCAGATGCCGAAAGGCATCGCATGCTCCAAATTTTGCTCTTTACATAACAGACCGGCGCAGCCGGTTAGAAAAACTTTATTTCAAAATTGTTACGATAAACAGCGATAATGATCAAGGTTAAAAATTAAAAAAAATCCCAGATAGAGATTAAATAAATCTTAGATTAAAATAAAAGTTACAATACTTATCAGTAAAGAGCATAATTTTAATAGAGAAAGTGGTAACTATAACTGTTTCACAGAAGTGCTTGTCCGCCATCTTTATTGGCGACTTGGCATTCTTGGCGTAGCAAAGGGCACAGTAAACTACATTTTTACCAAATTGTTTTTAAAAAAATTTAGTTTTATGCAAAATTTTAAATGAAAATTTTCGAAGAAAATTAAATTAATTCTAAGTTATGATGCGTTTTTTTTTATTTCTTACAGAAAAATTTGTTAAAATTTAAAATCTCATATCTCAGAGAAAGATAGATTAAAAAAACAAAATTAAGTTCAATCTAAAAATATTAATATTGACAATTACAAAAATTAAAATCATATAAAAATTTCACTATTTAATACACTTACAATTTAATTACAAATACAAATTTAATTTACAATTAGAAATTTAATTGCCATTTTAAAAAATATTTAGCTACTATAGTATGGAACAAATGAAATTTTAGCGAGCTAGGAAACAGAACATGTGTTTCTTTATGGCATTTTAGAGGCAGATGAACAACACAGTCTCTTTTTTTCCATTATCATTTTCTGATATTTGTTTACTTTTGTTACAACCGTGTTAAAAAAAAAAAAAGAAATATAAACGAACAACACAGTCTCTTTTTTATCCACTATTATTTTCTCATATTTGTTTATTTTAGTTACAACCGTGTTAAAAGAAGAAATAAAAACGAACAATACAGTCACTTTTTTTCCATCACTATTATTTTCTCATATTTGTTTACTTTAGGTACAACCATGTTAACCTTTTGTAAGGCCATGGGAAGTATGCTTCCCACTAAATTAATCTATCTTGGGTGAAGTTATGTACATTGGCTTAAGTTCTGACACATTTTTCAATAAGACAGAAACTTAGATGCTACAGTTCCTAACATCTGGTCTAGATGGTCTTAACTATATGAGGGAAAAGGGGAAACTTACAACATGAATCAAATAAACATTACAATATGAATCAAATAAATAATACAATATGAATTAAATAAATGTATAATCAACAGCTAATGAGTTAAAAGAATTCTCGAATTTTGTTGCTGCCAATCCGTTACAATGATTTTTTATAAAAGATATCGAATTCCCAAATCGATGAAAATTTTTGAGTACTTATTTATTTTTACTATCTCCAAATTTATTTGGTTGTTTTCAGATTACGCCACGATCCCCAAGCTTTATTGTGTATGCGATACCAAGATTCAGCCAAGATGGTTGCACTTCCAGATAATCATGGTGATTTTAAGATTACGCAAGGATCGCCAAGCTCCATAATGCATTGCGACGTCCAGATTTTGCATTGGTGGTTAACAAAGAGTTTTTTTTTTTTTTTTTTTTTTTACGTTTTGCAGTGGAGGCCGTAAAAGTAAACAAGTATCTTTTTTTAAATACAAGTACATTTAAAACGTATAATTTATTTAAACTTTTATTCGTTCTCTCAGATGTTTCTTTCACTCAGACATAAGCAAACGGAAAACTTAACATCAATGCGATTCAGTTTAATGAATCCAACTGTCCCGCTGTTTGCAGCCATAGAAGGTACACAAATCCTACAAGTGGGAAAGAGATTAACTAAATTTATACTCGGAAGTATGTCATAAGAGCACGGACTTGTAGGTTTTTGAGGAAGGCTAACCAAGCACATCGCTTCTTTTCAGCCATTAGTTACTTCTGGTTACAGTTTTGCGGTCGATAACTTCACTTTTCTTCTTCTTGACCCTCTGAAGCCATTTCCTTACACAGTGGAACATCTGTTCCAGTGAACTTGTTAACCCACCGACGTGCGTCGGCGTCATTTGAATTAGTTAGTGATTCAGGAAATTCTGTCTGGTCTTTTTTTTTTTCGGGTCTGCGCAGATGTAACTATTGCAGAGGCTTCCTAATATGACCTAGTAGGTCTTCCGGTTTGAAACTGAATATGTTGTCAGTTTGTAAATAATTTTTATTCAAATCTCTTGATAGATATTTTTACTATCAAATTATACTATTGATACTGCAAAATATTACGAAAATATAATGCTACCAAATGATATTAGTTGCTGAAAAAATAAAAATATGTATATAGCAAAAATGGTTTAGCAATATACGGATCAGTTTATTTTATTAAGTAGCAAGAATGTTTCACTTTAGCAAATTCTTTTATATGATATTTTTAGGTAAAAATTTTATTAGTTGTCGCATGATATTAACTCTACTGTAGTCATAATATTTAATAGATACGCATTTCAGATTAGATCAGTCCTTTTTTTCTATTATTTTATTCTTCTTTTAATGTATTCCAATGAGTTAGAATTATTTTGTTAAAGATTATTTATTATCATGTGAAAACATGATATTGTTTTGGTTTGGGGTTTTTGAAGTCTCAAAATGCCCGGGCAGAAAATTGGTAATTTATCGCTTTTGAGGTATAAATTTTTGGCTTTTAGGGTTATTAGAAAATGGTAAAGATGGTTGTAGCATTTAGCGATTTATCACCAACAAAAAACTACAACTTAGCACGAATGTCCGCCATGTACCCGATTCTCCTGCCTGGCAATAAAGGGCAGGGTCGTAAGAAGTTATCGGCGAAGAAACACACACTTTTTCAATTTTTCTAGTTGGTAAAAAAAGTTTTGGAGCTCATGTGATTTTGAGATAGGAGAAAAAAAACCCATCGCTTTTCTAAAAGTTGACAATGCACAAAACAATAATCACGTGATCATTTGATTATTACAAACCAATTTAAACCATATTTATGAGAAAAAAATTCCAGCCTTGAGATAAGGTTTTGGAGCTCGGATGATTTTTGAGATGAAGGGGAAACACACACACACACACACACACACACACACACACACACAAACTAAAACCCCATTGTTTTCTAAATACGGAGGCATACGTAATCTGATAGTGATGGAATTGTTTAAAATCGGTTTAAATTGGTTTTTCACGAAAAAAAATTCTGGTTTTGAGAAAAAATTTTAGCTTTCGATTGCTTTTGAGATGATCAAAAACCATCGCTTTTCTAAATGTTGGTTGCAAAATATGAGTCATGTGAGAACATTGTGTTTTTCTGTCAGATTGATATCAACGTGACTTAAAAATAATGCTTTCCCCTGATTTGTTTAAAAAAATATTTTCATTAGGACTAGTTACTATAGTCATGAAAGGAAATTGTCAAAAACGCATGAACATATCCAAGTATAGATTTTGTATTCTTAAGATACATTACTACCATTTAAAGATGAAACTGACTGGGAATGAACGAAAGTTAAAGAAGATATTTTTATGGAAGCGAAATATCCCATTCATTTTGTTGCTAAATCACCATATACCCGAAAAAAATTACATATTAATCCCATATACAGTCATAATTACATTCCAAACTCACGCCACATGGTTCCAATTGCATTAAATGAAACTCCAACTTAATTTCTGATAAATTGATAATTAAGATTTGAAAATATTATTTTAATGCAGTGCCATCAAGAATACAAGTGTATAAAAGTTCTATCGTAAAGAACATCAAGTAAAAATTGATTAGGATATTATTTGTTTAAAAGATAAAATAAATCAAATTAACTAAATAAATATCATTGCAAATTCAGTTTGCTCATGTCTTGCTTGTAATTCTCTAGGCAATATTTTTTTCCTCAATTGAAAAAGACAAATAACACCTAAAAAAACTCAATCGAAAAGAACAAAAAATTGTTTTGTTGTTCAAGGGTTACTTTAGAAAACGAAAACAAACAACAACAAAAAAAAAACAGACCAGGATACGAACTTGCTCTCTTCTGATTCGAAGTCAGGTGCCTTATCTGCCTAACCACGTAGGAGATAACACCCATAAATCAACCCCTTTTTCAGCGAATAGTTTTCAAACATACTGCCAAAAAGTGAAGCAAACACTTAGAAGATGTCTTCAGAAGGTTGCTCAAAACGAATACCACGTCCGTGACAGGACTCGTATCTGCAATCTTCTGATTCGAAGTCAGACGTTTTATCCGTTAGGCCACACGGACGGTTTTCAAAATATCCCTTTCGTTCTCCAGCATGACTGACTACAAAAACATAAAATGCGATGGTAAGTCGTCTTGGTGCTCGAAGGATTTCCTTACGGAAGCATGCGGAATTTTCTAGTCTACGGCAGGATTTGAACCAGCAATCTTCCAATTCCAAATCAGACGCCTTATCCGTTAGACTATGGGGCCACGGGAGGATTATTCCTCTTAAAATTTTCAGATCTTCAAGAAAACGCTACTGCATTTTTAACAGAAATATGAGTAGTTTCATTTTGAACAAAAAGATAAAAAGATTAGCAGAAGAAGTTGAAGTAGCTTTTCTGATCTGTGAAAGAAATATTAAGTTCTTGCCCGCCAGATTACATAGTGGGTAGTGAAATAGCAGTACCCACAATACTACCCCTCGAAACAGAAGTATTATGATTCGACCGAAGGAGGAATGCGAAATCTGATTGTTCGTCCATATCTAGTTCTTCTACTCAGAGTGAGTACGTCGAAGGACGTCAGCGGGGTCAAGATGATCACTCAAAATGCAAGCAGGCTCGAGCCTGTCTACGGTTGCAGTTGGGTTTTGTCTATGCATGTCCAGTGTAAAGAGTTTGTCCATTCTCGACAAGACCCTGTAAGGCCCATCGTAGGTTAGTTCAAGAGACAAACGAACTGAGTCTCTTCGGGCGAAAATGCGAGTCGTTGCAGCCAAATATTTGTGCAAACACACCTGGTGTTTCGCGTGATTTGAAGCAGGAAGTGGCTGCAAACTCTGAATGTTATTTTTTAATTGACGGATGAATTCTGGAATTGCAGGACTAATTTTACAGGAACGAAAACATTCACCAGGAAAATGCAATGTTTCACCGTAGAGTAGCTCTGCAGAGGAAACACATAAGTCTTCTTTGAGGCTAGCACGAATACCTAGCATAACCACTGGCAGGATATTCACTCAACGTGGTGTGCAAAGGCAGTAGCATCTAACGGCATCTTTCAACTGTCGATGAAATCTTTCCACCATGCCATTCAAAGCTGGATGGTAACTTGTCGTTCGGATCCTCTGTGAACCTAAAAATTGAGTAAAGGCCTGAAATAGTTCAGATTCAAACTGGTAGCCACGTTCTGCAGTTATGATTTCAGGTACACCAAGTCTGGCAATCCAGACTTTAAAAAATGTTTCAACACGTTTCGGCTTTCATATCGAGCATCGGAAAAACTTCCGACCACCTTTAAAATCTATCGATGCATGTGAGACAGTAAGCATGACTATCGGATGGTGGTAACGGACCCTTGATATCGAGATGAATATACCTGAATCATGCTGAAACGAGAGGAAATTGTCCTACTGGAGGCTGGGAATGTTTCGATATTTTACTTTTTTGGCATTATATGCAGTTTCTAGAAAATTGGATGCAATCTTTCTGAAAAGAAGTCCAGATAAATCTGTTTCTTATTAGTTTAGCTGTGGATTTATCTCCAGGATAAGATAGGCAATGAATGCTATCGAAAAAAAATTCTGAAAGTTTCTGAAACGTAAGGACATATAGTGCCTGTTGAAACATCACACATCAACTTTGATCCGCAGGCAAGTTCAATAGGTTTCAGTTTCAATCTTGAACCATTTTCCGTTAATCAGTTATAAGAGACAATTTCGCATCCTCTTTTGGGTGTACTAGTAAGGCAGCATTAGCTTGCATTTTTTACATGTTTCAAATGAATCAACTGTATTTAGTGTCCAATGAATTGGGCTCTTATCTCGTTTTTTTTAAAATTATTTTTAACTAACGTTAACTATAAAGCGGAACTTGGACATGTATACCTCGAGCAAGAAAGCGATGATAAAAATTAATAATTGCTTGGAAACGACGCAAATCATAAACAATTTTAGGCAATGGGAATTCGGAAATATCTTTAACTTTTTCCGGTAAAGGAAAGATACCTTTCTTTCTAACTAAATACCTAAGAAAGAGTAATTCAGTTTGACCAAAAATGCATTTTTGAATGTTTAAAACAACATGATACTGATCAAGTCGTTGGAAAATTTGTCGCAAATCACGCAAATATGTGGGAAAATCTTTAGAAGCAACAAGAATATCGCCCATGTAAGCATAGCAATTTAAGCCGCGCGGCACTTCATCCATTAACCGTTGAAATGTTGACCTGCATTCTTAAGACCGAAAGGCATGAGATTAAACTCAAACCGCCCTATTGGTGTAGTAACAGCAGGCTTTTCGATATGCGATTGGTTAACAGGTATCTGATTATAAGCTTTAACCAAATCTAATGTAGAAAAAATTGTTTTGCCATTTAATTCCATAGAAAAACCTTGGATATGAGGCAGAGGATATTTATCGGAAATTGTAACTGTTAATTTAATCTGAGGAGATCACCATATATGCGCCAAGTACCATCCTTTTTTTTTAACAAGATGTATTGGACTAGCTCATGGACTTTTAGAAGGACGTATGGTACCTTGTTCTAGTAAAGAATGGAATTCAACTTTGAGTGCTTTTAATTTCTCAGGTGTGAGTCGTCTCGACTTACTGAACACCGGAAATCCTTTAGTGTGTATACAATTATTTACTGTTATAAGATTAAGAGCAGGTTTGATTATGTTGGGAAATTCAGAAAATAATTGATAGTAAGGTGTATCATCCAAAATTGTTGTTAAGCTAATTGATAGACCATTACAAGTTTTACCATTCACTTTAAGGGAAGTTAACGTGTCGATTAGTCTACGACTTTTGATAACGATAAGTAATTCAAATCTTTCCAAAAAGCTCTGCACCCGGTATAGGTCGAGAGACATCTGCAATTACAAAATTATACGAAAATAATCGCCTTAAACCAAAATTAAATGTTAAATGCCTGGTGCTGTAAGTTCGAATAATTGACGAATTTTCAATGTAGAAAACGAAGTTCATGTCTGTTACACGTTTAGTAAAATAAGAAATTGAAAAAGCAGAACAAACCGCGCAGCTATCTATTAAAAATTTAAGTTTAGAGATGCGGTTGCAAACAAATAAGCGGATTAATTCATTGCAATCGTCAGCAGCCGCTAAGTCTGACGATTCTTTGTTTTCCGAAAAAGAACATGGTTACACGCATTTTGTAGCTTGATCGCCATAACGTGAATGATCCAAATTTTCCTAGTATTAGTAACAGAATGTGATCGGGAACGAGATTTTGACGTTCTATTTCTTTTATTACTACGAAATAAGTGTGCATACATTCGTTGAACATGCTTTGACAACTCCTCAATTTTTGTTTTTAGTGTCTTTAAGAAGGTTTTGTTAAAATTGCACTAAGAATTGTAGAATTAACTGTTGATTCTTTAATTTTATCCCCAATTAGTAATAATTTTTCTAAATCATCATCACACACTGATAATATTTGTTGAATTATAACAGGTAAACGTTTCAAAAAAAGTTTTTTTTCAAACATCATCATTAACGCTGTCGTTACTTAATTCATTCATTTTCATTAAAAGTTGTGAAGAAGTTTATTTCCGAGTTGAAGATCTTGCAAAAGAGCTCCGAGTTTTACATTTTCGAAATCAGCATATTGTTTAATTACTTTATCCTTCAATAATGTGCACGGAGTGCCAGAAGGAGGGGAAAGAATTAAATTACTTACGTAAGCCCGAACATTTCAATCCAAGACAAAAATTACGCAATGAAGTTTAGTGCTTTTCGAAACTATTTACGATGTGATTAATTGAGATTCTAATTATAAAAACCATAAATCGGGATTAGTCTTCCAAAAGGGAAGAGCTGTAAATGCAACGCAAACCAACTCAGCAGATGCATTAAGTTTCGTTTCGGCATCCATTTTGAATACAAGAGAATAGGATTATGATGAAGTACTAAAGTCAAAAATGATTCAGAAAGAAACATACCTCTCATTCATATTGATGGCTTCCATTTCCCCTGATCAAGATGAACAGTATTAATGTGAAGGTCACAACATGTGAGGGTATGACATGAATACTCCACTTAAAATGTTCAGAGCTTCAACAAAACGCTACGGCATTTCTAACAGGAATGAAAATAGATTTATTTTCTACAAACAGAACAAAAAGATAACAATATTAACAGAAAAAATTGAAAAAGTTCTTTCAAGCATTGAAAGAAATATTAAGTTCTGGCCCACCAGATTACATACAAGGTAGGGAAACAGCAGTTCCATAAAACTATGTGGAAGAAACAGCCGTAACTCAACCTCTTTTTCAGCGAATAGTTTTCAAAAATAATGTCAAAAGTGAAGCAAACAACTCGATGATGTCTTCAGAATGTTGGTCAAAACGGATACCACATCCGTGACAGGACTCGAACCTGCAATCTTCTGACTCGAAGTAAGATGTTTTATCCATCAAGCCACACGGACAGTTTTCAAAATGCCCCTTTCGTTCACTAGCATGACTCACTTCACAAACAAAACGGGATCAAAAGTCGTTTTGCTGCTCGAAGAATTTCTTTACCAAAGCAGGTGGAAATTTCTAGTCCACGGTAGGATTCGAAGTCAAACGCCATATCCGTTAGGACAAGTGGACAGTACAATCCGTAATTCAACCCATTTTCATCGAATATTTTTCAAACACACTGCCAAAAGAGAAGCAAATATCTCGATGATGTGTTCAGAAAGTTGGTCAAAACGAATAATACGTCCATGACAGGACTCGAACCTGCAATCTTCTGATTCGAAGTCGGATGTTTTATCCATCAAGCTACACGGACGGTTTCAAAAACCCTTTAATTTTTATCAAGACTGACTTCAAAATCATAAAATGCGATTAAAGGTCGTTTTGGAGCTCGAGGGATTTTTTAAGAAAGCACGTGGGGATTTATAGTCCATAGCAGGATTCGAACCTGCAAACTTCTTAGTAGAAGTCAAATGACTATCCGTTATGTCACGTGGACGGTAACACATAATTATACCCCTTTTTCAGCGAATAATTTTCAAACATACTACCGAAAAGTGAAGAAAACATGTCGATGATGTTTTCAGAATGTTGGTCAAAACGGATACCACGTCCGTGACAGGACTCGAACCTGCAATCTTCTAACTCGAAATTAGATGTTTTATCCATCAAGCCAAACGGACAATTTTCAAAATACCCCTTCGTTCTATAGTATGACTGACTTCAAAAACATAAAATGTAATAAAAAGTCGTTTTGGGGCTCGAAGGATTTCTTTACGAAAGCAGGTGCAAATTTCTAGTCCACAGCAGAATTAGAACCTGCAATCTCCGGATTCGAGATCAGACGACTTATCCGTTTGGCCACGTGGACAGTAAGACACGTAATTCAAACCTGATTCAGCGAATATTTTTCAAATATACTACCCAAAAGTGAAGCAAATATGTCAATGAAGTCGTTAGAACGTTGGTCAAAAAGGATAACACGTCCATAAGAGGACTCGAACAAGCAATGTTCTGGCTCGAAGTCAGTTGTTTTATCCATCACGCTATACTGACTGCTTTCAAAATACAATCTTCATTCTCTAGTATGACTGACTTCAAAAACATAAAATGCTATAAAGAGTCGTGTTGGTGCTCGAAGGATTTCTTTAAGCAAGAAGGTGGAAATTTCTAATCCACGGCAGGATTCGAAGTCAGACGCCTTATCCGTTAGGCCACGTGGACGATAAGAAATGTAATTCAAACCCTTTTTCCGCGAATATTTTTCAAATAAACTTCCCAAAAGTGAAGCAAATATGCCGTTAGAATGTTGGTCAAAACGGATATCACGTTCGCGACTAGACTCGAACCTGCAATTTTCTGACTCGAAGTGATTTTTCCATCACGCTACACGGACTATTTTCAAAATACCCCCTTCGTTCTCTTGTATGACTGACTTCAAAAACATAAAATGCGATCAAGTGTCGTGTTGGTGCTCGGAGGATTTCTTTAAAAAAACAGGTGGAAATTTCTAGTCCACGGCAGGATTCGAACCCGCAATCTACTGATTCGAAGTCAGACGCCTTATCCGTTAGGCCACGTGGACGGTAAGACACCTAATTCAAACCCTTTTTCCTCGAATATTTTTCAAATATACTACTCAAAAGTGATGCAAACATGTCGATGATGTTCGAATGTCTTTCAAAACGGATACCACGTCCGTGACATGACTCGAATTCAGATGTTTTATTCATAAAGCCACACGGACGGTTTTCATAATACCCCCTTCGTTCTCTTGTATGACTGACTTCAAGAACATAAAATGCGATGAAATGGCGTGTTGGTGCTCGAAGGATTTCTTTACGAAAGCAGGTCGAAATTTTTAGTCCACGGCAGGATTCGAACCTGCAATCTTCTGATTCGAAGTCAGACGCCTTATCCGTTAGGCCACGTGGACGTTAAGACATGTAATGCAAACCGTTTTTCAGCGAATATTTTTCAAATATACTACCCAAAAGTGAAGCAAACATGTCGATCATGCCATTAAAATGTTGATCAAAACGGATAACACGTCCGTGAAAAGACTCGAAATTGCAAACTTCTGACTCGAATTCAGATGTTTTATTCATCAAGCCACACGGACAGTTTTCATAATACCCCCTTCGTTCTCTAGTATGACTGACTTCAAAAGCATAAAATGCGATCAGATAGCGTGTTGGTGCTCGAAGGATTTCTTTA
>JAPMOR010021560.1:0-11207 GCA_026543865.1 Argiope aurantia
TCAAGCAGCAAATGTCATAATTAAAAACTAATTTTTTTTTTTGCTAGTTAGAAAAGTATTGGTACTGACAATTAGTAGATGCAAAAATATGACTGAGACAAAATGTTTCAGGTATTTGAATTATGTTTCGGAATCTAACAATATGTGAGTCTTTCTAAATTCATATTTGATTTGATTATTTTTGATAATTGTTACGAACCCTCATCATTAAACTACGTGCCAATCAGCTCTATAATGCACAGATAAGTAAGATTTTTGATGATATAGCTAGCATTTGTCTTAAAGCCGGATTCAAATGAAGACTGACTGGCATTATCAAATTCAAAATTTTATCACAATGTCAGATTTGAAGTAGTTACTGGGCAAATTACTTTATACCATATCAATTTCATGCTTTGACATCTTCCTACATCGAGTTATAAGTGTTGCACTGCGATTTCGGGTGCAAGATGACGTGGCCTTGGATTTCCACTGTGGCTGTCGCTTTTCATTTATTTTCCTTGGAAAGTTTAGCACTCCCATTTTAAGGGTGGTTTGGATCTTAATTGAAGTTTAACAATTGTGATATTTAGTCTAGTGTGATATTTAGACTAATAATTGGTTTCTTTGCAGAAACAAATCATCAATTGACAGATCATTGTTTCGTTGCAAATGAATTGTCAAGGCAAATAGATAGATAACATTTCTATATAACACTATTTAAGAGCATATTTATTATTGTTCACCAATTTCAATTACATATTCCCCTTCCAACGATGTTTGATTTCTTTGATTACCAATACTTAATATTCGGCAATTACTTGATGCATTTATTCAGTTTTTGTATGCTGGCACTTACTCGGAGATAATCTATGGATGTAATACTATTAAATTTAAAATGATCAAAATCACATAATCAGTTTCCAAAATGTGTGGCAATATAAAGCAGTAGGCAAGCAATACAAGGATTTGCCAATGGCACTTTTAGTTTAATTTCAACTAATGAGTGTTCTTTTGAATCAGTTTTTCTACAGATCATGTGATCTAGATTACATAACTTCATATTACATGCAAAACTTCTGAGTAGTGTTACAATTTGGACCTGAAGGGTTTGAAAATCAGTTAATAGCATTATTCAAAAATTATCTATATACGAAAAAGAAGTGGGGTACCTACATGTAAAAAATTTAATCTAATTAATAAATTACATAGAAAAATTTAATTGGAATAATATATATATATATATATATATATGCTGATCGACCAACATATCATTCAATCAAGTATTGAACCAAACAATCATCAGACCCCGAGTTCAACGTTGTAAATGGAACAAATCTTTTTAAAATGTTATAAATCATTTGATGGATTTCAGATGTTTTCAAAAAGCAATGTAATACTGTAATCTATATCAAAACACCAAGATATTTTGCTTTATAATATTTATGCAAACCATTTTATTTCCTTTTGATTAAATTCAAAATTAAATTGATATCATTGAATAAAATTCTTTAGCCGATATAGTATGACTCTTCATTTTCATAAAGGAATAGATCCATCCGACAGAAATACCACCCCATCGCATTGACTAAAACTAAAAAAAAAAAAAAAAAAAAATATACTAAAAAAGTTTTCTACGTTTCCGGTTTAGTTAAGAGAAAAAGTGTAGTTCACTTATTTTTCTCTCATATCTATTTTTGCTTGTATCCGAAGGAAAAATATCTTTTTTTCATCTCGCATATATTTTATTTATATTCTTGCGAGAAAATAAAACTAGGTAACAGAGAACTTTTTCTCTGTGGTTGTTCGAAGTGGTATGTCTGATAAGACGATTTTAAATGAGCTTGTATTTTCACTTCTTCTGATTTAAGTAAACCAGAATGTATAGATCTCAGTATTTTTGAAAGAAGAAATAAGGCAATATGGACTATGGATGTTTCTTTCTCGGTTTATGATGATTTTTGTTTTATATTTATGTTTAAACAAGAAAGAAATGAGTTAGGAAATAGGAGGAATTTTTGAGTGAGGAGATATTTATATTGTTTGCTCACACATAACAAATGCATACTGACTTATTTCGTTGGTGGTTTGGAAAGGCTACATCCTTAAAACATCGAGGTATGAAGACTCCATTAATAAAGGAAATGAATTCGAACAATTACAACTAGTCATTCCCCCTCATTATTTACTCTTAACATTCCATTCAATACACAGTTATCGAATTATCACTTGTCAGATTTATAAACTGAAATTAAATCATTTACCTTATTTTCCATTAGCATTAAAATAATTCATAATACACTTATATCATATACATCCTATTGAATCATTGTTGAGTTATTGGGATTGGATATATACATAGAAGAGAAAACAAAATAATCAAGAGTCTGAATTTCCACACTTGGAATTTTTCCAATTTTTATAATTTTTCAATATTTCAATCATGCCTGGCTACCACCGGGTCGGCTGCGAATATGATTATATTTAATTTCATAAAATCCATTTAGATATAATTTCATGACCATAGCTCTGCAAAATAGCCATATATTAAAGATGTGTTATTATAACTGTCTTATTTAAATTCTATATATACTTCACTTGAGCCTTCCTAGTGGTTTGTAGTCCAATGATATCATAGTGCTATAAAAATTTAAATATATGAGTCTTACAGCTTCTAAATTTCCCGTTATTCTAATTTACCTTTAAAATTTTTATAAATTATACAGAAATTAAGCATAATACTTATTTTTAGCTTTCAGAATACCGCTTATTAATATTTGATGAAACAATCAAAAGGGTTTAAATTTCAGAGCAGCGGTATAATTTATTGTTAAAAATCAAACAAACTTATTTAAATTAATCACCGAAATTGAATCAAATTTATCTGAATATTAAATTGGTATCATTAAAACGATATTACTTAAAAATTCTGAAATGGTGTAAAATTCAGTTTGCGCTATAAAATTATCATGTAAAATAGCCAAAATTCAGTTTCATTTATAATTAATTGAATTTCACAGTAATATTTCAAAACAATCCTTTATGATGCGCATTGTCAAAATCCAAGTAATATATATGCCAAATTTGATAGTTATAGGTCAAACAGTTTGGCCAGTAGAGTGCCAACACGCTTTTATTCATTTTTGTTATCTATACTTATAATAAAGCTCAATGTGTGTGTGTGTGTGTGTGTGTGTGTGTGTGTGTGTGTGTGTGTGTTGGCGCTCTACAGGCCAGACCATTCAACCTACAGCTACCAAATTTGGCACGTGTATACCTTGGAGGCCGCGAATGTGCACCTGGGGGTTATTTTTTCGAATTTTTAATTAGAATTTTATTTATTTAAAAATTAAGTGAAATTTTGGCGTGTTTCTGCTATAACTTCCGAAAATATTACCGCACAAAAAAGATTTTTACATCAAGTTAAAGATCAAAAATTTATCTTTTAAATGATACTACTGTTTCAATCTTAAAATTAAATTTCTATTTTTAATGAATTTTTAAATAAATATTTTAACTATGTTTTTCAATAATTTTTTTCGTCAAAAATAAAAATGAGGATTAAGCACGTTTCGCATTCAGGAGAAAAAAATAGCTTCTTTCAAAGTGTTGCCATCACATTGATTAAAGCTCTAACTGAAAATAAATTAAATCTTTTTGGAAATGAAATCTGCAAAAATATAATTTTCGTCACGTGTCTGTAAGAAATGAAACAAATATGAAATATTATTTTTTCTAAAAAATAAATTCAAGAAAAATTCTTTTATGATCTTTTACAATCTATATATTATTAATCCAATAAATCAGTTATATTTTAAGGCAAGTTTTGTTTAATATGAACAAGATATCCATTCAAATCATGGCCACACAGCTAATTTGTAAACCTTTAGTAAGACACACATCTGTTGCGACATAAATCGTAAATATTTTATTTAAAAGTAGCAAACGATTATTTTAATAATTATAAATTTTATTTTGTAAATAGTTGTGAAATTCTGATTGGCAACAGTGATATTTTTGGAACTTTTAATTTGTTGTTTAAAAACGATGCTAGAATTTTGAATGAAAATAAATTGATGTAAATTTGATAATATTATCTATAATGTAATAAGATTTAGTTTCATAATAAGTTTGTCTGCATTCTATTTTTGTTGACGCACGAACACAACAGATTTACTAAAATGGTTTAAATAGAAAAATGATTATATTTTATGTAACTTAATTCAATAAATGCTCTAATAAATAACGAATTTTTGATTTTACATAAAGCTTCTGCTGTCGAAATCACGAATAACAAAATGCTCTTGAAACACTAATATTTTAAATAAAAAGAGTTAATTTCCATTCAACTAAATCAATCACTTAAACTGACTGATTTATGAAAATTTGAATATTACTATTCAATAAAAAAAAAGGATAATTTTAGATTTTCCATCGATCGTTTCAAAAAAAAATACGCCAATCAGCGCGTAGGTTTCTAAGAATAATTGGCCTAAGATTATGAAAATGTTGAGTTTTTCTAGATTTTTAACATTCAAAACTTCATAAATAAGTCTTAGTTGATCGTGGAAAATAGAAACATTCATTCATTTATTTAACATTTGGTGTGTCCAGAATATTTCTAAGAATATGATACCTTACTGCATTAAATTTAGATTTCATAATTTTTGAAATATATTTATAGGCTGGAACAAAATATTATTATTGATTTCATTTCAATCCTATTGAAAGCAAAACTAAAAACTGGATTTTATGCTAAATCTGAGAAATTTTTGTTGAATTATTCTTTGAGATATTACATAAATTATAAAAAATATTTTGTAGTTCACATAAGACTTAAATACCGAGATATTCTGTTTGCAATACTCATCTATATCTATACTTATAATAAAGCTCAATGTGTGTGTGTGTGTGTGTGTGTGTGTGTGTGTGTGTTGGCGCTCTACAGACCAGACCATTCAACCTACAGCTACCAAATTTGGCACGTGTATACCTTGGAGAACGGGAATGTGCACCTGGGGTTTATTTTTTCGAATTTTTAACTAGAATTTTATTTATTTAAAAATTAAGCGAAATTTTGACGTGTTTCTGCTATAACTTCCGAAAATATTACCGCACAAAAAAGATTTTTACATCAAGTTAAAGATCAAAAATTTATCTTTTAAATGATACTACTGTTTTAATCTTAAAATTAAATTTCTATTTTTAATGAATTTTTAAATAAATATTTTAACTATGTTTTTCAATAATTTTTTTCGTCAAAAATAAAAATGAGGATTAAGCACGTTTCGCATTCATGAGAAAAAAATAGCTTTTTTCAAAGTGTTGCCATCACATTGATTAAAGCTCTAACTGAAAATAAATTAAATCTTTTTGGAAATGAAATCTGCAAAATTATAATTTTCGGCAAGTATCTGTAAGAAATGAAACAAATAAGAAATATTATTTTTTCTAAAAAATAAATTCAAGAAAAATTATTTTATGATCTTTTACACTCTCTATACAGGGTGTTTATTCAGTCCCCGATCCATTTTGATATTTAATGACTCATAAAATAATGAAGATGTAAACAAACTTATGGCATTTATTGATGGAATAACTCACATATTTTCCTTCTCAGGTTTGAATATTTTTACTTTTGTAAATATCGTCTGCGCGTGTTTTTAATTTCAGATAATTTCATTTTCCAGTCTAAATATCTTTACTTTTCTAAATATCGTCTGCTTATTAATTGCATTTTTCTCTCTTTTGTTTTTGGCAACTATTGAAATGTTATATTTTTTGATGTGTTTTTTCTATGTAGTACTTTTGTATGTGATGTTTTATTCGATCGGATATTAAGGAGAATGCATACACCACAAGAGAAAGCACAGATTTTATGGTGATCATAGAGCCAATTACCAATCAACTAAATCACTGACTTTTAAGAGTTAATTTCAAATCACTTAAACTGACTCATTTATGAAGATTTGAATATCACTATTCAATAAAAAAAGTATAATTTTAGATTTTTCATCGATCGTTTCAAGGAAAATACGCCAATAAGTGCGCAGGTTTCTCAAGATTAATTGGCCTAAGATTATGAAAATGGTGAGTTTTTCTAAATTTTTAACATTTAAAACTTCATAAATAAGTCTTAGTTGATCGTGGAAAATAGAAACATTCATTCATTTATTTAAAATTTGGTGTGTCCAGAATATTTCTCAGAATATGATACCTTACTGCATTAAATTTAGACTTCATAATTTTTGAAATATATTTATAAGCAGGAACAAAATATTATTATTGATTTCATTTCAATCCTTTTGAAAGCAAAACTAAAAACTGAATTTTATACTGAATCTCAGAAATTTTTGTTGAATTATTGTTTGAGATATTACATAAACTATGAAAAATATTTTGTAGTTAACATAAGATTTAAATACCGAGCGATTCTGTTTGCAATACTCATATTCAATAATAATAATAATTAATAAATAACAATAAAGATGATTAATAAAATAAAACGCTTGGTTTTATTAAAAAATATCTTAATATTAATTGCAATTTCGTCATTTACATTTTTAATTAAAGTTGAAGTTTTACCGGAAATGGCAACAAATTAGCAAAATATATATAGTAAATTGAACGAAACGATCTAAACAGTATAAGTTTGGTATGACTATCAAAATTTGAAGATTAAAAATGTTTTGTTTGAGAATCCTTTAAGAGACCAGTTACTTAAAATATTTAATTGAAAATTGTAGCGAGCGGTAATACTGGCGAACCGGCTGGTCGCCAAAGGCGGCTAGTTAGTAAATATTTTGAAAACTTTTGTTCTCTCTTGGCAGATACACTTTGAAAGTAAAACTCAATATTAAATATAGAATACCATCGCTAATGCAATAATTCTTCTAAGGCAATACGTGATACTTTAAAAATATTATTTGAAATCTCCAAAGTTTCAAAGATGTATTTATTAAGATATAAACATTAACGTTATTATAAATTTTCCAAATAGTTTTTTTACTAAACAACTAGTCTAGAAACTATTTTTCTCTAATCAAGCTGCTAAAAATATTTATTTAAAATGCATATTTTCTTTTGCCATTATTTTATATGCGACAGTTAAAAATTGCGTCTATAGCATTTACGTCATTTTTTCTTTTTCATTTGTGCTCCAATCATATTTTTCATTCGCATTAGAAAAGTTTCAATTCTGCATTAATCATCATTTTTTTTAAATGAGCTCTATATAACTCTGAAGGTTTAATAATATTTGCATGTTTCAGCATGTTTCTCTGTTTTTAAAGTAGTTGGGTTTTTTTTCCGACTTTTAACTAATTGGGTTCCCATTAAGATATATGGTACCTGATCTAAATATTATTTTCCTGTTACATTTTCAGTTCAGATATCAAATATATCAACTGGCATTTGGCATTAAATCTTGTCTTTTTAAAATTATCACAAAAAGAAAAAAATTCTACTCTATATGCAACATCCATCCAATGAATAAAAAAAAAGTTTTTGTTTAAAATTTAATACAATTATTTTTATTTAATATGGGTTCTCTTTTGTTTCCTAGTTCTAAAGAATATATTTTAATGAAAACAAAAATTATTTACAAATATAATGCTTTAAAAACATGTGTAAGGAAATAAGAAAATTTATTGAACGTTAATTCGGGAATAAATAATCCTGTACGTCTATTATATCGAAGTATAACAGCTGTAACAGTGATTAATTAACAGAAATATTGCTTAATTATCTATTGATGGCCACTCATAATAAAGATGAATGCGTGTGTTTTGCTTCAGCAGGTTTGGGCATTTGTTTTTGACCTTCAAGATTTGGCATATATACTATACATTTGATTAAAGTTAAGCGAGTTTTTGATTGAAAATTAAAGGAAAATTTTGCATTATCCTCCGATAATTTCCGAAAAGATTTCAGCAGCCATTTTTGCGGCATTATAAAATAAAAAATAGCTGTTAAAGAATACAAATTTTTAGCATATTTTTTACTATTTTTAATCATTTAAAAAAGTGTGAGGATATTTTGCTACAATTCATTTTTTAAAATGAAATTCAGATTACTTTCCCAGTTGGTGATAATATTTCATCTTCACTAATTCTTTGACTACATAACCTCTTACTTCATATATGTTCAAAAATATGCATCGAAAAATATAAAAGAATCTTCTAAACTTGTTCCCTAATAACAGATATTGCCAAATTCTCAAGAACCATTATTATTTTTCTCTAAAATCGCTATATTTATAGACTAAATTTTTACATGGACGAGCTAACAGACCTAGTATCGAATCAACATCCATTAAAATATGTATAATTCAATTTTATTTACTTAGAGGCTATTGCGCTGGGTAGCAATAGTACAAATTCGTTTAAATATATTTTGAAACTGAAAATAATATTCATTTTAAATATAAATGCATGGCCTTAAAGGCAGGACTTCTGCAACTACGTATATTCAAATAAATTCAATATTATATTCTTTTATTTTTGGAATTTGTTTAACATTCATTCCTCGAAAAGGTTTAATTTAATAAGACCTAATACGAATCCATTTAAATTCATTTATACAGAATTTAATGAGGGAATTCCACTGTAAAAATAACTATGAAAATACACTTTAATAATGCATGGCTTTTAAAATGACACAGAATTTCTATACTTTTAACACGTATGACACATTTTTATCAAAAAAAAATCTAGTTATCCAAAAATCCTCAGAACTTATTGAAGCATAATCAACCAGCTTACGTAATGCTTTCGCTCAGTTTAACAGACGAAATTGAAACGGTGTTTGCAATGAATATTTTTTTATAAAGAATGATCCGCTTAATCCTTGCACAAAAATTGATTCAGGTTTGGTGAGTTAATTTTCTTTATTATTCTTTGATAGCTCAAGTGTCTTTCTGGTTAGTTGGTTAAAAAAATACAAATTAATAATTGAGGCTTGAATTCATAAGTCAAATTTCAAATAATAAATTTTTATTAAAATCCATTTAATCAAAGAATCAAAAAAGAAATTTAAAGTCTGAAATTAGTTAATATTTGGCGATATTTTTGTTAAATGATGTTATGTTTAATTGTCAGAATACCATGATTTAATATCGTAATACTTTTATTTTCAGAAAATATGCATGAAAGAAAATTAAAATGAGGAATTTCATGCTTGTAATATTGGAAGATACAAGGACGACATGAAAATTCTGGATATTTGAAATTTAAAACCTACCTTTTTGACATTTATATATACTTTTCTAATTATTTATCATGGATTAATTTATCTAAAGAATTAGATTTGCAAGGGTTTAATTTCAGGAAATGTCTTAGTTAAAATCTATATTATTATTTGAAATTTTTTTAAAAAAATATTAATTAATTAATATAGAGATATTAATTAATTAATGAACAGAATTATTAAAATATGATGTGAAATTTTAAATGGATATGTATGGGATATGAAATTATTTTAATCGACAACAATTTGGAGGTAGATTGAAATATAGATTTTTCAGTGACATATTTATTAACGGGAATAAAATATGATTAAAAATTTTAATTAAGACTAAATGTGATCAGTTAAAAATGAAATAAGTTATTAAGATTTCCACTCGCATCAACAGACGATTTTCTAACCAAAGGAGCTTTATCGAAAAAAATAACTGTTATGGCTTTGGAAATTTTGATTATATTTTCATGGTTTTAAGTTGTATAAGTCGTGTGTTGAATGAATGTGTATAATGTTTGCTATAATATATTTTATACCTTAATGTATCTATTTTCATATTAGACATTTTATGTAGATATATTTGGATTTTGAATTATTAAAAAAGCTGGTAATTTGTTTTTACATGTTTCCATTTTCTATTGAATATTTGTGAATTTTAATATACTATGTACAATTTTAGCATTGGTGTAATGTATTCATTATGTATTATTGGTGCAATGTATTCATAATGTGTGTATTATTGGTGCAATGCATTCATAATGTATGTATTATTGGTGCAATGTATTCGTAATGTATGTATTAATGTATTCATTTTTTTTTATCGCATTTAACAATATGGGTTAAATTTTACATTCCGTTTCACATTTCACAATATGTGCTCAGTTTCACATTCGGTATCACTTTTCACAATATGTGTTCAATTTCACAGTCAGTTTCAAATGTCTGTGTGCTGGTATATGAACTACATTTATATTCACATTTTTAATGAATCATATTTTTCACTACCGAATTATGGTTCTATTCCTTCAAGACAGAGTGTATTGTCATAAATTAATAAATAAATTTATAAATAATATTATAAAATCTCAACCACTAGATGAAACTAATGGCATACTTCATAGCTTTCTTTTTTTTATTTTCCATTTATCTGAGATGGCAATACTTATTACTTAATAATGAAATGCAAAATAGATAATCCCACAATCATTCGGAATGGATCGTATATCTTTTCTGAAATAAAGATAATAAATACAAACTGAGACATTCTGAGATTTTTATGCCCTAAAAACTAAAGATTTCACAACATTACTGAAATAACAACTGTCGCATGCCTTGACTCGAGTGATTTCAGTTTTCTTGGCAAGAAAGGCTTTTTATAATTTAAGAATTAAATGATCGATGGCTATTTACATATAGACAATTCAATTCCGACACAATTTAAATCGAAACTCATTTCACGGAGTTCTCATTGGAATTCCTACTAACACACACTCTTACCGGTGTCAGATGAACTCTCCAGCGCAACTCTTCCTCCCTTTCTTCACTTCTTTTAGTCGAGGTGCCGGACCAGCTACATGGAGGTTAGAGGCATGATAGCATGTTTTCTTATAAAAGCGGGGTATATTTAAAAAACATTAATTGGACTTTGTGATAGAATTTCTATCATTTTCCGAAATCAATGCAAGAACATATACGTTAGAATTTTTCATACTTTTCTCTAAAGTTCGGTACAAGTTTGTATTCGAGTTACCAATATATATTTGATAATACAAGCAGACTTTGGCATTTTGACTTATCCAAAAGTAGAATGTCTTCAATTTACTTAAAAACACAATTTCAAATTCTTGCATTACTTCATCATTGTTCTGGAAATAATGTGTTTTGTCCATATGTTATACTATAAGAAATATTTTAAATTATTTTTCATATTTGTGAAAACATTCCTTTTTAAGAATCTCATTCTATGACTACTTTAACCCTTAACTGGGGAG
>JAPMOR010021564.1:11595-46746 GCA_026543865.1 Argiope aurantia
TATATATATATATATATATATATATATATATATATATTGCAATTTGTGTATTATTTACACTTGATCGAGTATATTTATCCATTCCCATGAACTCTTTATAGAGGACATATATGGAATTTCCCTCTGCCAAACTGAATTTGGAGCACCCAAGTACATATCATGTAAAAATATGATTTTCTTTTAATATATGTGCGTAGGTTGCTTACATGGAGGAATTTGAAAGGATACTCGGGAATATTTGAATACTGGAAAGGATATTCGTATTTTGCTTGAAGGAAATTATATATAATAATAAATAATAATATAGTAAATAATTATGAGTTTTGTTTTAGAATTAAAGTTTCTCATTAATCACAAAAAAAGGAACAAAAATTTTTTTCATAAAGTAATGGAATTATTTTTTTTAGATATCAAATTTTATTATATTGCATCCTATGTTTCCTGCATAATACACTATTTAAAATTCTTCCATGATTAGTGCATTCTTACTTTTTTGCCTATGTCTTTTATCCCTATTTATTAACTGAATAAAATCGTTTTTTTTTGTCTATGTTTAATTCATAAATATGGCTTTCTTTAATTTTTTAAAGAGAAAAATTCTTAATTTTGAAGGTCTCATAGTAGAGGACTTATTAAATGAAGAAACATTTCTTATACGATAAAAAAATGTAATGTAATTTTTACTAAAATTAATTCTTCTACTGAGTTTATTGAATTCTAGTATCTTAATAAAAAATACTATTATATATAAACAGATTAAATAATTTTTACAAAAGAAACAAATTATGAGCAATCTTATATTATGAAAAAAAAATTTTTTTGATTAAAAGTTGTTAAACGACATCCCAAACAACTTTTCTGTAACAAGATGGTAAATTGTTATCGCTTAAAAACAATAACTAATGCTGAATTAAATCTGTAAATTTGAAATTATACTCATTTATAAATATGGTATAATACACAGATTTTATGATACTATAAAAGGAAGAAAATGATGATATGATACTCTAAAAGGAAGATCCTAAATGTCGCCATGAAGATATCAGTAGAAAAAAGAAAACTCTCTTTTTGAAAGTTTTAAAGAATAAAGCTGTGAATTCTACTTCGTTTAGGATTATAGAAAGGAAGTAAAACGACTTTATTTTGCACTTGAGAGTATTTTATTCTTTTGAAAGAATACCTCATTGAACTCAAATTGCCTTCTTCTTATTCTAAATAACTTCCAAATAAAACCAATTGCGTATTTTCTCTACATGCTTCTTCCTTTTTTTTTTTCTTTTTTTTCACATTGCCACTAAGGATTTGTATTTGGACTGTGATTCAATTTTATTATATTTCATTGGTATGAAATATTATTAAATTCAATAATTTATATCCTATGCGAACGAAATTTAACATTTGAGATGGATGTATTTTTATAAATATGTTTCGTGTCATGTTCCATTTTTCATGTTCAAGTCGCGTTCATTTTTTTGTCATGATTATAAGAATAGTTTTTAAAGATATCTTTCTAAAAACTTTTTAAAAGACAAATTTCGATAATACTTGTAAAAAAAGTTAAATTATTATTTTAAAGATAAAAATGAATAATTCACCAGAATCTTTTAGCAAATTTTTTATAGGATATAAATCAAATTTAGCGAGATTTAAAGTTTAAGCTGAATGAGGAAAATTCTAAATGTGATGTTTCAATTCTTAATTCGGAAACTGGACCATGGATCGTTTTCTTATCATAACGGAGAACATAAAAATCGATCTTACCACTGACGGGGGATTTTGAATATCTATAATCGCGAATTATGTGCATGCGCTGTCCATATTTGAACTACATAAAATCTAATTAGTCAATTACATTATATTCTTCATTTGTCCTGCGGGAATTGATTTGATTTATACACATTTGGGAAATATTTTGGAAAGGACTGAAATGTATCATCTCCATGGTTTTAAAAATTATTTTCAAATAATTTAATATTAAGAACTTAGCAACTGAAAATTACTGAATTTTACTTTCGATCGATTTCCTTTCATACAGTTAGTTCATAAATAATATGATCAGTTGAATCATCGGCAATGTTAGGCAGAGTTTCAATTTCTATTGAATCTCTTATTCATAGTTGGGTCATACTCTTTCAAGAATGTATTTTTAAGTATCGTACTGTGACGTTAAAAAACCTTGTGATTTTAATATCCTTACACTTGTGCTTTATTCGAACTTCTAAATACACATGACTGGTCATCTTCTAATTGGGCATTGACGTTTCTTGTTCTCTAAATTACACAGTAATAATTTTCCTTTTTTTTTCACACCTTCTTCGTTCTTCTGCATTTAGTAATGGAAGAAAATAGATTATATAAAGAATAAAAAAAGTTTCTACTTTATTTCAGCAGTGGAAAATATTCTTAAAAGTTATACAAAAATATTTTTTTTTTTAAAAATGAAGCAAATGTGGATTACTGTAAATAAATTCATCTCATTTTAAAAAACTAAATTTTAAAACTGGGTAACATTATTTTTGTGCATTAATATTTTCTAAAATTATTAAGGAATAATATCAGAATCGCACTTACTTTTTGATAATTTAAGATTATAATAAATTTTAAAATACTCTATCCGAAGAGAATATTGCGACAAATTTGATGGCTCTAAGTCAAATTGTTTGACCGATTGAGTGACACACATGCACACACGTACACACTTTCTCCTTCTTTATTAGTTAAGATTCACCGCATATTATTCAAAAGGCAATATATTAATCACGCACTTAAAATGCCTTTAAATATAATTATCATTTTCACAGAGCCATTTTAATACTGAAATATATTTTATACTCAGAAGAAGAAAAATGACATGACATGACAGCATAAGAAAACAGGTGGTTAGATGCTAAAAGATATGGATAGTTACGTTATTCATGTTACATCAAATCAAGAGCCACGAAAATGAATTATTACAAGTCAGAGAGCTACAAGAATGAATTTAGTTTGCTGCAGAATCGAACATAATTTTTAATTCGGTGACATGCGGATGATTCGATGATGATGGCTTAATAGCCAAAATTATGTTTGTTTATAGCTTCGAGAATGAACTTAGATTGCTTCAGACCGAAATATATATATATATATATACATATATATATTCAAATTCAATAAAACTCTTATAATTCGGTACTGATGAGTCCATACTAAAAATTTTGAAAATTTTCGGAAAATGTAGAAATTGAAAATATATATATAATTCGCATTTAATATTTGATAATGTTATATAACCATATATATATGCAATTCGACGTGGCAGGGATTCAACAAATCATTGGAAGTTCAAGATTCGTGCAGAATTATTAAGCCATACTGTCTCTATGTACATTCATAATTGTCAAAGTGTTGATTTCTCGATTATGTCCCATAAATGTTCGATGGAATTTATGTCAGGTGATCTAAATGGTCAAGTCATTTGCTCGAATTGTCCAAAAGGTTCTTTAAAACAATCGCGAAAAGTTGTGCCAACTTTTCAAGAAAAAAAATCCCATCGTTGTTTAGATATATGAAACACATGAACGGAGTGTAAGTGGCCTCCAAGTAGCAGTGCATTACTATTTCCTGTTCAGTTCCAGTTCAATTAGACCACAGGACCCAGCGTATTCCGTGTAAAGACAGAACATACCCTTATGGAGCCAGCCAATACCAGCTGGAACAGCGCCTTGTTGACAACTTACGTCCATGGCTTCGTGGAGTCTGCGCCACACTAGAACCCAACTATCTACCCTTATCAAGTGAAATCGTGACTCATCTGACCAAGCCATGGTTTTATAGTCTTCTAGGGTCCAACCGATATATTCACGAGCCTAGGAGAGGCGCTGAGGGTGATATTTCACAAATTAAGAGAAGTTAGTTTTAAAGTAGTTTAATTGAAAATTAATTTTAATGAATTCTTATCAATGAATCTATAACTTATAATATTAATTTATAATGTATTCAAATGAGTGATCTATCATTAATAATATCATGTTTAATAATATAAGTTTTCTGAAAATGCATTTTAGTGCATTTATGACTCAGATGATAAAAAGGTTGTGGAGGCATTTATAGGACACTTAACGAAATTCAAAATATGTAATTTTAAAAGAAGTCTATTAAAAAAGGCATGAAATAATTTAGTTACAATTAAGAAAGTCTGATGCAAGTATAAAAGAAAAATTTTTAAAATTTTATTGGTATAAACTTATGAAATTACTAATCATAAGTTTTCGAAAACTCTGTTTTGTATTCGAATAGTTTACTATCGAACTATGAATTCAGAGGTATATTTTATTTGCATAATGAAAGTGAAATACATTTTTCTACAGAGTAATCCATTGTTCTTATCGGATTAAATAAAGTAATATTTCCCATCGTAGAGAATCGTCCCACAAAATTATTTAAAAAATGGTTAACAATAATTTTTTTAAATATAATAATTAAATATGCTATTATTAATGCTTTTATAATATATTATTTCAATAGAATATTTAATATATTTCTTCAATGTAATTCAAGAATCCTGATCTTTTTATAAAAAAATATTTCATTAACTTTCATTTCACATCATTTGTTTTATTTTGAAACAATAAAAATTGTGGTAAAAAATACATCGAATTATTGAAATAAAGACACTTGCTTTCCTAAAAATATGCATATAAAGAGAGTAAGAAATTTAGGTGTAAAGCATTTAAAATAAACACTTCTAAATCTATAAATTATCTCAAAAAATCCGTAAGATAAAAAAATAATATTTATAAATCGGTAAATTAACTCCTAAATTTTCTATAAGTTAAAAAAATGTTAATAAATCTCTGATTTAACTCCTAAATCTAAGACACATTTATTGACAAAAAGTGTCAAGAAATCAGTCGTTTTTCGCGTCTGAGATAACGTATTTTATAATGGATTTCTTTCAGATACATTGTAATTCTTTTGCTCTAAAATTCAACTCTAAAAGCAAGACACCAGTTTTTGAGACAGTTGTTGGTTTTACTATGAACTTAAAAGACCATGATCCATTCCACTTCTCACATATAAGAAAGTACTTTGACGCTCACTCTCACAGCCTTCACTTTGATTTCCTTAAAGATTTATTTTTTGTACTCGCTAGGCCCATTCCATCTAAGGGATTTCCTGCAGAATGTTTTGACATTTTTTTTTCCAAATCATATTTCCATATAGCATATGTTATAGTTCCTGAACTTATTGTATACACTAGCCTTACATATTTGAGTGACATGATTTTATAAAGCTAACATTAAAGATTTCCTTTCACATAAAGTATATATAAAAAATTTTATGCTTAAGAGCATATACATTAAGAATATATACATATTCTACTAATGAGGCTAATGGGAAAGATAAAATGTCGTTTGAAATTTTATATCCATTATGTCAATTGTTGTAAAAATTCAATCATTTTATATTATAACAGTAATATAACATCATCATACTTTATAACAGCAGGAAATTTTAATAAATAAATTACTTCTTAAATAATTATTTATTTTAAATATATCTTTAAAGAGAATTAAAAAATAAACATATATCCGTCTTTTTTCATGGAAAGTTCGTATATTTTTTTTCTGAGGATATCCTTTAACGTGAATTTATAAAATGAATATGCAAGATGGTTATAATTAAAGTTCCACTTTGGAATTGTCATAAAAGGAAAATTACTGGGCCTAATATTATCAAACTTGGTAATACTTTAAAGGAGGTCATGGGAATTTCTTTTCCTCTAAAATGATAATAATAATAATAACAAAGTTCAAACACTCACCACCAAGGGGAAATGGCGCTGTATGCAATACTGTTAAAGAAATTAAGACACCAAGATATCGGTTTAAAATGTGTTTAATAGTTTCTGAAACGTGTTACAAAGCATTTTCAATGTGGCGTCCACGATTTTCTGAAATCGCTTTAAATCGCATTAAGGCAATCTTAATAGTACCTCTTAACATATCAGAAAGAATGTTATGCACATATCGCTGTATTCTATATTTGCATTCAGATCCATTTTCCCTCTAATGGGGCGTTTTTTTTTATTTTATTTATTTATTTTACTTTAGCGGAAAATAAAATTCCATCACCCCCTTTAAACTATTCCCAAGTTTGATAGCATTTGGTCCAATATTTTTTTTTTCTTTTATGATTATTTAAAAGTGGAATTTTAATTAAAAAATCCCTGTATTATTCAACAGTTATTAGTTACACCGTTCATAATTACTAGTTAACAATTACTTGAAACAGTTAAATTCAAACTTTGTATAAATTATCAAGGATAAACAAGATTTGTGCAAGAATAATTGAATTAATTTTTAAATTTTGAAACAAAGGAACTTAATTCACGTTGCTAAAATCCAATATTATTGAATAAACAAATATGTCCCTCATTTGACTCTTCTCCCGTTTACCCCACACATTTTATAAATAAAAGTTGTAAAAGTTATCCAAAGTAAAAGTATCTAATTTTGAGTATAATTTCAGAGTTATCAGCTCTTATGACATACAAAATTTATTCAGTTGTATTACATAAAATAAAATATTTCTTTAAATAGAAATATTAAATATTCTTTCGGTAATAAATTATTTCAGAATGTAACTGATTTTTTTAAGTATTAAGTTATTTTTTTGTTATTTTCTGCAGTAATACATATGTACCTCAATGCCTCTTACTTTTGAAAAAAGAATAAATCTCCTGTTAAATATATTTAGATAATATAAAGTCTCCGTTTGGAATAATAAGATAATTATCTCATGTTCTATTTCGACGTATAATAGTTCTTGAAATAACCCATTATCTCAAGATACCAGAGAGTTTTCTACATTTTTATTCAATGAACCTAAATTCATTGATATAATTTAAAAAAATATGTGCATTAACTCGTCATAATCTAATCAAGCATAAATAAAAGACTCTTTAATAAATAGACAGTAGGGGAAAATCATGAACATTTTTCAAGTAGTTCACTTCAGTTTTTATCCTGAGGTACATTACAGAGAAAGGGTGTTGTTACGATGGAACTTTAATTGTCATGGCTCTTAACTCATTTAAATCTATTAATTATTTCTTTATGCAACCATTTGATTAAAAGTCGAATGCAATAAAAAACAAATAGATTAAAATTAATTAATTTTTCATGTAGGAGATTCTTTTTAAAATTGATTTATTCGCAATTAATTCGTGTTCCTTTTTTTATTTCAGCTAGTTTCTAATTTTTGACACCAGAAAATATTAAATGGTTATAACTGAATATTTAAAAAGCGTTGTTGAAACGTATTAAAGATTTATTCAGACCAATGATTTCTAACTTTTGTTGACTTCTATATTCCTTGATTAGCCTTTTTTCCCTTTTTGGGTGCTGTCAACTGTCATATCATCCTTAAACATTCGTCTGCTTTAAAAAAAAGCTTTTATTGATATCATTATATTGAGCAGAATTTCCCAAACCTTTTCCACTCTAATATCTCTCAGATTAGTGTCTTTTTTTCTTTGTCGGTGAATTGAATATCTTCTCTGAATATCTCTTCTTCTTCTTGAATATCTTCTTCTTAATCTTCTCAAAGAATTTTTATTCTATTAGTAATATTAGATTAGTGCTAATTGAATCGGAAGGAATTAATAATATTTCTAGGATTTAATTTATTATTTCACGTTTTATTTAATTTACTGTAATAATGGCTCGTAACAAAAACTAATGAAAACAATTTGAAATAATTTCGAAATATTTAATAATAATGGCCAACAATTATTCATTGGTATAATTACTATTTCACGTTTATTAGAAATAGAAACATTAAGAAACACAGGCACTGAAAGGATTCTAGAATTGTCTGAATAACCCAGTGATAAGAAAATGAAAGAAAAACAGTGGAATCTAGTGAGGCTGTGGCTTTTCCAAAGACGTGGATAATTTTTGTATAATCAGGTAATATGATTGATAATGTAATGATGCTGAGGACAAATGTTTTTAAAATCGATCATTGATGATGTAATGATGCTGATGGCAAATGTTTTTAAAACTGATCATTGATGACGTAATGAACCTGATGAAAATTAGTTATAAACTCAATTATTTATAATGTAATGATGTTGATGAAAATTCCAAGTAAAACGAATGATTCATGATGTAATGTTGCTGGAGACAGTTACTTCTAAAATCAATATCAACAGCTTCTTGTTTTGATATTTGAAAAGACTTTCAGACATTTATGTTTTAGACAGGGAAGCAAATTTTTATAATGTATTTATTAGTATTATTTTTATACTTTAGTTTTATACTCTCCTCCAATACCAGGATCATTTCCACGTTTCTTTAATTAATTTACTGGGCACAGCAGGAGTACTTCTACTACAAGTCTGACATCTTTGATCATACAGAGGACCTATTACAGTTTTATATCGTTCCCGTAACTTCAGAATATGGACAAATGAAGTCATAAATATAATGTTTAATTATACTCTTTAGTAATTTGATTATCCTTACGATTGCATAAATTTCGGCCATTAGCTTTTCCGGAAAGAATTAGTATAGTTAATATTTAAAATGCATATACTACACAGGTGTGCAAAACTTAAGCAACAATGCAAATTTTAAGCAGATAGCCATGAAATTGCAGAAAAGGAGTTCTTGCGATCAGTACAATGAACACGTAATTCAAGAGAAAGGTCATGCGTATGCAAATATCAGGAACAAAACTTCACAGGCAACGTGAGCGTACGCAAAACACGTGCAGAAGGCGCGCGCAGCTCAACACTACAATAAAAGGAAGGACGGAGACGCAATTAAAGACATTCGCTGCAAGTGCACGTGAGTTAATTCGTGAAATATGGCTAGCAGAAATCACCTGGACGATTTCACACGTGGAAGAATGATCGGAACGCTGGAGTAGGGGCGTAGTGTGACCAGTGTAGCTGAAGAGTTCGGAATCAACAAAAGTATCGTTTCGCGAGCTTGGAAAGCCTTCCAAATCACAGGTACAGCTGTGAGAAAGGTTAGTGGTGGCCGCCCCAGGAAAGCAACTGCAGTGGATGACCGACATATCGTGCTGCAGGCGAAAAGAACCTGAAACCAGTCAGCAAGCGCCATTGCTCAGCAACTGTGTGCAGCAACGGGGCGACAAATGTCGTGTTTTACTGTGCCCAGACGCCTTCACAAAGGTGGCCTATTCGCCCGCAGTCCTGAACGCTGCATCCCTTTGACTGTTTCCCACCGGCGGCACCGTTTAGAGTGGTGCAGGAAGCACAAAAGCTGGACATCTCATCAATGGAGTCGTCTCCTCTTTACAGATGAGAGTCGTTTTAGTGCCACAAGCGATTCCCAACGCCAGTTGATTTGGAAAGAGGTCGGGACACGATTTCATCCCAGTAACATCACGGAAAGAGACCGTTTCGGTGGTCCTGGAGTTGTCGTCTGGGGAGGCATTATGATGAACGGGCGGACTGAGCTCCACGTTTTCGACAGAGGTTCTGTAACTGGAGATCGCTATTGTCAGGAGGTGATCCTTCCCCATGTGCGTCTGTTCCGAGGTGCCATTGGATCAGACTTCGTTTTTATGGATGACAATGCACGGCCACACAGGACTCATGCTGTTGAGGAGCTTCTGGAAAGTGAAGATATCACTCGAATGGATTCGCCAGCGTGCTCCTCTGATTTAAATCCTATCGAACATGTGTGGGATGCTTTGGGGAGATGCCTTGCGGCACGATTACATCCTCCTGGGAACACCCGACAACTTAAACAGATGCTGATTGAGGAATGGGCACTCTTACCTCAAGAACTGTTGGACAATCTGGTGCTGAGTATGGGGAGACGGTGCGAAGCAACCATTGCAGTAATGGGAGGGCATATCCCATACATCTGCTTGCTGTTCTTCCTCTTGGACAGACAATCATGTGTAACGATACTATGAGTTCAATAAAGCCTTTTTTTGTTTGATTCCATACTGTATGCATTGTTTTCATTTCTGCGCAACTATGCTTTCGTCATTCTTTCAGAACAAAATTCTGTATCTAATTTCTGAATTTCATGTCTCTCAGATGATTTCTCGTGAAGTTATGTCAAAAAACATACCTGTTGCTTAAGTTTTGCACACCAGTGTAGGTATACATTATTGCTTCGTAAAATATATGCTGATATATATGAGATTTATTCCTAGCCTCCACTCCTAAAAACATAAGAAATAGAAATAAGATTCTTGAAATAAATGCTTGAGGTAAATAAAAATTGGTTAATTATTCAATCTTTACATAGTTCGACTTTCTTTTTTCATATTTATATAACAGTATTAGTTTTAGCGTTTTTTCAGCCAAATTAATAAACTTTTTATCATTTAACAGATTTTAAGAACAGAAAAGAGAACAAAATGCATGGTATTTCTAAAATCATTTGACAAATAAGCTTAAGATAGGTATACCACAATGAGTTATTTTATGGCTAAACATGGAATTGCAAATTCTCAAATCTCCCTCTGTAGGTTGCATTTTGGTAGTGACTTACATTATTAAAATTTATTAAAATTAAATTGTAAATTAAAATTTTCGGAATTTTGTCTTTTCACTTTGAGAACTAAATCCTGTAACTTTCATCCTTTTCATTTGAAATTCGATATTTTGCTGCAAAAATAGCTTATTTCTGTAAGCCTGATTTATTATTAAATTTTAAAACTTTGTCTCGTAATTTTTGAATTTTTTTTTCTATACCGTTCAAGTGTTTAGACGAGTTAGATGAATTTTAAATATTTCAAGTATACTGAAATGAACGAGTTTTGATCATGAATGTATAGGCAGAAGCATGATATTACAAACTAACGTTTACTGCTTGAAATTAATTTTATAAGCAGGTTTATATGCTTTTTAAAAACCTCTTTCTGCAATTTTAGATATATTTGGTTATTTTAGGTTTTGTCTTTTAATCACCTTATACGCTGATTGAAAATAAATTCTTTTTTTTCTCTCATTTTCTTTCAAAATTATTGGTTCTCATATACTGTATTATAATTAATACTTAAAATCGTATTTTTATTTTTCATTCTATATAATTATCCGTATATAATATTATTTTATTTTATCTATAACTTAATTCTTTATTAACTTTGTTTTTACTTAATGCTTTTACGCTGCTTATCTATCTGAAATTTTATAAGTCTAAATGTGTACAAAAAAGAAGGAAGAATTTCTAAATAAATTATTTCATTGAATAATTAGTTTGAAACATACTATCTAAAGAAAAATCACACCACACGTTTTAAAAATACTCACTAATTCATTTATATAAAGAATTAATTTTATTTATTAAGAAAGAGCAATGAATTTATGATTCTCAGAAATAAATGCAAAATAACTTTTAATATGAAATAATTATCTTTATGGCTTGTATTTTAGTTTTAATGATATACTAATTATTAGAATTAAGAGAGGATAACTATTCAATTATATATAATTACCGCTATCAATCACGAGAAGTTGGGATAAGAATTTAAGCAACACTAGTTATGAAAAGTAATTAGTTAATTTTATTCTGACGCATTCTAATACGCATTAAGAATATTGCTTTGAACACTTTTATTCAAAGAAAAAAGGTTTTATCATATTACGATTCAAAAAATGAAATTTAAGACTGATTGATTTTACTTCAATCACAACAGTCATAAAAATTATACTCTTCTTTCTGTTTACATACCAATGCAAAATTAATAATTTGAGCGAAAGTGTAAATATATTCAAGAAAATATCTAATTCAAGTAAATGCTCTTTAATAGTGACATTTTATTTATGTGTTGATTTCAATGTAAATTTTATCCACATATTTTATATCGTTTCAATTATCTATCTTCGTAAAAACTTTTTTTAAAAAAAAGATAGATTATAAATTTAAGCCATAACTTTACAACTCTAGTACTCAATGTAGTTTCTGACTTCAACACAAGCAGAAAAAACATCATAAATTATTAACTGCATTTATGAGTTTATTCAAACTACTCTTCGTTGAAAATTTCTCATAAATGCTCATCTGTAAATCTAATAAATTAATTTGTAAACATATAAGAAATATTATATAAAATCTTTCAATTTATTATGATCTACTATTTTTATATGAAACAAAAATTTGAGCCTATGAATCTAATGATTGAATTGCAACATATTCAACTATATCAAAGATTCAAAAAATAAAAAGCAATCAATTATTTAAAAAAAACCACCAAATCTCCCTCAAGTTATATTATCATCTGTACAACGAATTAACGTTACCTCTGATAAGTGGTGGTGGAGTAATTTCTGAAAAGTAAATTACTAAACACAAAGGAATATTACTATTTCGAACGAATTTCTTAAAACTTATTTTTGAGATTACACACGTTTTTTTCTTATTATTTACATTTATGTTTTACTATTGGTTTACTCATTAAATCTTATTACAATACTTGTACAATTTAATACTCCATATTGATCCTAATATGATTTCTTAAGTTAAATTCCAATTTGAGCTAAAGGATCTGCAGGGTGCGGCAAAAAAAAAAAAAAAAAAAAAAAACCCTCGGACAAAGTTATTACATTATAAAATAGAAGTTAATTAATTTTTTTTTAATTTTTGTTTATTTCTTTTTGTATATCATTTCAATTATAATATATTTTGTAATGTATCTATTAGTTTAGATATTTTTTTGTCCTTTTGGCTTTTTTACAATGCGAGGCGAAATATATGCTATTTTAGAGATGTTTAAGCAAGGAAAACAACAGTACGAAGACGTTCGTTTGCTTACTGTGCCTCGGTAAAAAGTGTCTGATGCAATCTATTATTTCAAACAGCTTGGCAATGATGGTCAAAGTTCAGGAAGTGAACGAAAACGTATGGTAAACACTTTCAGTAGCCGTGAGATAATCCAAAAGCGAGGTCGATGAAATTCGAGGTTGTTTGAAAGATCGCTCGTGAACTGGAAATAAGGGTCCAATCAGTGCAACGAATGGCAAAAACAAAGCTTGGACTGAAGCCTTACAAGTTCCAAAAAGCTCAGCTTCTCCCTGAAGAAAACAAATTCGTGCAGCTCCAAAGTCCCCGAAAACTTTAGAAACGGACCGCAAGTCAGCACTGAGGGGCATTCTTTTTCACTAATGAGAAGCTATTTACCAGTCAAAAGCTTGTAAATTTCATAACTATAGATCTAGTCTGTTGATGCCCCAAGCAGTTCAGCAGTTGTTGAACATCGGAAAAATCCAAAGTTGGTCATAGTGTGGGACGGAATTTGTGGAAGTGGCAAAACATCACTCGTTTTTGTGGATGAGGGCGTTATAATAAATCAAAAAGTGTACCAGTGGGATATTCTAGAAGCTGTTGTATTTCCGTGGGCCAAACGTACTTCGGCTATGTAAAGAGGGAGTTTCAACAATACTCCGCTTCAGCTTACAAGGCTAAAAAGGCAGAAGAGTGGTGCAAGGCGCATTTTCCGGACGTGATATCATCTGGAGAGTGGGCGCAATACTGGCTGAATATCAATCCCATAATTACAGTGTATGGTCCATTTTGGAATCTAAGGTTTGCACTAAATGACATAAAAGTTTGGACTCTCTAAAGCAATGGCTTCTGCGGAAATGGGATAGATAAAAGGTAGAAGACTTGCGTCCCTTTGTTAAAAATCTGAATAAGCACTTGCGCTTCTGCATCATTGCAAAAGGCCGCCACTTTGAAACAAATTAAATTTATTTATTAGCAAAAGTCTACTCGTATTATTATTTGTAATATTTTGTTCATTAATTTATTTCTTATCAAGTTAGATTAAAAAATTTTTGTCCGAGGATTTCTGCCGCACTCTGTAAATATGGTATATGTTGAGCGCGAAAATGTGGCCTTTGCATCCATGCAATTGTTACATAAAATATATTGATACATAAAATATATACAATTTTGTTGATACTTTCGTATAAACACTTCTTGGAACTTAATGAAATCAATAAAAACCAGATCATATTAAAATTTTGATGATTTGCACAATTGCTTTAAAAAATAAAAATTCACTGTATAGGTACTTTTTCATAATATCTAAAATGTTTTTAACTGCTTTATTCCAATAATAGAATGTTCATTCATTTTCTATATACAATTCTAAATATTAAATAATTATCAAGATTTTCGGGAAAAAAAGGGAAAAAATAGAGAATTTTTCTGAATTTGGGCCATTTAGGAATCTAAAATTAAAATTAATTTGAAAAATTTGAAATCATATCTTGATTTCTTAGAAACTATTTACTCATCTAATTCAGCAATATATATATATTTGGATTTTCTGAGAATTGGTTAGGTACCTTTTGAGTAAGAACTGCGTTTTGAGTGATTACCAAATTTTGTATACATTTCTACTTTTCAATGTATGATATTTTTGTTTTCAAAAGAACAAAAATATTTATAATAAAAAATTTAAGGAAAAGACATGTGGTTGATGGAGTGTAAAATACAAATGAGTTACATATTTATTTTTTAAAAAGCTCCTGCAATAATTCCCGTTTTAAAATAAAATGTGACTTTCTAAATATATAAATTCATCATTTCTAGCCGGAACATTTACTTTTTGTAATGTTCCGGCTAGACATTCGCTAATTACATTCGCGATTTTTTGAACTCTCTGATTTTTTGAGCGTTATTTTGAGCTCTTATTTATTCTCTACCATGTTCCTTCTATGTTTGACTACAATACTTTCAGCATCTTCAAAACGCTTTGCCAAGTTAGTGTGATTCATAAAGAAGTATACAGTTCCAATGCATTATAAATTTAAAACAATGAATATTATATGTCACTTGTAACAGAATTGTATGGGATTATTTTACGTTTCGTTAAGGACAGTCATGGATAGACAGTCCTTAGTCACACAATAACTTCAAGCAGGTAAGTCATTTCCTCACAAACGCGTGTTTAGACATGTGAATCCAGTCTATCGATGGTGATTGTGATTCACTGTTTCGATTCCGCTGGATCAACAGAAAGGGAGTGGACACGATACCTTCCTTGTCCTTTACATACCCCAATAAGAAGAAATCACAATATGTGGTCATTGGTTAAGTGCATGCTGTAGTCCACGGCTCATCCTATCCATCGGCGATGGAAATGTTCATTGAGGTAATCTCGCAAGTAGGCCAACCAGTGTCGTGGAACACCATCTAATAGGAGAATGAATTTATCAATATCATCTTGAAACTGTGAAATCAGCAAAAATGTTAACAAAACTGTGGTTCTCATGACAATTTCCTAGTGAAAAAGGAATGGGCCGTGCACTTACTTTCTGGACACTACAAAAAAAAACCTTAGGGGAATCTCGCATGTGTTGCATTGTGAATTTGTGATACTCTATTCCCTGAAATCGAACATTATGCTTGTGTATATTCCCATTGACATGAAATATCACTTCATCTTTGGAAAAATCATAATTTTCAAATTTAAATTGCATATCGGCACAAATTTCAAACCACCTTTATTTGTCAAAGTCATTCAGATTTTGCAACATCTGCACTTTGTAAGGAATCATTTTCAGCTTCTTTCTCAAAATTCTCCAGAAAGTGGGCAGAGAAATCTACACTTCACAATTCACTCTAGGCTTTGATTTTTCTGGGCTTTGTTCTTTGACTTCTTGAGATACATCCAGTCGACCAGGACTTGTACCTTTGCACAAACAGCCGGTAGTTTTAAATTTTTCATGCCACAGATAGGTAGATGTCTAATTGGAACGTTTTTTCCGAATTATGATCGAAGATACCATTTCACAACAGTTGAGTATTCCGTTTTGCTAAATTGAAGACCACAAAAAGATTTCTCCACTGCAAATGTTGGACAGACATGCTACTGCTTATGTCACTTCTGTGAAGGACGAGACACAAATTTTAAAAAGACATCTACCTTACCACCGACTAAAATGGTTCGTGTCCTTGACTGTTACTGTTTTACAGTATCTTAAAGTGTATACTTTATGAATCACCTGTATTTTCAGCAATAAGACAAATGGCAAGAAGATGATTTCAACAAATAAAAAAAATTTTGTAACAACGTTTCGTTTATCAAAATTCTTTGAACCTTAGAGAAGTATTAGTATTTCTCTGTTTAAGAAGTTAACTGATCTGGTAAGGTTAATCTCATTGTATCTCATGTATAACGCAACGTTATACATGAAGACGAATTAGAAATTTTTTTAGCCTTACACAAACTATTAATACCTTAGCTCCATTTTTCACCTACCGGATAAAATTTAGAACTATTATTTTTTTTATCAAATCCTAATGGCATACGCAGCAGAATACACACTAAATTCAGTTGGGATTTAGCAAGTAGTATTCACACTATAGTTGCCTAAACAGCTCGTATTAAGTTTGGATCTCCAAATTTTAAAATAGAATAGATTTTATATAAAAAATATTTTTATACCGCAAAACCTGGTAAAATTTATATTATAAAGAACAATTGCCTTTTATTAAATTGTATGATTTTCAATTTGAATGTTCATGGTAAAAATATTAATTGGGAAAATTTATTTTTCGCAAAACTCATAACTATATATTTGCCCATAATGTTATCGAAAATATCATTTTAAAGTTAGATATTTGCTTTAACGCATAGTTGTTTAATCCTTCTGTTTCCATTCAGAAGAAAAGTGGCATTTGTGTGACTTTTTGTTTTTAAGAACGATATTCAAGTATACGTAAACAAGGTTATGTTTTTAAAAATTCTCTATTTATCTCTGCTTAAAATTTAACAGGGCCACAAAAACATTTAAACTCATTTAAGTATTTTATTTCATCCTAAGTTCAATGAAATCCTGAAAGCAACTTTTTTAATAGATGGGCAGGCTTAGTCATTGTTATGAAAACAAACTTTTATTATGTGAAGTGATTATCTAGTAAGTGTATCTTAAAAAATATTAAAGCAATTATTTGATATCTAGAATACTCAAGTGTACAAAATTCTAAAACTTTAATGCACCAAGAAATGAGTAAAAAATCGGTTACAAATATTTACAAACATGAGATAAATTACATTAAAGGAAAGGTATGTTTATTTGCAATATAAACAATTTATGATTAAGTTATCATCAAAAGAAGATTCCTTTAAGATTTGCTTTTTTATTCGATTTTGAAATAAATATAATGATTAGGGCACTCTGTGAATTATTCATCGGTTTAGTTAAGTTATATTCAAGTCCTTTTTTATATGCAACAAAAGGATTACTTTCGGAAGGATTTCATAATTTCAAATTATTGTCAGTACCATTCAGCAAACGAGAGGCTTGATTCTTACTAATTCAATTTGCATCAAACCTGCCAAATGAAAACCTATCGGTGATATCGGATTTCAAATTTGGAAATGTTTCTTCTTCAAGAGATCATCATGTCATTGAGGCTTGAATTATTTGATGCTGCATGTGAAAGAATTTTTTTAAATCCAATTTTGACTCATTTATTTCAATAAATAATACTGCACTAATTTATAAAATACTAAAAAACTTATTTGAAATTATTTTTGATAATACGGGGAAACTATATTTTTCAATACCCTTATGCATTTTGCAAAAAAAAATTGCAAAATTCAATTGCAAGTCTGTCAATCTCTTTTTTTCACTTATTTCTTGAATTTTCCGTTTTTTTTTATCATGTTCTTTTTCAATATTTGTTAAAGACGTCCGAAGCGATGACACAATCAAAAATCAATTTTATATCTCTAGCTTTCTGACCACTTCCAAGATATAAAAATAACAGTTTTAGTCATTTTTTTTCTCCTTAAATCATATTTAAAAATAAATATTAATGTACAGGCTGAAAAAAAATCCGTCTTCCCATCAGAATTCAACCGGTCTTGTTTGCTTAATTTTCTACCAAATAGTTTTAAAACTTTTCACAATACTTTTTCGGAATTTCTGTGCAAGTTTTTTTTTTTTGTACTGTTTTATACATAACTTTCAATCACAAAATCTTTTTAGTTCTTACATTTAGTGATAAATCATGCAGTAATTTGTGAATAAAATACAAAAGATTGTCAAATAACTTTGATTTATTATTTTTATATAAAAATAAAACGTTTAATGTGAAAAGTTTTGAAATTAATTGTTTAAATATTTTCATGAAAACAGATTTTGCATCAACAAGTTAAATGTCAATTATCACTGTTTTTTAGAGGAATCGATTACCTTTATGGTTGAGAATCTCTTCTATTACTATGTATAAAATTAAATTTATTATTTAATTGTTTGCATTCTGATTCCAATTTTATAGTTAAATCAAGTATGCAGAAATCAAAATTTAAAATTTTAGAAAATCAATTTTAAATTTTGATTCTTTCTATTAGAAGAAAGTAATGTCAATTAAACAATATCTTTATTGATGATTAAATACATTTGGTAAACAGCTGGCCCGTCAGAGTTATTCCTTTTACTATTTACAATTAAATACCTTATGCATAACTTAATGTTCAGAACTTTTCCAAATAATATTTTTAAGCAGAAATATTTTACTGAAATTATACAGATATCAAAGCTATAATACAGGGTGGTTAATTAAAGTTCCACTTTGAAATGGTCATAAAAGGAAAACTACTGGACCAAATGTTATCAAACTTGGCAATAGTTTAAAGAAGGTCATGGGAATTTATTTCTCTAAAAAAGTTTGAAAACTCACGAGGGGAGAAATGGCGCTGCATGCAATATTGTTAACATTTCTCCTGTTATGCTAAGAGCTACTGTCGAGAATGCAGTAATGTGATTTAACTTGCTTTCAAAAATGCTGGACGCCACATTGAACACGTTTTGTAACACGTTTCAGAAACGATTAAACACATTTCGTACTATTTTGCTTAACATATTTCATACAGAGCCATTTCTACCCCTGATGATGAGTTTTTGAACATTCTTTTTGTAGCGGGGCAGAAATTCCCATGACCTTTTTTAAACCATTACCAAGTTTGATAACATTTGGTCCAGTAGTTTTCCTTTTATGATCATTTCAAAGTGGAACTTTAATTATAAACACCCTCTATTTTAACATAGTTTTAATGTCTACTATATTTTATACTTTATATACGTTCGGTACCTTGCATATATAAACTTCTATAATATAGTCGAATCCCATGGCGTCATGGTATTTTTTTAATGTAGCTTTCAGGATAATCCGTCTTCTAACGTTCGAGATATTGTAACTTCACTTTCTTAGTTCTCAGGTAAACAATAGGCATATTAAGCAGAATCCCTCTCGCTTATCAGCGGAAGAGAAATAATGCAATTATATATTTATTTCTTCAACAATGATAATTATTAATAAAATTATTCAAAAAAATATTCTTAAAAATATACTTAAATATTTTCAAGAAAGTCGAAAAAAAAATATGCAATAAATTGTTATTTTTAAAAACCATTTTGGGAGATTTTTAAGTGATGTAAAAATTTATTTGCAACAATAATATTTTTGACGAATTATAGAGGAAAAACATTGAATCCTTGCTTAATTTTAATTTAATTTAATTCTAGTCTATAAAATTACAAAATCATTGCTCCAATTAGCATATTTTCGGCATCCAAAGAATATATGTGCAAATGTAGCAGATCTAGGTAAAATGAAATTTTCCTCTAGAAAGAAAATCCACTTACATACAGATGCACACATATTCTCATTTATTATTAACTGAGATATAGATGCAAAAATGAATTACTTTTTCTCCTCCTCATTTAACATGCAATAAATGTATTAAGTTTTTACCGAGTGGCTCATATGTCATGACAAGACTCACGGAAGAGGATACATGAAATTTTCCTATATATTGGTTATTTTCCCTTCTTTGGTTGATATAAAATGAAGATGTTTGCCTTCTGAGTCCACTGTGGAAGACTGGTGGTACTTCTGTAAGATTATGGATAGGCAAAAGGAGCGGTTGTAATTTTTCATTGATCAAGATATCCAAATATTACTGATAGATATCCAAATATTGATCAAGATATCCAAATATTGCTAATCACGGTGGTCAGCCATTCAAATTTTACTTTTCTGATTCATGCCAGGTTGAGATTTTTATTTTAGAATGAAATCCGCCGCTTTCCGAAAATAGGTATTATGTACTGAATTGTGTGAAGTGCTAGAACGATTCCTTAGTTATGCAAATGATTTTAGATTTTTCCTGCAAAATGAAGGGCCAAATTTAAAAGATTAGAACGAAAAAACTTCATAAAAGCTATTTTTCTAAAATCTAATCTAGTAATATATAACGTTTAATACGCCGGCATCCTTGCCAAGGGAACGCGCATCTTCCCCGTGATCTGGGCGTCCCGTGTTGGGGCATGGTTGTTCTTTACCTTGTGTTCTATCTGTGAGGTGTGTGAAAGAGCCCCCCCCCCCGGTAGAAAGGGGTTGTGCAAGTGAGTGCGTGAGTGTATCTTCATATGAACAAAAGTTAGACTTCTGTCCTCCGGTGCTCAGGGGTCTTTACCCACAGAAGCTAAGGCACCCCTGTTTCCTCGATCTCTTGGACTTGATTTGAATTGATGTTCAATCCAAGAGGGAAAAGCAGCAGCAACAACAACAACGTTTCATATCCCGGAAAATGATAAATGTATTATATTATTACGGAAGAATACATCTGGTGAGAATATGGTGACAGGTCCAACGTACTCGGTAACAGATAACGACACCTTATTCTAAATTAATACATAACAAAACACATCCGAAGCATAAACAGAAATAGCACTTTCGATAGACAGCAGAACGCAAATATCAAATCTTCTTTGAACAATCGAAGAAGCACGGGGTGTTTTGAGAGAATTTACTGAAAATCAACACTCCAAAGAGAGAATTTCTGATCTATTCTCTTCAGTTAACTCGACTGCTCCTACTTATTTCTGCCTCATACTTTCGGGACCTCTAAGGATATCGTACTATCGCTCTTACTTGATATATTGTCAAGATTGCAATAGTTTCCGGAATTTTCATTTTTGTTACAAAATGTGTTGCTAAGTCGCCAAATGGTCGTCAAGATCTCAGATAATTAACTCGACATCCATTAAACATATGTTAGACTTATTTATAAAACTATCATCCTTAACATGAAATCTTCATATTAAGCTATCTTACGCAGGGAAGCAATATTGCAAATTTGTAACATTATATATGAGAATGTTAGGAATCACTGTATTCATTTAAGAATTTTTGAGAAATCTACTTAGAAATTCCAAAAAGTGGGTTATGTAATGCAATGCGGATGCTTAGTATGTTACTTTGAATTCGTTGTTACGTTGAATATATGGCATGTGAAATTTATGAGTCGGAATTCAAGGCGTTTTATGAATTGTTTCGGGTCATTTTATTATTACCTATAGTTTTCAAATATCTAGTTCCTCTGCAAAGCGTTTGAGGCTTTTTGTACCTAAACTAGATTTGTTTATTTCCTTTCACCTGATCCAATTGTTTCATTTAAAAATATATATATCTTTGTAAACTTTGTTTACAATTGTGCAGGAGTTGTATGAAGCAATTAACTTGATTGCATTCTTCTTATTTCATTGTTATTATTTCAGAAATATCATCAATGTTTTTGCATTTGACTTTGTCAAACCGGAAGGCATCGAATGTATGAGATGAGAATCTTCCCATGCGATATTTGGTTTTCTGCTCTTTCATGGCTGGAAAAATGGTCTGAGTTCGACCTACTCTATACCGATGACGGACGTGCCACTGGATTATATTGTGTAGCTGGTGACGACTTTTAGGAATTAACAATAGTTTCCATTTACTTGTGTCGAGTCGTTCTGATTATTTGTCTTTTCCAGATATCTATGGGTGGGCCGGAATTTCTCTTTTTGATTTAGAGATAAAGACATTCTTTGTGTCAAATATAATTCAAAATTTACCGTTTCCTGCTCTTATACAAGCTGTAAAGAGAAAATAATCTGCTGAACAAGTCTTTTGTATGTGAAAACAGAAATCACAAATGTTCTTCCGTTTGAGTTTTTGAAAAAATTGCAAACATTGGAAATAGTTATTTCTATTAATGTGTTGGTAGTTTGATTTCTCAACTTCTCAAATCAATACATTTCAAACTATGCCTAATGGTTTTTCAAAGTCACATGTTCACTATTAAAAAAAGAGTTTCAGTTAGAAAAATCTCTTGTGCTCGAAACACAGAATAAAAGAAAGGCATCTGAATAAAATGCAAAATAATCACACATCCTAGAAATTAAGTAACAAATACCTGAATATTCTAAATATTAAACAATTCGGTTGAAAATAAGAAATGATAACTACTAGAGAAATATACAAGAATCTGAATAAGATTATGTAGAATTATATTTAAGTACTTAAAAAAACATGAACATATATTCATTACTCTGACACATTGACTATTCCGACCTGCTTTAAATCACACAGTTAAAATCCGAATGACCTAAAGTCTATCACTGGTGACGATACAACATTTCCAGTGGGAAGTATGTTCCGTTGCTGGTAGGGGATACTCGAAGCCACAACTTTTTTGTACTCACACGGTGTAGAAAACCAAACACTATGCTGTAATGTTTTTTTCCTCTTATCTGAGGGGTCCAGGTGAGATGTATAAATTAAGAATTGCTGTGTATATACATAGAATTATCTATGCGCATTTTATAATATGGGGCTTAAATATTTCATTACTTACCAAGTACAAAGAATTTTCATTCAGATGCCTCATAACAAGTTATATTTTTGTTGTTCTAATTACATAGGTATACAGCATTTTGTTCCAAATTATTTGACTGACAACACAAGATATCTTAACATATTAGTTGTAAGTGACGCAAAAACTATGAATATATGGAGTCAGAATCTTTTGCTTGAATACAACTAAATCAAATTCTTATCAGAACTATTTAAATATTATGCAAACTCATTATGTATACAACTGATAGACATATCTGCTTATTTGTATTTTTATCGGTTTCTGAATCATTCCACGTTCATTTTTATTTATTAGAACGATTCATTTTTAAAAATTGTTTAAAGAAAAGAGTCAGGGTTTTAAGAGCACCAAACATCTCACTTTCAGCGTATCCTAAACAATCCAATAATTGCAATTCTAATTATAATGTGATATTGCTTATGGGCTATTGTATCGGGAAAGCCGCCTCATAAAAGAGACAGGATGATTTTTTTTTTCAAAACGCTTTGCTGAGGCGACCATTTAGCATAAAGATACATAATTTGACTTTAAGATATTTCTGTTTAATATTTTCTCACATTTTTTTTTCAAAATTTAATTAGTATAAAGGAAGCTATTCTAAAATCAAATGTTCTGAAAGTTTTTATAATTTATAAAATTTAAGCGAATTCGTCACCATATACACTGTGTGGCTAAATTATTATGACCACTCCCTCATTACAGTGTTGGACCACCTTTAGCCCCTAAAACTGCTCACATCCTTCTTGGCATAGATTCAGTGAGATGTTGGTAGGTGGTAGGTGGTAGGAGGAATATGATCCCATATCCTATGAACTGCACTTTCCAGTTCCTTCAGATTGGATGACACTGGATCCAGCTGTCTGATGCCCCGTTCGATTTCCTCCCACAAACTCTTAATTGGATTGATATCTGGTGATTGTGCCGGCCAATAAAGGCAAGTAAAGTCACCGTCATGTTCTTAATATAATCTGACGACAATGCCAGCTGTATGATAAGAAGCATTGTTCTGCTGGAAGTATCCATCTCCGGTAATGTACACCATTAACATAACAGGATGTACTTGATCTGCGAGAACCCGTAAATATCCTTGGGCATTCAGACATTGTTCCACAGTAATCAAAGGACAAATGCAATGCCAAGAAAACATCCCCCAAACCATAATATCTGTACACAATAATAACTGCTCTGTACTCAGTACTCAATAATAAACGCTGCTCTCGAATACTTTAAATGAGCAGCCCTTTTGCTGATACTGGTTCCGACGCTTCGAGAGCCTATAATCATACCGCATTCAAACTCAGTTAAGTCACGTTTTTGCCCATATATCCGCGCGTAACACAGAGAAATTAATGTTTCACTTGCTTTGCATTCCCTTTTTCTGACTATCCTACCCTTTAGCTACAACACTCTGACGCAATAGCGCATTTTGCATAAAACTGTCAAGTGATCATAATAATTTGGCCACTCAATGTATTTGTCTATCAGTAAAGTATCAACGAAAGTTTTTTTTTAATATAAGAAACACAAATAAAAATACAATAAGGATAAATCACTTTCTATAAAATATTAAAAGAATATGTTTATACAAACCATTAGGAAATTCATGTCAATTCTTATCAAAAAGGCTTTTAAATTGAATATTTATTAGTTTTTTTAAAGTCTATTATAGTAAAAGTGTTCGAAAGTATATTTTTGTGAAGTTTTACAAAATCCATTTTGTTTTCTTATCTCTGTTAAGATTTCTTTTGCGTGTAGCATATTTGCAGAAGCAAAAAAAAAAAGAAAGAAAAAAAGAATGCAGTTTCAGTAATATGATTTCATATAAACGTACCATTTCATAAAAATTGCTGCACCATTTTGAGAAAAGTCCTAACACAAATTCAAACATGATTTGAAGATTGTTTTTTTCTCTTAGCCTAATTCTAAAAATTTTAGAAAAGAGACGAAATTTAAATTTACACGAACTTCTCTTCTTATTTATTTTATGCAGAATAAGCATGCATTTTTTTAGAGAAAGAATTTTATTTCTAAAAATATATATCACATGCCTGATTGAGAGTATACGTTTTTTTTAAAAGCGAAAACATTGAAGTAATTTCGCAGTTTTAAATTCAAATTAAATTTATAAATCTAAGAAATAAATAAATTTTATTAATTTATAAAAAAATTATAATTATAAAAAATAAAAGTTTCCAAATGTTATTGAATCCTACATTTCTATTTTCTATTTCTTGACTTTTCAATTTTAAATATCTGAAGGGTAAATTTATGTAAAATGCTTGAAAAATAAGAAAGCGTAACCATGATATTTCATTTTATTCTTAAAATTTAGCTGACATTTTTAATTTTCAACCTTTAATTAAAATTTCAGCTTCAAAAATGTGTTGATTTTAAATTTAAAAAAAAGAGAAAATAATTAATTAACTAATGAAGGATGGAAGGAAAAAAAGTCAAGAAAGATGAAACATATCAAGGATATTGCCAAGAAGTATTAAGGGACCAAAATTCTGTGTTTTATTTTTAAAATTTCATCAAATGTTTTCATAATATTTATCAGAATGTTTAAAAATTGTTACATTTCCTGTTTAAGTAGTACAGTAACTCACATGAGAAATTATATTTCAGCGTATATTTTAGATTGGATAATTCACTGTAATTAGATTGACTTTCATAGCAATCAATATTTGAATGGCTATAACCATGGGGGAATTTAACTCTCAATTAAAGCGAGTTTATTCATTATTATTGAGGCATTCCTCGGCTCACATGACCATCAGTAAATAGTTAGCTGCACCTATGAATAGTAGGCTACGTTTTAAACATTGTAAATAACTAGTCAATTTAATAAATTTTCTGTTACCATCCCGGGGCTGTATACAGTGGACTCTTCTACAGCCAGAATGATTTATTTCGCACTGTTTGCATTATACGGAATATATTATGAAACGAATTTATGCGATTCAACCCTATCTCAAATTTGTAGCTGCGAATAATATTGGGGATATTATATATTTTAAAATTATGAGCTTCACTTTTCATATAAGTGGAATAGTCAAGTACATATATGTATGTTTTTTGAATAAACAAAATAAAAATTATAGAACTGTGGAAGTGTTAAACATATTTTATATTCAATGGGAAATTGTTTCCCACTAAAGCTATCAATGTTCTATCTTGGGAAGTATTTGGGCCGTGCTGGCCTGGTGGTAAGGTCTCGGCTTCGGAACCAGAGGATTTCATGTTTAAGACCCGATTCCACAGTAGAACATCACTGTACGCTGTCCTGGTGCACGCTAAATCCGTCTGGGCCAAACGCCCTCCCACTGGTGCAGCGAGCTTAGATAGGTTGGTGCCACCTCAGGTGTCGTCCTCGTCAGCTGACTGCGCTTCAAAACTACGAGGTCCATCCCAAAATAACCCTAGTGTTGCTTTAAAACAGAATGTTAATAAAACTAAACTTGGTAAATATTTATGGCTGATATGTTTCTTTATAAATATACATTTTTCAGAAAGATTAAAAGCAAAATTTATGAAGAAACTTCTTAATATGAACAAGGTACCTAGAGAGAAAATTATAATTTTTAATCCCGAAATAAAACTATTTACTTTATTTGGTATCTATTTTAAACACGCGTAAGAAAGTATGTTTCATATTTCTCAATCACTTAATTCAATTGTCATATTTCTGGTATTTTTAAACTCTAAGCTAATTGCAATTACCTATTCGCACTAGAAGGTCTTCAAAAAATCTTTTTCTCTAATCTAAACCCTATTCCTATTCATTTTTCGATGTGCATAATTAGAGATGTTCCAATCACTGTTTATTATTAAAACTGAAACTGTAAGCGACACGACAATGAAATAATTTTCATTATTTAAATATTAATTTTTTTCAATATACAATGTTTTTTAATACTATAGCATTTGAAATATATATATATATATATATAATATTTTCATCAGTGAATGCTATATTATTCATGAAATCTTTGAAAATTTTGTTAACTTTCAATCATCATTATATATTGGTGTATAATTATGTACACTGTCATGCACTGCACCAAGTTAATTTTATTAAAATTATAGGTATTTTTTTAAAAAATTTCTCATTTTCTATCAAGAAAAATAGTTGCAGATCATATAACGTATTTCTGCAAGTCGGGCAATTGAAAAAATATTCAAGTCAAGCATTGCTGCTTGTAATTCAGAAAATAAGAAAATACAAATAAAGATCAAGAGAACGTAAGTGGAAAAATTACCAATAATTAGAATTAAAACACTATGTAATTCTGTTTGAATGCTGTGAATTTTTTTCTTTCTTTCTCTTTATTATAAGCTATAAAGAAAAACTTCATTTTTATTTTTCTCTAAATACAATTTTTCAAAAATTTTCTTTTGCAAACACTATAAATTAAAATATTTGATTGAAATCGTCTATATTTATTATTTGTGTTTTTCACTCGGAAATGAACTAGAATATCTACATTAATTGATAATTCATACTAAAGTTATATAGATTTTGTAACTGAAAATAAAACCCAACAATAATTCAGAAAAAAGGAAACCCCGGATTTTGGTTCAAATCTAATAATTCCCATGTGAGTTGGCCGCGGTAGCCTGGTAGTAAGGTCTCAGCTTGTGAGCCGTAGGGTTTCAGATTCGAGATCCGATTCCCCTGAAGAACCATTGTGTAAGAGGGTCTGCTGCACGTTAAAGCCGTCATGCCAAACGTCCTCCTGCTGGTGTGGTGTGGAGAGGGGGGCAGCTCAGGTGTCGTTCAAAATTACGGGGTCCGTCCCAAAATAGCCCTAATGTTGCTTTACAAAGGGACGTTAATATAACGAAACTAAACTAACCCATGTGAGTTAAGGTATTATAAAACTTTTTCTTCAAATAAAAGTTTGATCAAATTTAAAATAACATTTATAAAACGCAGTGTTTTAATGATTTATTAGGTTTTACATAAATATTATTTAACAATACTAAAATATTTCTTCAAATTGATTCTCTTAGAAAAAGACAACCGAGTGTAAATAGATGTCTTAATGTTAAAAAAAACCCATTTCGCTGCCAATATATGTTAAAATACTTATTAAACAGACACTAGTGTGAATAAATATTTAGAAAATGAATCTCATTCCATAAACTCTCAATTTTTATTTTATAAAGTTAGATCTCGAATTTTGTGGATCGCTGTACTTTCCCCAAGAAATTTTTTGAAATAAATTTTAGCTAAGCCATCGTATCATAGTATTTGTTATATATTATAACTAATGAAAGCTTAAAAATTCCATGATATCTTCTGAATTCTGAAAAATATTTTGATGAGTATTGGTATGTTTTATTCCTAAAATTTCTTCTATTTTTTATAAGAAATTATATTTAAGATATATGTAACAGAAGGAATAAAAGGAATAATATAATCATAATATATCTTTAATAAAGAAATAAAAATTGAATTGTTTACAACTTGAATTAAATGGGTAATCCATAAGAAAATATATTGTCTGAAACTACAGGACAAATTCCCAAAGGAGCTAAAAGAAGAGTTTACTTATTGGAGGATTCTAGGTAGCTCTTAGAGCTTTTTCTTGCTGGTAAATGAGAAAAAATAGTGCAACATCGTTTATCTATTTGCCTTAAGGGACCGAATCTGTTTTTCTTAATTTCAAGTTTTGGACGATTTAAAGTACTGAAGAATTAATCAATAAATTAGTATGGAATGGTTTAAAAAATTGATCCATAAATGATTCCTACTAATTTGGCAGCAGCAGAAATAGAGTTTCTATAGGTAGAGCTAAGTTTGACAAAAAATATTATAAACTTGACTACCACTTTAATCCATTATATTGTGTTAAATTATTAATGGACAAAAAAATCTTTGAAATAAACAAATTTAATCCACTTTTATGTATTAACAATGCACATAATATAAATTTATCAATATCTTCACACAAATTGTTTTGTGGAACAATGTAGCACATCTGAATTGCTGAAAATGGTAAAAAGACTTTTCTTTATGGATATAAATATTTATTCTGGCATTCAATGTATATATTCTGAGAAATAAAAGACTATTATTAAATTTAAATGAATTTGAATCTTCCGATCTTTTATTGAAAGCATTATAAAAGGAAAACTCCCATGTTATTACAGATTAAGTCCAAAAAATTTAAAACATTTAACTAAGTTCTTTAATTAAAACTTATAACTCAGTTTTTTTCTCAGTTCTGTCATATTTTAAATTTATTATAAAACTTACTTTCACATCAACTAAGAAGCTCAATAGATTTATTTGCTCAATTTTAAAAGAATATGTTTTGTAATACATTTATATTCTGATTTCCTTCATTTCACATTACTAACTAATTTTTAATATATTTTTGTTGTAGAGGAAGTATTTAAGGATAGTTTCATCGCATACATTTTCCATGTACATATTTTGGAAAAATAAAAGAATAAAAAAAAAGAAAAGAAAAATTGTGTATCTTTTAAACAAAAATTTTTGAAAGAATTTTTAATAAATTTTTCCTTTTAGAATTAGATTTGAAATGATGTTTGGTTTCAATTTTTGGTGCTAATATTTGAAATAAAGCCAGACTTTTATGTAAGCAAACTCAAATATAACAGTTAAATTCAAAAATTTTCATTCAATAAATTTTCATCTTTCTTTTTTTGTGCATTTACTGGTAAGCTAATAAATTGCTGAAAGATTATCTTTTCCATCTATTTTTTTTCTTTGTAAACTTAATTGTTTTTTTCGTGGATGGAGGAACTAATTAATATTTGAGCTGAAGTATAAGTAATATAAATTCTTCAGACCATAAAAATAACATTTCTTGAAATTTTTGAAAATTACAGAAATAATTTATTTCCATATTTAAAGGGAAAATATTTCTGCCAACTTTTGATTATAAGGTTAAAATAAATAAATAAATTATTTATATATATATATATATATATATATATATATATATATATATATATATAATGTTTTTAAGGGGAAAAAATCAGTACTTACATTCGTTCCTTTTTTTTCTTTTGCAAAAAGGAGTTGTTATTCATTACAGTAGCATGATTTTATTGCAAAATTGCTAGTTCTGTTCATTAATTCGCAATTTTTCTTTAACTTCTTATAAGATTTGAAAATTAATCTCTGATTACTAGCATATACAAATTTCTGATGAATTGAATTGACTATTAATTCCTATGAAATTTATTCGTTACTTACAATAATTAAAAAAAATTATTCATTATCTTTTAGAGTAACTTAATTTACAGCAATAATTTTATTCTCTGTTTCGAATAAATTATTGATGGCTCATATTAACAATTAACAATGTTAGGTTTATATAAATATACAATTTTATTTATCTCATCAATTAGAGCAATTTATTTTCTAGGAAAGGAACAGTAAATCGGAACTCGGAACTTAATACCTTGTTAGCGACTCATAAATACTAACTCATACTATTTTAATTCTATAGTTTACAGAGATATTTCTAAGATAAGAAAGAAAGAGCAAAGAGTTTACTTCTGTCTTATTCAAAATAGTGCCATAATCGAAGCATCGAAATAGGTAGTTTTGCCAATTTATTCTAGGATCCTTAGATATCCATTAGCAAAATATAATGTGTTCAGCAACTAAAACCAGACTGTGATGAGAATTTCATTCTTTTCCGCCATTTATTTTTCCATATTCAATCATTAAATGTTTCATTGTGCTCTTAGAATCCCACTAGGCATTCTCAAAAACAATCTAGTTTGCAATTCAAAGCACGAATAAGTTCAGCACATCTTGACTCGCACATGTCTAGTACTACATTTATTGGGAGTTACTTTGCGAAGAATTGTTTGAATTTTAAGCATGCCTGAACATCAAGGAATAATTGTTCCGCTACTTTAAAGCTGCTGAAAGTATTTTATTCCTTTTCGAAGCAAAAGAAAATCGCAGCGAAGCTTACAAAAGAAATTTCATTTGGATGCATGAGCGAACAAATGAATGAGTTGTTTGAGACTTTTTCCTTTGTTTTAAATCACTTAAGGAAAATAAAAAGGGAGAAAAATAAACGCAGTTGAAATCATCTCTATGCAAATATATTTCACAAACGATTTAATTTAATACCAAAACTGCTTAAATATTAAATATGTTTTTGTATAAGAGTAATGAAGTGAACAGTATATTAAAAGAAAGCAATACATATTTAAAAGGAATTAGAATCTCCCTAGGATAACAATGTAAAATTGGCCCATTTTGATGTACCTTTTCTAAAACTCCGTTGTATCTATGTGTTTGAAATTTCTAAAATATTAGTGTCTCAAGAATATTTTTTATTTAATATGATTCTCAAAACAGAAGATAAATGTAAGAATTTAAAATTCTTATTTTATCAGGTCTCATATGACTCAAGTTATATAAAATATTATTATTTAGTTCATTTAGACCATTTTGTTAGTAGATATATGCGTCATATTATCTGATGGGCTCTGATTAGAGTGATTATCCCATATATGTTTTCCTTAAATTAAACTGTTTTATTGAATTAATAATATAGATATTGCAAAAGATCATAGAAAGTTTTTTCTCCATTTAATTTTAGGAAAATATCATATTTCATTTCTTTTCCACATCATACAGATACGTGCTGAAAATTATACTTTTTTATAATTAATTTTCAATAATAGTTGATTTATTTATTTTATAATTTGAGCTAATGTTAATGTAATGGCTACATGTTTATTAAAAGTAATCTTTTCCCTTGACGTGTTCGTGCAGATTAAATTTTATTTTTATTTTCAGCGAAATATATTGTTGAAAAATGTGGTTAAAATATTTATTTGAAAATTCGCTAAAACTGAAAGCTTAAATTATAGATTCAAGTATTGGTATCATTAAAAAGATAATTTTTTGAGATTTAACTTGACGCAAACATTTATTTTATGCTACAATAATTTCGGAAGTTATATCGGAAAAACGCTCAAATTTCGCTAAATTTTTAATTAATTAAAATTTTAATTAAAAATTCTAAGAATTGCTTCTAGGTGTACACACACACACACACACACACACACACACATATATATATATATATTTTGTATATAGAATATACAAAAGCTATGCTCACGGAATTTCGAAAAAAAAAAGTTCAAAAATACCCACCAGAGGGCGCTTTTTCCGGACAAATGTTAATTTTAACACAATAAAAGACCAAAACGGAATACAGAAACAATATTAACATTTATTGACTAATTTCTGATCACCTTGTCATCGAACCACATTAAGTAAAGGTAAGGAAAAAATAACAGTACGCTGTTTGAGAAAAACAGTTTAGTTTGCAGAAACAAGAATATATTAGGATGAAAGTGCACAAGAGGAGCAGTTGTTAATCATCAGAAGGATGATGTAGGAAAAGGTACTCCTTGTGACCACCCTCATTCACCTGTTAAATTTCGAATCGTTAGACAGTGTGTTCAACAGAAGATCGTAACTGATCAATTGTACTGCTTCGCACATGAAGCGTTATGGAGTTCTTTAAGTCATTTATGATATCGTCCCATTATAGCAGGAAACATCACCATAAAACATGAAAACAACTGCTGCAAACATTTCTTATAATAACCTGTTTTGCATAAAACTTTCGCTTTTTTGCAAGCATACGTCATCTGACCGCGGTTCAAAATTACGAGGTCCGTCCCAAAATAGCCCAAGTGTTGCTTCAAAAGGGACGTTAATATAACTAAATCAAACTAACTAAACCAAACCTTTTAGCAAGCATACAAATCTCAACATTTTTTTCTAGAAATGACAACATTTCCCGGTTTTACATTTTATTATTCACAATTCTTGTTATTCTGGTTTGTTAATATTGTTTCTGTATTCCGTTTATTGTGCTAAATTTAATGTTTTTTCCGGAAAAGGCGCCATTTGGTGGGCATTATGGAACTAAATTTTTTTTCGAAATTCCTTGAGCGCAGCTCGTGTATAGCTTATATACCAAATTTCGCTGCAATCGTTCATCCGTTTGAAGTTGTAAGACGCTGTTTATAGGGGAAGTTTAATTATAACCACCATGTTTCTCAAAATCATTGACCGCGGCTTTTATTCCTTATATATATATATATATATATATATATAATACATCTATTTTTACATTTCTAATATTGCCTATAGCATCTGCTAATACTCTTATATTGCTTAATGCGATCAATAAACAAACAATTACTAAAATAATGAATGGAATGAATGAAACATAAATTCCTATTTTAATATGTTTTACAATCTCCCCTATTTAAATGCATTGGTTAAAAATTAGGTAAAACATTGAATTATGTAATTTTCCTTATATATTTCTTCAATAGATAATATTTTGCATAGACAAATTAATAATTTGCTTCAAATTCCTAATATTTTCTTGCTCTATGATTAGTTTGGTTTAGTTTTACGGCACAAGAACCAAATTTGATCTATGATTAACTGTAAATATATCACAAAAATTCCATACGCAAAAATGAAAAACATCTGTTTATTATACCAAATTTCTTATAATCTACCTATTTACTATTAATTTATAAAGTTACTTCATGTTGTGAAAATTTAACTCTTCATTATAAATGCTAGTGTTCAATATATAACATTTTAGAAGCGCAAATTAATAATTTACTTCAAATTTGTAATATTTTCTTGATCTATGATTAGATTGGTTTAATGACACACGAACCAAATTTGGCCTATGATTAATTCTGAATATTTCACAAATATGTTTTATAAAAAAATAAAAAAAAAAAAATTTATAATGTTATTTAAATTTTATTTTATATGAAATTTTTTGAATTCTTGCTATTTATTATTAACTTATAAAGTTACTTTATGTTGTCGAAATTTTATACTTCATTTTAAATTTATAACAAGAATTGCATCTTTCCCCCTAAACCGAATTACAAGACATCGAGACGTCAATGGGTCCATTGCTTTGAACCAATCGTTTTCACAAAAACGTCTTGGAGGTTCTCACCGAAGAAAAGGTGACCTTTAGAGACAACAGAAAAAGAAAAAAATTATGGTCAGAATGTCGCGCCAACGCAATGGCGACACTGGCGAAATTCTGGCGAATTCTATCCCACAGTTTCAATTATTGGCTAATCATTTGGAGACCAATCTAGCTGCGTGGAAAAGTACCATGCAAAAATTTGGCATCAATATGTTGTAAAAAAAGTCCAAAATACACATAAAGATAAATTGAGTGAAAATGCTAGATTCACACTTCGAACTATACTTCGTTACTACTAATCTTTAAAAAAAACTCTAATTCATGTATTCCAATTATTTTTATCTGTAGCTACGAAGCTAATAAATTAAAATATAAAACAAAAATGTGTACTTTCAAAAAGGTTATATTTATCAAATGATTTTTGTATTCAAAATTTCCCAAATTTATAACTGAAAACTAAATTAGATACCTCTAAAATTAAAACCATTCTGTTCAAAGCCATTTTCCTACTTCATTGCCTTTGTAACACTTAATTAACATATATTCAAAATTCGAAATAATATATTCTTAAGATTTGGAAATATGTTTTGCATATGAAAAGTTTTACGAAATGTGAAAAAGGAAGAGTTTTACGAAAGTTTTCCAAGAAAAAGCATTCAACGTTTTCATTTGTTCTTTATGAAAAAAATATCTCCACTGTTCCCCGCATTTGTAAGGTATATATACTTTATCAGGAGTTTGTTTCCCTGTGATCACTTGGCACTTTATTTGTACATACCCTTTCTTTTTACGTTTTGATTCTTCATGAGGTTCACTATATCCCATTTGGATGATGCTAAAGTCCCTTCAAACTTAACTCTTCATTCATTCGACTTGACTCTGCCATTTACTTTTTCAGGCTTTCCTTTTTAATCTTGGATGTCATTTTCCATACTTCCTACACATATGAATTTCAATTTCGTAGAAGGGAATCTATAAGAATGACCTCTTAAGAATTAACACTTAATTAATTCTTAAAAATAAATCTATAAGTATTAACACTTTTATTTTTTCATTTTCAATATGTATTACATTTTCCTTCTTAGATGCATCTTCACTTTCTTCTTAAGTCCAGCTTAATTTTTTTTAATTAAGGAGAAAAGCAATTAGTTCGACGTTGTCAACCATCTTTGCCCGAGACAACATTAATCACTGCAGAACATTCGTATTTAATAACAAATAATGATGCTTTATATTAGTTAAGAACACGAATATGCAACAGCAAAACACAGTCAAAGCATACATGGAACTGCACTTGAAATAATCAGAAGTAATTAAGAGACAAATAGATTATAAATAGCCATTATAATACAAAAAAACTTAGCGAGAAACTTCTTTCAAGCGCTCCCATATTTCGAATCGTCTGGTATTCACAATGACTCAAAACTGACTGCTTTCAGCTCTGTTTCTCGATTTTTTATAGTTTCCGTGATAA